>VZRV01002112.1:0-191866 GCA_013398115.1 Falcunculus frontatus
GAATGTGACCCAGAGCAGTTTTCTGTAGCGTGCCAGCTCTGGGCAGCCATTCCCACTGACTTCTGACATCTCTCATGTGTCAGCTTCCCCGGGCTGGGCACATGCTGCCTGTGTCCCCATGGGCTGTGCAGGGTGGCTGTGCTGATGGACACCCTGTCCCCTCCAGTGCCAGCTGAGTGGGGCTGGTGCACGGGACAGGGATGCTGAGCTGGCTTTCTCAGGGGTTTCACGGCGATGGAAGGAAGGATCTGCAGCGTGGTTTGCTGGGGCTGGGGTGTTTTGTGTGGTAACATCTGCAAGGTGCTGGTTTTGCCTGCTGAGTCTTGTGTATGTGAGGTTGTGAGGGATGATGCTGCACTGGATGTAGGGAATAAGATGGATCTTCCACGGTCTTCTTGTGAAATCACTTGTGACTGTCAGGTTAAAGGATGAAGTGTGTGAGCAGCAGCAGGTGAAGAAGGGAGGTGTGGTGGTGCCTGTCCTTTCAAGGCCTTTCACTGGGGAGATGTGTTCAGAAGAGATGTTTTAAGATCTGCCTGTGGACCTGAGCTGGAGACAGAAGTGACCAATTCAGGTTCTGCTCTGTTCCTGCTGGAACTATTTCATGTTTCACCTGCTGTGGTGGGTTGACCTTGGGCGGGTATCAGATCCCCACCCATGAGGTGAGAGCTCCTTCGCTCTCACCTACAGATGGGGCAGGCATGGAAAATAGGATGGAAAAGCTCACGGATTGAGATAAAGGTAGGGAGATCATTCACCTGTTACTCACATGGACAAAACATAATTGACATGGAGAAAGTGAATTTAATTTATTTGCATATAGAATATAGAGTCAGATAATGATCAAGAAATACAAAACTAGATCATGCTGCCTCTACCCCCCTTTCATCCCAGGCTCAACTTTACTCCTTCATCCCCAGCTCTTTCACCTCCTCCCCCACAGCAGCACAGGGTGAAGGAGAATGGGGGTTGTGATCAGCTCTCAACAAATTGTCTCCTCCACTCCTTCCTCCTCAAGCTGTTCCCCTGATCCAGAACAAAGCTTGTTTCCTGGGTGTTTTACTGACCTAGAGTCCACTGGGAAAAGCCAATCTCACCACCAAGTCAAGGCAGGCCAGGAGAGCAGTCACACAGAGCAGGGAATCCTGTCCTTGCAGGCAGTGGGGCAGAGAGGACACGCAGGGCTGGCGTGGGAAGGGGGCTCTGCACCCCCTGAGCACCCCGGGGCCGTTCCTGCCTCGCTGTTTGTGCATCAGTGACCACCTCTGGTGAGTGATGGGGTCAGCGTGTTCACACAGAGCTATCAACCACTGCCAGACAGTGATACAGCCCATAATATATCACACAGCACAGGGCCACAGCAGAAAGAAAGGTAAACCAAAACAGAGATAAACCTGTTTATTGCAGCCGTTTTAATCAGAAAATGCCAAAATATTTGTGGCAGGTTTGCAGTATTGTTATTGCTATTTTGTAGCCAGTCTGT
Organism: Falcunculus frontatus; assembly: GCA_013398115.1. Classification (NCBI taxonomy): domain Eukaryota; kingdom Metazoa; phylum Chordata; class Aves; order Passeriformes; genus Falcunculus; species Falcunculus frontatus. Next base: position 1,484 of record VZRV01002112.1, read on the forward strand.
GTCTGTTGCATTAGGAGTATAGAAACTTGGCAGAAAATAAACCCCTTGCTAATCCTCAGAGATCAAAGGGCCTGGGTGTGGCTCATCTTAATTTCTGATTATGCCAAAGTTGACACTGTAAGTCTTGCCATGTTCAATAACAACTTTCACAGTCACAGAATTGCAAAAAAAATCATTTTATTGTCGAAATACAGATTTGGAATTGCCACTAATAAATACATGCACTGGATTAGAGTTAAATACATTTTTAAAAAATAAAAAACCAGCAATGGGTAATTCATTAAGCTCAACTTTACCATCAGTTACACCTGTAAATGGAATTTCACCAGGGTACAATCTGACACAGCTGGAAGAGCAAATCTTAACAAAGAGGTGTTCTCTGCTTTGGGGAGGAGAGCAAAGCAATCCTGTTGTCCTGTCTGCACAGTGGGGTCATATTCCTCTGCCACAGAGGATTTCAAATGCCAAATCTGTCCTTTTGGGAGAAGTACACGTGAGGCTGCAGTCAAAATACCCTGTTGCTGCCATCTTAAATAGTGGGGGGGGGGGGCAGCCAGCTGGTAGGGAAATAAGGGATATCAAGGTTCTGATTACAAAGGCTGTGAGTCTTGGACAGGGGCTGAACACTTAGTTAGCATCACTCCCTCTTCCACTGGGCTCAGGTAGAGGTGAAGGGCCTCTGCCTGATAATCTATCACTGTACCAGCAGACTCTCATGCCCATATTAATCCCTTCACCACACAGGGATTTGGACCTCATTCCTACAAGAGGGCTAAATGACTTTGTGAATAACAAAAATATAACTCAAAGACTTAGCTAAATCTAAACACAATATTAATGTATTTAACTCACAATAATTGAGCTCAATAAATATGAATGAAGTTTTCTTAACTTAGATGCTGAAGAAAGAACATCTGTGTCATCTACACTACCTGGAGAGTTGCATTAGAGCACATTACTTGTTTTCTATGATGAAAATTCAAGGGCTCCGGCTTTTATCGCAGTTCCTACTTCATTAAAAACTTGCACTTCACACAGGAGAGAATCTTTAGCAGTGCCTTTTCTAGCTTGGGATTGCTGAAAATCAGAATAAGGGAATGAACACCTGGAAAAGCATACAGATATATGGATATAAGAAGTGCCATGATATTTTCATTCTTCTTGGCATAAATTATTGTCAAGATCAAACATACAAAGTTGATGCTGTACATCACTACGAAGGAGAGAATAGATTTCATGGCTCTGATGTGGGCATCCATGCTGAGGCTGTTCATGGAGTTTGTCTGCATCTTGTGTTTGTGCCTCCAGAGAGAAAAGAGAAGGAAAACAGCAGAAAAGACGACTGCCATGAATGAAGCAGCATATCCAAAGCCCACAAGAAAAAAAGAAGAGAAAAAATGTTTATCCATTCTGATACCTTCTTCCCAAAAATTTCCGAGGCAGGTGAAATTGAGGTTGTTATTTTGCACAGTTTCAGCGAAGTCGTAGATAATGATGCTGACAGCCAAGGCTAAAATTCCTGACCCCAACAAGAGCCATGGCACAATCCTGTCAATTTTTACTTTCAGATAGATGAAGAACTTGTTCCTAAAATTGGCAATTTTTATGCAATAAAAAACACAAAGACAGGCAGAAACCCACAAGTTAGAATAATTAAAAAAGGTTGGAAAAGATGTAAGTAGCTGAATTATGGGGTGAAAATGAAGGTAATTGGGATAAATTATTGAAAGAAAGGCATATACCCAGGAGAAGCACAAATAACAAAACCTGGAACATCCCAGCAGCAGTAAGATCTTCTCATTAGAGTTCAAGGCTTTCTTTTTGACCCAGGCGATGCAAAGCACACAAACAAGGAAAGCATTTATCCACATGCCAGCAAACGCCTCCAGGGTGATGATGGCCACAGTTGTGGCACTGAATGAAGTGGCATTGGGTTGCTGTGGAGAGTGACAAGCTTCCATGCTGCGAGCTGGGGAGCAGAGCTGTGCTGGCCAAGGGGGCTGTGGCAGCAGTGCCTGAGGCAGGGCAGTGGCTGCTGTTGGTGGAGTGTCAGGGATGGCAAGAGGAGCTTTATAGAGCTGCTGCTGCTGGAGGTGGTGGGGGGATTTTGGTGCCTGTGCTCTGGGGAGCAGGGCAGGTGCAGGGATGTAAATGTGCTGGGTATCCCCTTACACGGGGCCGGTGTCACTGCTGGCTATTTGAATGTCGGTTCAGGGGGGCTGTGTTGGGTGACACAAACAGCGGAGATGTTTTTGAGCAGTGGAGAGTGGTGTGATTTTGTGATTGACCCGTTTGTTCAGTGTCAGGCTTCAGGATCTGGGTTCTTGTCTCACTCACTCACTGTTGATGCTCACCCAGAGTGGGGTTTGCACTCAGCAAATCACAGCCAGGGCAGCAAGGTGAGTAATCAAGTCAGGGAATCCTAATCTGAAAAACATTCTTGTTGATCTGCTCTCCCCTTTGTGCCTTGTCTCTTCCTACCAGTCCCATCTCAGTAGAGGCCGAGAGGATATGCAGATATTTTCTAAGTAAACTAGTTCAGAGCATTATCCTTGCTGCCATCTGATTTTAGACACTATTTTAAGTTTTGAATAATACAAGAGGAAAAATAGATAGTAAATTGCTGTTAAAATCATATGTATCTCTCCTGTATCTCTTTTTACTGGCTCTGAGCTCAAAGTTGACAACAGTTCAGATTGTATTATAACATGCAATAAAATTTTTCAGCAGTACTTGAACAACGCCCTAGATGTCCAAAAGCCTGCTTGTTTGTCTCAGGACTATCAGTTTATCTAATAACAGATTATGTCTCTATGACCTTTGCCAAAATTACTCTAGTTAGAGAATTTTGCTAACAGCCTCCTGCTCTTTCCAGGAGAAATATCTCCAGGCAGATATTTTTTATATATGCTCCTATTTTTAATGTATCTAGGATTACAGATATTTATAGTACTTTAAAAGCAGAACAACTGCTGTTGTTATCCCCTGCTGCGTATTTCAGATCTGAGTGCTGAAGCTGTTAACCTGGAGCCATTTGACAAGTTCAGTCTTGTGTTGATTTCACGCCCTAAAAAGGGAAACAGACTTACCTAAAATTTGGGAAGCTGGGTGGGTAATTTTTTATTAAAAATATGTTTGGTACCATTTTGATATGACAGTTTTTTCAGCTCAGGAGATTTTTTTTTCATTCTTGCTTGTATGAAGGACATAAATACCTGAGCCACATTTCTGTCTCAGAGTTTGTGTTACAGTGGAGTTAAAACCAGTGCAAACAGATTAACAAATGGTATTATCTGCATTTAGTGACACCAGCTTATGCCTGTGGCTACGAATCTGGGGTGGATCTGTCCTTGAGTGTGGGAATACTGATGTACAGCAATTTGGGGCACTTCATACAGTGTGGTATGAGAGACCATGAAGCTCCTGCTGTACTGCCCAGAGTGGAAGAACAACAGCTTTTCCCGTCACCAAGTTTTTTACAGAACTGCAGCCAATGGAATAATGTGCATGCACTGCCCTCCAGTGAAACTGATGCTGGAGCCCCTCTGCTATGGACACAGGCTGAGAGCTGGGGCTGTTCAGCCTGGAGAAGAGAAGGCTCCAGGGAGACCTTAGAGCCCAGTCCAGTGCCTAAAGGGGGTCCAAGAGACCCCCTATATATACATGAAAACAAATATATGCCCTCAGAATGACTTCTCTTTAGACATCTTTAGGTTCTTGAGTTATGTTAGAGTTAAGGTACTAAAACCCAAGTGGTTTTCACTCTGATTTTACTTCAATGTTTTGTTCCTTTCTCACATCCACTACCAAACATCTGAAAATATGGCCTTGGTGCTGTGTTTTGACTCTCTTTGCTTGCCTGTGAAAACAGCCTTGACATGATGTATCTTGAGACATGCTTATTTTGCTAGTAGCGTGTCCTGTTCAGCTTGGGTGTCAGAAACAATCATTCCTAAAAGCAAGTGTTGAAGAACACCCATGTACGCTAGGTGAAAAATTAGTGCTCTGGGACCCTTCTTCTCCAAACAAGAAAAGATCTCTGTACTTTTTTCTCTGCAATGTGATGTTTTATGAATAACTTCCTATTCTGATATTCTTGGAGAGAAATACGTTGCTTAGGTTGAAGGATTGACTCCTTTCTAGGACAGGCCCATATGCTACTGAAAACCTACTTACTTGAGCTCTCTGCCTTGTGCTGTGGGTGTTGGTGTCATGGCACAAGCCCTTTCCTGTCTAATTGCTGAACATAGAGGTGAACATCCTCACTTCCATGACTTTTAATTTCAGATGTGAAATGAAGGACAGGATTCCATGCCTAAGTTAAAGGCACTCAGGCACTCCAGGGCACATGGTACCCGTGGGAATACTGATGCACAGCAAACTAGAGATTTATGGAGCCCTTCCTGACCCATGTCCCATGAGAAAGAAGACAGCAAGGTGCAGGACAAGAGTTTTGTGATCTCTGAGACCCACCAGAAAACAAAGGAGCATCAGACTGGAAAGCCAAGGATTGCTGATACAAGTGACCACTTCAGGAGGCAGAGAGTGGCAAGTTGTGTATGGAGCATCAGTTCTGGGACAGGATCAGCTGAGGGAAAACACTGTCAGGGCATTCATAATCTTATCTTTCTTACTTCTAATCTTTACAATGTGATGTTAATTATTAATTGAAAGCAGCACTGGCCCAAAATCTAACGGCACTGGAGTGCTATAAACCTGGAATAATTCTGCTTGAGAGTGTGACTTTTTCCTGTGCAGTCAAGATCTTAATGCTGACAGGTAACAAACGGGAGAAGGAGTCAGCACCTTTGGGCCAGATGGAGAACCTGTTATATGAAGTCTGGGTGGGTCTTTCACCAGCTGTACTGAAGACATGAAGTTACCACATTCCTCTCTGCAATGTTCCTCCAAGTGGACTTAGGTAGTTGATAAGACCAGTGCCATCAGGTCCCATCCAAGGGGAAATCTGACTGTTATAATAATGTTTCAAAGGTGGAAAGTCTGATGCTGGTTGGCTGATGCTCCATGGAAAGCTCAGCAACATGCCCTATATATTGCCAGAGATGAGAGGGACCAGCTTCTGTTCCCACTGCAAAAATGGGCTCCAGCATCTTCCCACTCTGCCTGACGCTTCTTCTGTGTTCTGTCTATGGTTCTCCAGTCTCTGTAAGTAAAACCTGATCTCTACAGGCTCCTGTCAGTCCAGAGGCATCTCCTACCTTATACTGGTTGTATTCTATTCTCTTCCAGGTGGGACATGTCTCCAGTGAAGCTGGTAAGTGCTCTGTGAGCTGGTTTGAGTTATGAAGCGTTTCCTTCTACTTGCTGTGTGCCACCACATCCGAACATGCTATGTTTTGACTGTCTTGCAGATGCTGGAGCTGGTGAGATATTCAAAGACATTCCCCACATCAACTTGGGTGAGTTCATGCCTAAATTTTCATGAGGCCTGAAGAGCTGTGAGCATAATGCTGAATTTTCAGTATTGTAAAGGAGACTGATGGTCAGGTAGCTCCTGGTAACAAGAGAATTATAATCAAGTGAGCTCTGAATTACCTTCCTCTCTCCGTGGCACCTGAATCTATCCAGGACTGCAACCCTGTGTAAACAAGGGATGCAGATGTCTTTCCTTTCTGAAATTTGGACAGACCCATGGTGCTAAGGCAGAAAAACACTGTATGATTTGGAAGGACTCTGGAGTCCCAACAGCATTTTCTACCCATCTCTATATGATTTTTATAAAGTATTACAAACATGGAAAACAACTTAGAAGTTTATTGAGCGCTGTCCCACTGCATGACTCTTGTCACTGCCTGAGAGCAAGGAGAGATTATCAAAGGTGACCATGGATAATGATGCCACTGCAAAGGCAGACATTGCCAAGTAAATATTGAGTAGAAACTAGAAACTGCTGCTACGTTTATTATTACCTGTATTTCAGTGTATAGAGGCTGGTCCTTATTTATTTTCTGCAGATGCCCAAGGACATTAACCTGGTATAACTATTTTCAATATGGTTTATGAAATGAAATACATTTGATGTTTCATTGACACTATCTTTGATTAAATTGCATTTCAGCTGCTGGATTGGACCTTTTTCAGGGTGATATCTTGCTCCCTGTAAGTAATTAAAAGCTTTCTGTTGCTTGTCTTAATTGTATTTTTGCTACAAATCAGCTTAGCTCCCTACAGTAGATGCATCACCAGCTATCAATTCCCTTTTCAGAAAAATCAGCGAAATGCCTTAAGAAATGAGGCCTACAGATGGAAGTTCCCTATTCCCTATATTCTGGGTGATGACCTAGGTAATGCAGACACTTTATTCAGATTTTATCTCCAAGCCTTATTTGTACTGCAGTCACTGTGATAAAAAAATTGCCTTTTTCAGAACTGTTTCTCTCACATTAAACATTAAAAATGTTAAACTTCACTAATAACTACTTATTGTAGTCTTGTTTATATCAAAATTATTTTTCTTCCTTCTACAACTAACATAGCAAACCACAACTTAATAAAATTCAATAATTTCTCTTTTCAGTCATTTTTCCTTTGGTTCCATGTGTGTATCTGTACATATCTTACCTCTCCAAGGTGAACAAACTGCACTGTATTAAAGGTTCTTTCCTTGTTTTCCAGACCTGAATGCCAAAGGAGTAATTCTCCAGGCATTTGAAATGTTCCGCCTGAAGTCCTGCATTGATTTCAAGCCATATGAAGGAGAAAGAACCTACATTTTCTTTACCAAACAAGATGGGTAAGGGTAATATCAATTTCTGTTTAGTTTTGCCATGTAGAATCAACTGGGAACCCATTCCATTTGACTTCAGCAGTCTAAAGGTTTGCTGTCAGCAGAGAAAAAGAGGCCACCAGGAAAACAACTCATCTTACATTCTTAGACAAAGAGCTTACAAGCAGCTGCCTCCCTCTGCTGACTGTTATTTAGAGGATGAGCTCTGAAGGTGAATCCCAGCATCTCTGGGTTTCCATCAACTGCTTCCACTTTTCCATCCAGTGTTGTTTACCATTTCAGTGAAGACCCCCATGCACATCATTTTAACTTACCAAGAAAGTGAATGTGAATAGCTAGAATTTAAGTTTAGAATTTTTTGGAAAACAGACAGAAAAAAAAAGTAGTGGAAAGCTGGTTTATTGTAATGTTTCTATTGGTTTGATGTGGCTCTTATTTAATGAATGGTCTCTCAAAATCTGAAAGGGTTTTGTACATAGAAATTCAAGTTTTCAAGAACTGAAAGGATTTATTTCCTACAGCTAAGTATGTTTTGAAAGAAAACATAGAAAAGCACAAAAATCTTCTCACTATATCAGCTGTGAATATTTCTTGTTTTCCCAGAAGTTCATGTTTCTGCCTTCAGCTCTTCCTTGAGTGTCCTATGACATTTGTTTTGCAAGTTTACAAGCTCCATAATTTTTTTGACAAGTCAGTGTTGAAGATCTTAATACTGGAAATGTATTTTCATGCTCTGGCCAATGCAAGGCATGCTTGCTCTTAAAAAGGACCGAAATGTTGCTATTCTAAATACTCCTGGGTTTTTTCTCTGGCCCAAGTTATTGCAAAAAAGCTCAGCCTGTTTTGATGAATTTACTGTTTCCATGTATGTTTTATGTTTCTTGGCAAAATGGAAGCTGATACAGGACTAAACTTCCTTGGCTTTCAAAAATGCAGGATGAGCTTCTCTGACACAGAGGATAAGTAATGAAGTGGTAGTTTCCGGGGGTTAGTCTGCTTTCAGACCAGAGTATTTTTAGAGTATCAAGGAACATAGTCAGCATCTAAATAATGATTTATGTGATGCCTTTCATATTAAGAACTTTTACAACCGTACTTTAAATCCAGTGAGCAGATTGAGAAGTTAAATACAAAGAAGAAAATTTTACTGAACAGAGAGTAAGCTCTCCCTCTTTCTCAGGTGCTGGTCCATGGTGGGGGACCTGCAGACTGGACAGAACCTCTCAATTGGGTCAGGGTGTGACTACAGAGCTATTGTGGAACATGAGATCCTGCACGCTTTAGGATTTTACCACGAGCAGTCGAGGATGGACCGGGATGACTACGTGAATATCTGGTGGGATGAAATTATTCCAGGTGGGTTTTAACATTCAAGTTAGATTTTGCAAAGTGCAGATTTATCAATATCCTATTTTCACTTCTAGATTTTAAGACCTTCTTAAAGATAGAATTTTAGAAACAGTAGGGCACACCTGAGACCACTGTAAATCAAGAAATTTTGGTACAACTTCTCTGGTCAAAAGCCAGAGATTGTGTAAGGCCGGAAGAGAGAGGCCCTGCTTGGAAATCAGGACTTTTATTTCCCCTTGGCTCCAGGACTGGTCTGCTCTCTTATTTTAAACAAATCACTTCCCATCTCTCTGAATCTGTTTCCTTTTACCATGTAATGCAAATTGTAAAATTATTTAGATGGTGAGATTTGAGGTGGCTCTTCTTTAAGCAAAGATCCTTTCAAAATCTGAAAGGTTTTTATATTCAGAGATTCAGGCTTTCCTGAAACTGGAAATATTCACTTTGCACATGAAAAAACCTCAAAACTATTAGATCAGACGGGACATACGAAATATTTCTCTCCTGCCCAGTGTGTCTCTGTAGGTTTTTGCTTTCAGGTTTAGTACTGTCAGATTCAGTGGCTTTATGAGTTTCAGCAAACTCTTCACAGTCCCCCTGCTCCCTAGGCAGTTTCTCCTGTACTCCCCCATGAGATCTGATTCTGTATTACATAACAATGATTTGTTTGAAAAGGAGTGATGAGAGGAGGAGTTTTTTAAATTTTATTTTAGATAAAAGGTGCAATTCAAGTATCTGCAATAAAACAATTCCAAGCTCTTATATAATCTCAAGCCTTGAACTGAAGACCTTTGTAATTTGCAGAAGAGGAGGGCAGTGGTTATACAGAGAAACTGTCATTACCCACCAGCACAGTCATGTGCCGTTTTATCTTTGAAAAAGAGTGCCAAATATTCTGAAAACATTATTTGCAGTCCTAAATGCTGGCAAGCTCTTTCTGCTTCTATACCAAAGCCTGTGAAATGGCTCCCTCTCGTTGCCCTACCAGACACCTTCATAATGAAAATCTTTCTCTGAGGACAAATTACTTCACCAAGAAACCGTGAGAAATGTCTTTCTAAAAGCCATTTCTGTAGAAATATATCAATATTGTAAATCTAGGGTAAAAATAACTTTTTTTCCCTCAGAGATTGCTAGGGCATTCTTTACTTCAAAGAAGAACAGAACCTGAAGACACCCCAGGGTTGTCATATTTGTCTCCTTTATGAGTTTCAGGGCCTCTCCTTCTCCATATATGACCTAGTATCCTGGGAAATGTTTGCATCAATATTTGCAGATTCTGGAATGGAGTATATGAATCCTTAAACTTAATCCTTCAGGAACATTACTATTAAACCATTCCTATTAATTCTAATCTAACCTCCTATGTTCCTCATAGCTCATTGATATTTGTTTTTGAATTTACTGAAGTCACCTGTGGGAGCACAGAACTGCAATCTAAAGGCACTGCTTTGTTGTCCAAATGACAAACACAAATCCTGCTAAGTTTCAATATTTTGTTGTGAAGTAATTGGTTTTGGGTATGTAATTTGTGCCTTAGAAAACTGTATCCAAAGGGACATGCTAATGCCATTTCCCTTCAATTTTCTCTAAAAATGAAGCACTTTTCTGTTCTTTTACCAGGCAAAGAGCACAATTTTGCAAAGTACGATGACAGCTACATCACTGATCTGAACACCCCCTACGACTACGAATCATTGATGCACTATGAACCACTTTCATTTAACAAAAATGAAAGTGTCCCCACAATCACAGCAAAGATACCAGCATTTGATGACATAATTGGACAACGTCTAGACCTCAGTGCCATTGACCTGGAAAGACTGAATCGCATGTACAACTGCAGTAAGTCAGAATTTAACCATGGCAAACTGTTTATTTGGTTATACTTGAGCCAGGCTGGTTCACTTCCCTTACGTCTCTAAAATAACAAAAATTCTTCTCAAATGTGCTTGAGGAGGTATGGGACAGGACCTGTGGTGTGCAGATAAACACAAACAGTTTATTCCTTTCTCATCCCTTTTTAGCTCTTCTCACTGTCATTATTTTTGTAAAAATTAGTCAAGGGAAGTCAAACCATTCACATTTTTCTTCCATGCTGCTCCCAGTTCAGACCTGTGGTCGTGTTCTGCCTGTGGCGTGTGGGCAGCCTTGTTGTGCTTTTTTGAGGTGAATGCAACTGCCCTTTGTCCTCTTTTACTGACATTTGATCTTAATCAGATTATTTTGCTCCTGAGATGGGCTACTTCTAGAATCCCACACTGTCTAGGTGTTTGCTGAGCTAGTGGGTTGTTACTGAATGTTGTTACTGATAATGGTTGTCACTGAAAAGTTATTGTCTCCATAGTGCTGCCAGCAGAAGCATCACCTTGCAGGCAAACTCAGCTGAACCAGCCCCAGCTAACAGGGCGGACTTTGCATGGAGTGGAAGGACAGAGCTCCAAGTCAGGGAGCTGCCATGAAGAACAATAACCTCAGCTGAGGAATGGCTAATACACCAAGGCTGGCAAACAGGCTCAAGTTAACCACCATCAGTCACTGCCACGTGGGGCTTGTTAACCTTCTGCAAAGAGGTCAAAGGGTATTGTCTTTATGTAGGGAATCCCTCCAGGAATCAAATGTTTCCTCCTCTGAGTCACTGATCTCACATCTGCTAACGTGAGGGTTGTCTTCTCTACAGGATGGTTATACTACTGTAAACAACCCCCCCCCAAAATTAGAGAGAAATTTTAATGAGCTACTACTCTGAGGTGACCACTTGTGTATTTTTTTTCAGCTTCAACTCACACCTTTTTGGACCAGTGTTCTTTTGAGTTTGAGAACATCTGTGGTATGATCCAGGGCACCAACCATGACCAAGACTGGGTCCACCAACAGGGCAGCATGATGGGGCAGGAGGACCACACATTTTCTGGGCGCTGTAGAGGTAAAACAAAGGAACGAGAGACTTTCTGAGCTGGGTTTTCTCCGGGGTTGATTACAATGACAAATTCAGAGTCTTGTTAAAGACTCTGTACAGTGTTTGCACTCCCACTCTCACTAAACTTTTTCAATTTAGTGGAATGTTGTCCACACCACCAAGATCAAAGGGGACAAAGAACAATCTTAACTAGAGGTCTTTTAAATATAACCTGGAAAATTATTTACTTCAACTTCCAAAGTCTGTATGAGAGCTATGTAACCTCAAGATATGAGTCAAACAGCACTTGTAGCCACTCATAAATGTTGTGTTTGCAATGCAAAATGGGAAGTTAAGCTTGTGGAATTCCAGTTCTGAAAGTAGAAGAAAGTTGCAAAGATTTTGTGATAGGAGTTCAGGGATACTTTTTATTTTGACATGGTAATTTCACCATTTTTCAAAGAAAGACTGTCTCAAAAATGGAGCAGTGAGCCCCCATCACAGTCGCAGTATGCTAGTTTACAGCTGAGAACAAAGATTAAATCCCAACTGGCAGTTCTTAAAAGCAAGAGCCTAATTTGTCATTGTTTAGACAGGGTAAACTATTACACGCTTCCAAGATAAAAGTGACTTCGGTGGTAAATTTTGCCTCAGTACAGGAGGAAGGAATCTTGACCTGAAGCACATTCACTTGTGCTCTGTTACTCTTGACTTGCTGCACTCAGGAGTAGCTTATTCCCCTCAAGTTACCCACCCACTGGAAAGAACAGATCTCCAACCTTTTGTAATGCTGGTAGTTATTGATAAGGCCAAAGAATACAGTATAACTCAAGAAAACCACCTGGTATTTTCTAGAAATACATGCTTCTAACCCTCAGCTGATTCTTAATTCTCTCTTCTTTCTCAGCCAGTACAATTGTAACTGGAAAAAAAAATTAAATTAGTTATTTGAGTTTATCAGTTAAAGTCCAATCTGCCTGAACTGAGCACTTAATGTGCACTTAGGCTTTAACATCCAGTGACTCAGTACAAAATACGTATTAATGTTATTTGAAGAGTTAATGGAGAGGGGTGGGTGCCTCTGAGGATCTCCAAAGTGTAGAAATGAATTGCATGAGTAGGGAGTGTCTCTCCTTTTGGCACCTCCAAAGGGTCATTGATTCCATAAGGAATTTAGACATTTTTTGAGAAGCGGTTCTGCAGTCATCTCAAATGGGGGCAAATTCTAAGTTTCTCACATAGATGGATCCTATTTTGCCCAGACAGTTTTGGTATTCTGGGTTTTTGACTTACTGCTGGCTAAACTGAAGGAGGGAAAGCACATCTTAACATTTAGGGAGTCTGCTGAAGTCTGCCACGGCCATATTCTAATTGCCATGGATACTTATTGTTGCCTTTATTTGACTTTCTTATCAAAAAGGAGGTGGAGTCTAGATCATCTGGGGATTTGTTACTACCACAACTTCAACAGGCTCACAGCCCTGCTTCTCACTTGGAGCAAGAGTGATCATACTTGGATTTAGTACACTTACGTTTAAAATAAATTTAACTGACGGTCAAGTGTCATACATTGCATAGAGCAATCTCTGGCAAGGTTTCTGAGAATATGAATTCAAAACATTGCTACCATGTGGAAGGGAGTGGAGATAATTCCCCTGACTGATTAGAGAGAACCTGATAAACAGCTCAAAACACTTCACTAACCATGTGGGAAGCTGCACTGCCTTTATGCAGCTGCAGATATAACTGTTGGAACAACATGATCTTTAAGGTTCTTTCCAACCCAAACCATCCTGTGATTCTATGATGTGTTATCTTGGACAAGAGTCCATGGAACTTTCACACAACAGCTAAAAAAAATTAACTTATTAATTTAATCATTGACTGAATTGAATAACTAAAAAGCAACACAATACAGATATGACATGACAACTTAATGTGGTACCAAGATGTGATAAGTGTGCAAATGATGAATCCTTGTAAATATAAAGATAAAAGTAGACACTTCAAAACTAAAGTAAAGAACACTTCAAAAATGTTAATGGGAAATTAAATTAGAGGAGCAGGAATTCTTAAATAATTTTCTTAAGCTGAGTAATTGAGTTTTGAAGTGTTTGGGCAAGCTGTAAAAAAAGACCTTCTGCATGTTCAAGGTCAGGACAGTGCTAGTTTTGTGTCCAACCCCTTTTTATTATCTTTATTGCTGATAAGAAATTATCTTACTCTTTACAAGGCAATATACCATGTGATCTCTAGGATCTCATTTTTAGATTATCTTCAGTATAAATCAAGTGAAAAAATGTATCTACTAATTGATTGTGGTCAGCACTGAATCCTCTGTTTCATATATCTCTGATGTTCCTGAGGAACCCAATTTCCAATTAGACCAACTAATGCAAAACTGTCATTAGTGACAGCAGTGAGTTCCATATATATGTTGAACTGCTCCTCCTATTCTTATCCCAGTCTGTCTTGGATGGTTATCACATGCTATTTCCTTTCCTATTCACATTAAGTACTACTCTTCTGCTTACTAAAAGAGTGCAGTTGAAATGATGAATTTACACCATGCATCTTTGCAGGAATGTGTGAACAGGCAGTGACAGTCTACCCTTTCTTCCCAGATGCTGGCTACTTCATGTTCTTCAACACCAGCTCTGGCCAGGCAGATGAGGTGGCAATCCTAGAGTCCAGAATCCTTTATCCGAAGAGAACTCAGCAGTGCCTCCAGTTCTTCTATAGGACCACGGGAAGCCCTTCTGACAAGCTGATCATCTGGCTTAAAGAGGATGACGGCACTGGGAACATTCGCAAGATGAGGAAAATTCAAACCTTTCAAGGTAATTCTGGAAATAAGATGAATATTTGGGTAGAGAGGAGGAGTTGTCTTACTGTGCCCATGAATGCAGAAGACTGTCTCAGAAACCAAAAGATTTTCCCGAAGTTACTGGAAAGTCTTACCAGAATATCTTGCAATACAGCTAAGAATTTTGGTATTACACAAGGAACTGTGGGTTGTAATAATGTAATTTTGTTGCTTCACAGCAGAAGTCACAACATTCCTAAAATTATGTTACACTTGGTGTAACCCCAAGCCATGCTGGAGACCAACTGACTGTCTCCACTGGCTGTTAGAAGATCTAAGAGTGGGCTGTTCAGGTGTAAATACCTGTGCTCCTCAGTAAGAATCTCAGACTGATTTTTAGATAGTTGGAAATATGAAAGCATTTGCAGTTTTGGAAATGTGAACTGGATTCCCCTTTAGGTGATTTGCTAAATAGGACAGACTCAGCCACTGCAGCTCCATGTGTTTTACTTTGTCAAAGCACAAGACCTGTCATAATCTGCCTACATCAGGCTGCAGCAGCTTGCAGGGAAGGATAATTCCCTGGAAAAGTGCCAGAAAAAACTAATTCTAACACATTGGGTCATTGATTCCCACCCTCCTTTTTGTCTTAGCCCTTAGCACGTTGCCCTTTATACTAGAGACTGTCATTCCCTAACGTGTGAAGATTTCCTTGTACAATGTGTCTAAAGCATTTACATGACAAAACAACGTGGATATATTATAGTCACAACATCAGCTTAAGACCTCTGGCCTTCAGGACTCTGTGAGAGGTCCAGTTGTCTAAAAGTATAGCTGGGATGGATGGCTAGGGGAAAGTTGCTTCATAATATGTCTAATCACACTGATAGCAATGTTTTGCTTTCCTTTTCCAAAGCGGACAGTGACTCCAACTGGAAAATTGCCCACGTAACCCTCAACGCTCAGAAGAAGTTCCGTTACTTCTTCCAAGGACTGAAGGGCAACCCCAGCTCTTCAATGGGTGGGATTGCTATTGATGATGTCACTCTGACAGAGACCCCCTGTCCCACAGCTGTGTGGGTCATTCGCGACTTCAGCAAAATCCTTGAGAACTCATCCATCAGTGTTATTGAAAGCCCCCGTTTTTACAGCCCCGAGGGTTATGGATTTGGCATCAGTGTGTTGCCCAACTACCAGAACAGCGGCTACGCTCGCGTCGCCTTCCACCTGTGCAGTGGAGAGAACGATGCAGTTCTGGAGTGGCCGGCTCTGAACCGCCAGGCCACACTCACAGTGCTGGACCAGGACCCTGATGTCCTGAAAAGGATGTCCTCGAGCAAAAGCTTCACCACAAGAAAAGACCACGTTAACTCAGGTAAGTGGTATCTGCCTGGAGGAATGTTGACAATGACAGCCAAAAAATCTGAGTAAGAGGACTAAGTGTAGGACTTAGAGCTGAGCAACTTTGGACATATTTCCCAGCTTGGGAAACTTTCCTGTGTACAAGTTCCCTGTGTGTGACTCAGATTTCCTACCTGTGGAAGACTGTATAACATGAAAAGTGGCACATGTAAGGTTGGTGTTACTGTGAACAACCCCTGGGATATCTGACTATGATTCTAAACGTAGAGTTCTCCTGAGAGCTGACAATTCCCATTCTACCTGTGGTTTGTCCGTTATGATAGGTGACATATCACCAGAGGTTGATGGAATGCCAGCAGGGTGCAGTATTCTGTCGCCTAATCAACAATAATTTAATTAAAACTGCATTTTGGAGGCTCAGTCAACTTCAACATACTCAGTGAACTTCAACCTACATGATCTGAATGCACAACATTCACCCTTTTTCATGGATGTGTTAATTCAAAATCATTCAGCCTGGAGAAGAGAAGGCTGAACAATCAGGGTGACCTAATTGTGGCCTTCCGGTACCTGAAGGGAGTCTGCAGGAAAAATGGGGAGAGACTATTTACAAAAGCATGGAGTGCCAGGATGAGAGGAAATTGTCTTCAAACTGAAAGAGAGCAGGTTTAGATTGGATATTAGGAAGAAATTCTTTACTGTGAGGATGGTGGGTCACTGGAACATGCTGCCCAGAGAAGCTGTGGATGTCCCATCTTTGGAAGGATTCAAGGCCAGGCTGGATGAGGCTTGGAGCAACCTGGTCTTGTGGAAGGGGCTCCAACCCCTGCCCAGAGCAGGGGTTGAAACAAGATGATCTTGAAGGTCCCTTCCAATCCAAACTATTCTGTGATTCTATGATAGAAATAAGAATAATAGGACAAAACTGAGTTTGGTACAGAATAAAATACTACACATGAGTCTTCATCCCTTTCTACTTTTACTAGGGGAAGTTAAGTACATACTTTTTCAGTGGGAGCTTTTAAACCCTAAATATGAATATGTTTAACAAAATCATAGGAATGACCAAAATCTGCTAAATTCTAAACCATAGGTACTTACAAACTGGTGGGGGAGCATCCTTATGCAGGAGGGAGCTCTTAGCTGGTGACAATGAGGAGGCAATTTGTGTTTGGTTAGTTCTCAGTGGAAGAGGAGTTATGGAATTTCAGTGGTCTCACATAGACTAAGAATCCTCACGCAGACCAAACCTGAAGATCACCTGGCACCTTTAGTTTGTAAATTCTCTGGGATTTGTTTGGGAATTTCAGGTCTGAACTTGATTTTACAGCATAAATCCCCTTTAACACTAATGCAGAAAACAGTCATGTAGTACTTTGAGCTGCACAACATTGTGGTTCTCATTTTCTCTTTGCAGATAACGGAGCTGTAATATGGGATAAACCATCAATTGCTGGCAGATTTGATGAGTCGTGCAATTGCTACAGAAGTGTAGCCTGGGGGTGGAGTAACTTCATATCCCACAGCCAGATGAGACGGAGAAGCTTCCTGAAAAATGATGACTTGATTATTTTTGCAGAATTTAATGGTAAGGACCCTTTTCCTGATTCACCTTACAATATAGGTGAGTCTTTGTCTTTGTATTTTCATACATTCAAATAACTCATCTCTTCTAATGGGAATCAACTTTAAAAAGCATTTCTGTGTCCTAGTGTCAGGTGGGTGAGGCTGACTAAAGTGATTGTGAGTTCAGAGGGAACTAAATGGCAGTGAGTTTTGAAATATTAACTTCTTAGACAGCCTTAAGCACCCTGACCAGTACCTATGTCCATTTCTAAGCACTGAACATACTAAAGGCTATCCCCACTGCATTTATTTCCAAATAGAATGGCCTCACTTGGCATAGTTTTTCAAAGTACAGAACATCACAGATTTACGTAACTAATTTCTAGTTATTTCAGTGTTAGTTTCTATCTTGAGCTTTAAATACACAGAACTTCTTGTGGTACAGCAAGAGCTCTGTAAAGGGAAAAGGGACAAGGAGCACCCTCTGGTCCACAAAGCACCCTGTGAGCCCTTGGTATGAGGCACACTACACATAGCATCACTCACTGATTCTGATGTCTTTCTCCTTTTTTCAAAGATATAATTCACCTCAATAACACTGAAGTTCCTGTTGAATCTGTGCAATCTGCCCTCACGGAAGGCCTCGTTCTTGAAAGGCAGAAGAGAGCAGCCCGGGACATGGAGCCTATCCAAGACCAGCTGCCTTATCTGCCAGACCCGTGTGACCCAAACCCTTGTCAGAATGATGGAGTCTGTGTGAATGTGAAAGGAAAAGCAAGCTGCAGGTACCACAGACCTCCTCCCTCCTTGCCCTGGCTTTCTTCTTCAAGTGATGCACCTAAAAAGCATTCAGAGCTGCAGATCTCAGAGGTCTAAGCCACCAGGTCTTCAAGGAGCAGTAGAAACAAAACACTACCACAGTGACTGGTTCCTACCAGCAGCCAGAAGGGCAGGTTTCTTTGCATAAGGCAAAGAAGCCCCATTCTGTGGTGCTTCCAGGGTGTGTAAATAGCCTCCAGACAAGGTAGGAACATTGTGATGTGAATCCCTCCAATGGGAACAGCTCATCTGGGATAATGAATGTGAGGAGCTTGGGGTGAGGGCATGACAAGGCTCCTGATCCACTGAATCTGTGCTTTGTTTTCCCAGGTGTCCATCCGGACAAGCCTTCTTCTTCATAGGTGAGAGGTGTCAGTCAAGGCAGGTCCACGGGAACATCCTGGGAATGGTGATTGGTGGAATTGCTGGAACCATTGTCTTATCTATCATCCTCATTTCCATGATGGCTAGAAGATAAAAAACTGCAGGGGGGACAAATTGCAGCCTGGTGTTTTTCCATTGTCCATAATATATCAGTTTTCAGTGAAAAACGATGAATACAAATTGTAGAAAACCAGTCATCATATGGATGAAAAGCTCTGCCAACAGCTTGGCAGCAGTCTGTTTTTTTCTGAGGGATGTGGCAGCTAAAGTGTGTCATGTAGAGCTGCTGTCTGATGAAAATTCATACACTGCCTTTCTTGTATGTTTTTTGAAAGTTTTGTTTCTTCATCCCATGGCAAGCAGCAGTGCTGAGAGCCTGTGCAATTACTCTCAGCCACAGTTCAAACTCAGATTAAATAACTGGTCGAACCTCTCAAAACAGTGGTAAAAGTCACACCAAAACACATGTATTAAGATTCTGGAAATGTTCCTACAAAAATTGCTCAAGAATTCTAAAGGGTACAGATACTTATGTAAGTCAGTACATCATCACTCACTTTCCCTGGGGCTGTGGTGGTTTTCTTACACTAATCAGCTATTACACAGAATTCATAAACTGCTATTCCATGTTTTTGGTCAATGCTCTATCAGGGAAATACATCCACATTAAAGTTAGTTGTCTTTCTAGAGGGTTTCATCACATAAGGTTTTCAAATACTCAAAGTGTATAGCCATTCTCTGAGCCTAATTGAAGGATTTTTTAAAAACAACTATAAAATTCCCATAATTTCAACAGGCTCTGGATGAAATTGGAGCAGAGTATCAATTATCATAGGGTAGAATCTCTCATGGTTGCCATTAAGTTCACATGTCTTCGGAAATCATCATCTTAGAAGTCAAAGAGTGTGTGAAGACTGGGTCTGGGGTGCTACAATGTGCTGGATAAGGTGCTGATACCATCAAACTTACTGCAGATATCAGGAAGCAAGTTATCTAGTATGTCCTAAGATCTCTGCTTTCAAGGGCTCTAACAGTTTCCACACTTGAAACTCTGATATCCAGGTTTCCTTGGAAAGCAGTTTCTTTGTCTCTGCAGGAGTTCAGAATGCAGATGGTAAATAATCACAGAGGGTGATGCTGCCCTTTTACTTTTCAGATACAAGTTACAAGGAATGGCAGCCAAGGAAAAATGCACTCTCGTGGCAGTAGGTTGTACTCAGGGAAATGGTTTCTACTTAGATCCATTCTGCTGATCACAGCAGTCCTGTGGGTAAGGACAAACCATCCATTTAATTAAGGCATTATCAGCAGGTTAATACTCTGTCCCTATTATTCTTTGCCTTTGGAATAAAATCAAACCAAACACTTTTATCAGCTTTTCCTGCAACACGCCTGACTACCTGGATCTCACAGTTGAAAGGGAATTACAGATCCGACTACTTTCTGCCATCTGGGTTAGGGGATTCCTCCTTGGATCAAGTGAGTTTCCCACCCAAGTCAATAACCTCATAAATCACTCAGAGTTATGCAACGAAAGACAAGAGATCCATATAGTTGAATAAAATTACATGGTGCAGCTTGATAGTGAATGTGTGAGACAGAAACTGAGGCAGAGAGGATCCAGGCAAGCACCAGCCAAGTGCTACCCTGCACATGATTTTGGTGTCCCTAAAGGGACACCAAGAATAAGAATTCAAGTTGTCACTATGCACTCCAAACGTGTGTAGGCTCCAACATTGTTCTGTTTGCTCGGTAGACAGAGCCCAAGTCTCCACTCTGCCAAACCACACACTGACTCTTCTCTGCCAGGAGAACCTGTTGTGGCTTCCAGACACGGGGGATGTCCCACCAGGTGGTCCTGGGTACATTTGGGCCCTGTTTGATGCCCTTCAGAGCATCACAGCAGGTCAGCTCTTGTGTGGTTGTTTCTTCATCCAAGGCTGGAACTGGAACCAGATGGTTCTCCTGGGCAGATATTTTTGTTGTTGTTAACAAGACACCTCATCCTTGGCAGCATAGCGGGCAGCTGCAGACCTGCAGTTACACAGGGGTCTCAGTGAGGGCTGGTGGCCATCCCTTTCAGGGACAGCTGTGGACAGGCTCCTTCTCAGCTACCCTGGCTCACCTGACCTTGGGGATAACATAGGCTCAATGATTTGGGCGATGCTTGCAGCGGTGCTGAACCAGGGGCAACCAGGACCTTCTCCTGAAAGCATTGCTAAGAGGGATTACTCCAGCCAATCTGCAAATGGAAAAAGTGCTGCAAGTTCTATTTGGGCCCCGTGCTGGTTTATTTATGGTCCAGGCAAGGCCACAGCCGTGGCAGAGGGACTGCTGTCCAGGGAGGGGAGGTACATGAGTGACAGCAATCATCAGAAAATGAGCTCTGTGACAGCCTTTACTTCAAGAAGGGAAGGTGAATAAAGGGATTTGGATCAGAGCAAAGGGAAGAGTTGGGGTAACAGCCCAAAATACCAGACTCATGAAGGGAGAAAACTATTGGTGAGACCACTGCCTACACTGTCTATGCCAAAGACTTGGTTCTTGCTGCTGAGGGTGGGGGGAAGGGGTACAGGGTGTTTGTTGCCTTGTGTTTCCCCTTCTTGCCTCATTCACTATTCCTCCCTTTCTTCTCTCCTATTTTATCTTTATCTGTGTCTGTATTCAAATGAAGCTTGACCCCAAGTCTTTTGACTGCCACAGGTAATTTCTCAGCTGCTTCTCATTGGTGAATTGTCATGGCTTTGTTACACTGGTGAGGACTTTGCCTTTGAAGATCCCCCAAAGATGGCCCATTGGTGCCAGACAGCTTGGCATCATATCCTGATTTCTCATGCACTGACATGCAAGAGCCAGGCTCAGCTAAATGGGAAGTGTGGTGAAACCTCAGGGACGAAATGCCTGCAGGGACACGGTGTGGTGGGACTGGGACTGTGCTGTCTGCAGGCTCTTGTATTTTACAGTCCATGTTAAGCCTGTTCTCACTCAGCAGGAGTGGGTGTTCAATGTTGCACAAGCTACTTCCAGAGTGAGTTAAACCAAATGGCTGCACAAAGGCAAGATTTGATTGAAAAAATGTGTGAAGGTGGGATTTTGAAGTTTCCACTGGCCATGCAGTTCAAAGACATTCTGGATTTTCATCTCTAAGTGTGTTCTAGTTCTAGCACTATATCTACATCTTGAAGCAAAAAACAATTGCTTTCAGTATAAATATCATATTTAATTGATGCTTGATTATTGTCTTCAGTCATCCCCACCTTACCCATACCAAACCATCATAAGTGCTTCTAACTGTAGGGAACAGTTTCCCATCCTGATTCACCCCAGAGTTCCAGGAACAGGTTCACCATTGGCAAACACAGGCCTGGTTCCCTGACAATCAAACAGGGCTGTACCACCTGACTGCAGTATTTGATATTGGCCTCAAATCTAAATCTTCATGATTCCATCTACCATATTGTACATTAAATTTTGTAACATTTGTGTGCATTGTAAATACTTTTCAGGTTCTTCTCAAGACAGGAGTCCTGCCTTTAAAGGTGTACAGGCTTGAAATAACTGGTTCCACAAATGTAGTGTTAGAGCAATAATTTATATAAAACCATTCATCCTGCCTGGCACGTGGTGATTTATATTCTCTACAGAGTTTATTCTCTGAGTCCTCCAAGTGTGTTTCTCCTCTGAGAGGAGACCCAAACATACAGACTTTACACAAGGCATTCCTTGCATTCTTAACACTACTATGCATTAAATAAATGCAGTCCCCTCTGTGGCAGAGGGCAGCAACCATCTCTGTCTTACCACATTACATATCAAGGGAAAGGAAAATATTGTTAAGGGCATAAAGCTTCCTTGTCTTCAAAACAGTGCCACATGGAGCTTTCAGTCTTTCCATCTGAAAGAAGACCATGCAGGAATCATCATGGTCTTCATTTTGTGTAAGTCAAAACTGAAGATCTGAAATGGGCCTTCTCAGTTTGGAATTCTTGGTTCCAGAAAAGTCTTAAATAGAGGGTGGAGACCACTGTGGCCTTTCCAGGCTCTAATATGAGGGCAGGAGAGAAGCTGTGAGGTACTTGTGTATCTACACAGGCCTTTGGGATCACTCAGAGAGTTGATAGGGGAAATACCAAATCCACTGTACAACAACTGTGTGAAGCACTGCAATTCATGGCTCAGTACTGCATAGTGCTAAGCACCCACTTAAGGGCTGAGAATTCTTCACTCCCTTTCTTGGTCCTTTCTTGCACTTGAAGGCCTTCAAATCCTTGTCATCTCTTCTGGGACTGGAAGGCCTTGAAAAATTCCACGTCTCTCAGCTTCCCTGCCTTACACATTAACCAGAAATGATTATTCCAGAAGAATGCACCAAGGCACAGTTCAGTCAAAATGAAGCAGTCCACTTCCTGGTGACTCCCAGGTACTTTCTGTGTGTCTTGGGAGAGGTCCTTTCATAGTTACACAATTTAGCATTGGCAGTGCTTCAGTTAAGCAAGGAATATGCCTTGGAAGTATTTTCAGTGGAAGAGGTGGATGGCTCTGAAGAAGATACTCTGTATTTTCCTGGAAAATGAAGCACAGGGGTTAGACAAGGACAGAGAGCCTGGGACATGCAGGCACTGCAAAGTAAGGACAGTCACACCTGTGCTGGTGGCTGAGCTGGCTCTGCCTTGCCCTGCAGCCCTGGCACTACCTGGATTACAGCAATACCAGCAATCACAGAACTCACTGTGTTTGGTAACACAGACAGGATGTGTCAGCTTGAACAGTCAATTGTGCCACAGGGCAATGATTTTCTCACACAAATGGAGGCACTTAGTGCTTCTCCTGGAGCATGGGCACACATCCAGAACACAACACATCCACAGGCTTCAGAGATGAATCCCAGCACCCTCCCTCTTGTGGCCACGAGGCCCTAAATTAAGACCCAAGTGTCACCATCTTCTCTGAACAATGTTTGGATACAAAGATTGGACACTTAGAAATTAAATGTTATTTCCAGAAATGCTTTTTGCAAGATAAAGTCTTAACTGAAATGGTGATGTCCACAAAATGACAGCCAGAGAAACTTTGAAGAAATACAACTCCACGGTGGTGATGAGTACGTGAATAATGGATAAACTGTGCCGTGATCTCATTAAGCTCAAAAAAAAGCTCAGTTAGTGGGGTTTAGAATTGGTGAAACATCCAATAATTGTTTTAGAGATAGACAGTTGTGCTGCTAGCATTATGCTACAGTTAGACTCATTGCAGTTCCTTTGCATTAGTAGATTAAAAACCGTCTATGGATGCATGGAGAGACAAATAGATTGATGGATATCAGGACAGACAGACCCTGAGGGCAAGAATGAAGGCAAAACCGTGTTTGTGCTTCAGTAAGGGACATCTATTGTCACATACCTGTTTTCCCACATAAGTTGTTAAAGGTTCTTGAAAATGGGTAGCTCATAGCAAGCATTGGTGTCACCAGGATCAGGGAGGATGACTGTAAGAGAGAAATTTGCTATTTGTCAAAAGAACTTTCTTTGTAGCCCCATTTTAGGGAGAAAAAACAAAAAGGTTCCAATAAACTTTGTTTCAGTAGTATGAGCAAACAATCCACAGAAGGTCAAGTTAGATGTTCTTGGGGTATCAAGTTCACACATTTGCATGTTTATGGTGGTGATGAAGGAGCTCAACTTTAAAAGAAACTACAGGGCACAAACTGCTTGACTCTAACTGTTGGCCAGGGAACATGGCTTAGGCTCCAGTCTGTTCTAACAGGCAGTAAGGGGCCCTGGTCCCTTATTTGCGTCAGTATGGCCATTAAGGTAGCCAGAAAAGCTAAGATTTTATGTGAATGGGGATTGTTCTCGACGGCCAGCAGCCTGAGATAATCCGAGGCAAATTTAATTTGACACGCTAGAGGGCACTGGAACACAACTCTCTGCAGTCCAGATGCGAAGGAAGGAATGAACTTTTTGCTGCTAAATGCAGTTTCTTTTCCAGTTCTGGAGCGGTTTGAGAATTTAATGGGATTCCTCCAAAGATGTGTTAAAAAAAAGGTATGGAAAACACATCTTTTTTTGTTCAGTCCTTCTTCATTCGTTAGTTGTACCCTGGTGGGGGTAACTAGGCAGTGTTGTGTATTGCTACCTATACCATAAGGTGGTAGAGAAAGAAGGTAAACGAATCACATATAAAAAACTTAATCAAAGATTTTGATATTGCTTTATTTGCTCATTCTCAGACCTCAACAGGCTGGAGAAATGGAATGACAGGAATCTTACGAAGTTCGGCAAAGGGAAGTGCAATGTCCTCCTGTCCCTGGGGAGGAACAAACCCAATACCAGCACATGCTGGGGGCTGTCTGACTAGAACAGAGTAAAGACAGAGCCAGACTTTTCTCCTTGGTGCCCAGTGGAAGGACAGGAGGCATTGAGAACAAATAGAAGTACAGGAAATCCCACTTAAGATGAAACTTTTTCACTGTGAAGATGGTCAAACACAGGAAAAGCCTGCATATAGAGATTGTGTTGTATCCATCCTTGGAGCTACTCAAACCCCGACAGGACACAGCTCTGAGCTCCAGCAGACCATGCTCTGATGGAAGTGTGGTGCAAGATGATCCCTGAGGGTACTTTCCAGCTGCAGCAATTCCTGTGGAAACTGGAGTGATTTGATCCAATGCTGCTCTTCTGAACTGACAGTTCAACTCTAAGGAACTTCTTAATTGCTTTGAGCCTATGTTCTCATCTTCTTAATTATCCTTGCTTTTAAGTCTGCTTCCTAGTTCTTTAGCAATACCTGCACAGGCTCTTCTGAATAAACCCTGTTCAGATACCAATATAAAATCAAGCTTTATTGCCATATAAGGGTGATGCCAGCACCACTGGCAGCTCAGGAAGAGGAGGAGGTGGGTGTTGGAACTAGATGTTCTTGAAGGTCCCTTGCACCCCAAACTATTCTAAGATTCTTACACATCCTGGTATTTTTTGATAAGGTTTTATAAATGCAGAAGTGTAAGTTGAAATAATAATTCCCTGAGAGGCCTCCCTTCCATTTCTCTCAGGTTGTGAATAAATAATAGTGCCAAAGAAATTTTCTGTTTTCTAACTAAAAGTTTCAGTTATATTTTCTAGTTTATTTCTTGTGGAATTTAAAGCAAATGTTCAATAAGCTCCTTCTCATTTTTTACCAATTACGGTCAAAATAATGAACTTTGAAAAAGGGGATATGATCATATTTATGTTGTTATTGTCCTCTCTGACTTTTTCTAATAAAAAATACAGAATATAAAGTGCACTGGAGAACGTTAGACTGCTCAGCAGTAACTGAAATACGTTTTTAGGTCAAGGTTCTAACCTTTGATTGCTGAGAACTCCATTTGGATGATGAATTCCTCTTCAACAGGGCTTCTTGTATCTATTTGTTTAAAAAATTAGTCAATCAGTAAATACAGAAATTGTGTTCAAATTCCAACAATATTTTTACATAATGTAAGAAATATTTTGAATCCTTACCTTCTTGTCCCAGAGAGTCCCAAACACCAAAATGAAAAATCCCTAGGAGACAGATAATTACATGCATTTTGATGACACCAACCTTTAATTGCCATATCTCATAATTATCTCAAACATTGTCCATGGTACTATTTAAACTCTGAACTCTTTGATAGAGGCCATTTTTCTAACTGCATATCACATAGCGGACTGCTGATTTGGCAGTTCTCCAAGCCTGGTCTATTTCAATTTTATGTTTATCTGGTCTACAAAGTAACACATATAGTTTGGTAGCACTAAATGTATTTGGAAGAAGGAACATTTGTGCATGGAAGACATGTCCTGCCTATGCTCTCCAGGCAAACTTGTAAGTTCCAAGAAAAAGGCCAGTGAGTTTGATTTGAAGAACACAGTTTTGATGCCATTCTTAACAATGGCAATTTTTAAGAATTCTCACTAAAGAGAGTACACGTAACTATTTTGTCCTTAAGAAATTTCCTTGTATTGGGATCCTTCTGGCCACCTAAATATGTTGTAAAAGTCATACTGACTGAAAACTCTCAATCGTATGTATTTTTGTCAGTTCCTGTCTTTATCGTTAGTACTGCTCAGCTGATCTTAGTGACTTTCATATTGTTTATACTTGAACCCACAAAAGCATAACACAATGCCTCCAGGTGCACTATGAATGAGAACAGGGATGCTCAAGTTTGCCCACCTGAACATAATAGAGCTGTTTTCATGTTATTCAGCAATGAAGTTGATCCCAAAACTACTGACAAAGTAGGGAGTTATCTTTAGGTCAGCTTTATCTATAAGGCACGTCTGTTAAGGCAGCTGAGAATATGAAATACTGCTGAATTCCTGGAATGGGTTTCCCAAAGAGCCCTTTTGGAATAAGGATGTGTAAAGCAAATCTGAACTTTTCCCTGCTGTTTTTATGCCCTGCCAAGCACAGCACTGCAATAATGTCTCTATGCTAAATTATAATAGAGGAAATAAAACTATGTGCAACTCACCTGCAAAGCGTTGAGCAGAGCAAAGAGGATGTGGAAAGCTCGATGACTGTTTTTGATGATGGTGGCAAGGCCAAAACCCCACGTGAGGCCTAACAGTGGTGTCAGGATAGCCACACTTTTGCCAATTTGAAACAGAGATTTCCTCTCCTGCGCGCTTGACCTATCCCCAATAGTTGGCCTCAGTATTTTTATTATAACAACTGCGGCGATGAACAAGTTTGTGGCCACGATGATCAAGGCAGGTATGACGAAGGCCAGGAGAGCTTTGCTGTCCTTCCAGTTGAGCCAGCAGACATCCTTTCTCGTGTAATTGTTCTTTGGCAGGGTGACAGCAATGGTGGTGACTGCAATGACAAAGGGGCACACGTATCCCAGGCAGAATGCCACTGCCTTCTGAGCAGTCTTGCTTGTGTTGTGTAAGATGAACACCAGTCTGTAGAAAAGGATGAGGCCCAGGCTCAGCATCCAGAAAAAGACACACAGGTAGAAAAAATGGATGAAGAAGGTGGCCATGATGCAGATGTCTCTGCTCATCTGCTGGTTTTGATCAGTGATGGAGACAGTGACAATGAACCAAACGTCAGCAATCAGCAGGGACGTAGCAATGTTGAGAATACAGACGTGGCGCATGTAGGAGGTCGTGTTGTTTGTCACGTACTTCCAGACCAAGGATTCAATTATAATGCAGACTACCAAGCTCACGATTGAAATGGCCAGGCCAACGTAGGAAATATAATCTTCAAAGATTAGCTCAGGGGATCTGTCAGGTGACATCAGGATTGAGAATGATGTCAAGTGATTGCACAAGCAAATGACATAATTTCCTGACTCTGTGGGTGTGCAGCCATGAGTATCCCAGTCCCCCCTGTGATTGTTGAGTGTGAAGTTCCAAAAGACACACTTGGGCGTATTCAGAGATGAGTTTTCCTTTGCAAATGTCATATTAACATCAAACTTCTGGCTTCTGTTGCTGCTCAAAGTTGTTGTTATCAATAAACCGTTCACATATTCGAACCTGTTCGGGGGCAAAATACGTCCAAGTTTTGAGTACATAACACTGACAATGGTTGAATTTTGGGTTAGAGTCTGGATTTCAGTGCCACTAATAAGCACACTGACTGTGAGGTTTTCTGTACTGCGGAAGTCCTTGGTATAATCTGTGTTGTTACTTTCCTTGACAACTACCCCTTGGAGCTGAGTGGTGTTTGTAGAGACAGAAGGAATGGTGTTATTCACTGGTTGGAGGCGCAAGGAAAAATTTTCTACTGACTGCAGTAACAAAGAACTTTGTCGTGTCTCCTCTTTGTTCAGTTTTTCCCAAGCTTCAGCTGTGGAATCATCAACAACTAAGTCCACTGTGGATAGGAAATTCTGGAACAACAACAGAATAATGCAGTTACTGAAACCCCATACAATTAATTGTTGTTTCTGGTGATAATTTATGCGTGGCCCTAGAACTGCCTTTTGAAAAAGCCCAGCATTTTCTTATTTTGCTCAGTCCATGTGAAGTCTTCAGTTGTTAACCCTCTCATGCTCTGTTTGCAAGTTAAGGTTTCCAAAAGCAGAGCTGTGTGATTATTTTTTTACGTATTATTTAGTATTTTTGCATCTCCAGCCTTCTTTCCCTTTTTTTTTTCAGCATTCATGCTGTCTTTGATTTCTTGGTGTCTCATGTAGGGCTCTCTATCTACAAAACATCAAGCCTTTTTGCACTTTTCTGTTCAGAAGAGCAGTGCTTTTTCCTCTGGACCTCACAATCAAGCGTCCCAATTATTTCTAAGGTTTCTTTTGTTATTGGTTTGTTGTTACATCAGATTTATTTTCCTGGCTTGATCATGGTTCCTGAAATTTACTCTCCCTATTCCTATTTCAACCTTTTTTCCCCTATTCCTACTTCTACTCATGGAATCATAGAATCACAGAATGGTTTTGACATTTAAAGGTCCAACCTTCCTTCCAGGGGCAGGGACATCCAGCTTGATCTTGGACATTTCCAGGGTTTGGGGCATCCACAACTTCTCCAGTAAATCTATTCCAGTGCCTCTTGCCCTCAGAGTAAAAAATTTATTCCTGATACATAATCTAAACCTACCCTCTTTCAGTTCAAACCATCATCCTTTGTCCTGTCACTACCGGCCCTGATAAAAAGTCTTCTTACAAGCCCCTTTTAAATATTGAAAAGCTGCAATAAGGTCTTACCCAAGCCTTCTCTTCTCAAGGCTGGACAACCCAACTCTCTCAGCCTGTCCTCATAGAAGACCTGCTCCAGCTCTCTGACCATTTCTGTGGCCCTCCTTTGGACCCATTCCAGCATGTCCACATCTTTCTTGCCCTGGGGACCCCAGAGCTGGATGCAGTACTCCAGGTGGGATCTCACCAGAGCAGAGTAGAGAGACAGAATCACCTCCCTCGACCTGCTGGTCACACTCCTTGTTAAGCAGCCCAAGACACAGTTGGGTATCTGGGCTGCAAGAGCACAGTGCTGGCTCATGTCCAGTTTTTCAACCATTGTTTCTTGTCCTTTCTTGTCTGAGAATGCTGGAGATATCCATGTGTTCCTAGAATACTTCTAGTTGCTAAGCTTACAGCAGCTTCTCTTTCATGCATTGGCTCCTTGTCCTCATCATTTTGAGTTTTCATAAACTCCTCTGTATTTTTGCTGTCACTTCATCTCATACCCTTAACACTTTCCTGATCTTGAGCCTATGTAAGTGTGAAACTTCTTCAGGGAGGACATCATCCCCTGTGACAAAAGGGGCCAAAGGGCTTGGTAGGCATAGATAAGACTTAAAATAAAACCTTACCTGAATAGTGAGCTCCTCTGCCTCTGCTGGGATAGAGGAGATCATATCCAAGATGGTAACGATTGCACCTAGGTTTGCTGGAGAATTGTTTATTGAGGTTAGCTCCTCTCTTGTCTGTTCCTTAAGGTGTGCAAGGTAGGAGGGTAGTTGTGCTTTTGCCTCAGGGCTGTTGACCAAGGACTGGAACAGAATATAACAGCACATCACACGTGTGAAATTCTCTAACCTCACTGAGAAGTTTGTGGGTGGGAAGAGAACTGTGGGAGGATACCAAGCTAAAAACCAAGGCCTGGCACCCATCTGTCAAGTGTAGTGGCCAAGGGGGTGGGCACTGTAGGAAGGGCCTGGGGATAAGGTTGGGCAGTGGCCTGGAGTTGTTCCTACAGCCTCCCTGTTGGTGTGCTCTGTAACATGCTCTGGGCTTGTGCCTGAACACAGCTCAGGGAATGCTCCAGGCCAACAACTGCTCCTTATAGATGCCATGGACAAGGTCACCTTGCCTGGGAGACAGAGCGTTCATGTGTATGGACATTATCCATGCAGTGCCTCAGGCCCTCTGGGCCCCGGGAGGGGATCTCGGCTCTTTCACTGGCTGGTGTAGATAGAGCCAAAAATTCTTCATATCTTTTAAAAGTAACTTTTTAATGCTTCATATGTTTTAGATTATGATAAGCAAAAATCATGCAACCAACATTTTATCTCCATCTTCCCCCCTATGTCCTCACCCCAACCTCTATAAAACCCGTGAGTGTTACCTCAGCACTACTCAGCAGGTCGTTTATTGGTCCAGTCAGGCAGTCATTCCTTGCAACCCTCCATGAGCTGTTGATGCACTGGTAAGTTGTGTTGCCTCGGGTAAAACCTTTTGGATTTTTTGCATCACAGCATGGCTTTATTAATGTGGACCCTTCTGTTCCAATTCCCAATCTGTCTGAGCAGGAAACTTTCTTACCTGTACAGAGAGGAGACAGAAGTAGGAAATAAGAAGAAGGGAGATGAATAAGTTCCTCCCAGAAAACTTGTGACCTGTTCAAAGATCTTTAAATTAGGATTTCAGCTTGCTGTCTTCATTAATTATGACCTTTCAGGATGTATATGTCTCACATCCCAATTTTTATGAATCAGGACATTTAAAAGGAATTCTAATAAAGCTCTGATTTTTGGGTACTGAATCAAATCAACAAACCAAAACCCAAAGATTTATCTGACAGATTACAGGGTTAGAGCTGGAGTGGGATTATATTGACCATTAAGTGAGCAATAATTCATACGAAGTTTATTCTGCTAAGGTACTCAACACTGCTAGCACTAACAGGAAATTCATTAAGACTTTGATAGTGAGGCCTCAACACCTTTTTGATGAACAGTGAGTGTTGCTAATTGTCTTTGATTGGCTTAGTCATATCAGTAAGTATCTGCTGATTAAAGTGATTAAAGTAATTAAAGTGTCTGCATGTTTATTGCCTAAGAGAGTGAAATCTGGCAGATACGCTGATTCAGTTGTAGGCACCACTGCTGTGGAAAAAACAAAATTTCTGCATTAGGGGGATGTTCAACATTTCTTCCTTTCCAATTTAGAAAAAAAGGAGTTGAAATATCCAAACTCTTGTCAGAACTAAACATCAAAGCTGGATTTAGCAATGCTGAAGTCTAATTACCGAACATTCCCTGCAGAGCTGACTGGAAGCTGCCCTGGTCTCTGCAGCACCTCACAGAGGTTGCCCTTCTTGTGTTCAAAGTGGAAATGCTCTCCCACAGGCTGCCCTCCTGAGCCAGATTACTTCTTCCTGAGGCACCACAATCTCTGATCCTTGCTAAATTGTTGTTGCAAGCTGGGAGCTGCATGACCACATTTTGACACAGGGGATGAAGCTTGGTGGTGCAGCTTGCACCACGAGGAAATAGGAACAGTAGATGACTAAACTATTGCTGCTTTGGAACATACTGGGACCACTCTCAAATACACCAAAGACAAAGCATCCTGTGTAATTTTTTTTTTAATTATATCAAAACCGATATTTTCCTCTGTGTGTAAAAAATTTTCCATCAGAAAAGGAGAGAAAAGTTCTTGGATAACAAAAGGTGTTCCTGTTAGATGTCACTGGTGATGAATTCGTGGCATCTGATTTAACAAAGATATTGGTACGTGCTATATAACAGCTATAAACAGTAACTTTTGTTCTTACCAGATATCAAGTGCAGTCTCATACGTTCACTGTCAACTCCCTGTCCGATGCGGTTGATAAACTTGCAATATGCCACAACCTCTTTCTCTTTGTTACATTCTTTTTCCGTGTGATTGTACATGTAGCAAAACAAGTTGTCTTTTCTCTTTTTCTCTGTATGGATGGATGAAGACAGGTTAACACAGATTTAGGGTCAGTCAACTAAAACCAGCAGCATCAGCAAAACTTTCGTTTCTGTGGGTACTAGAAAAAAAACCAACTTTCCTTTGTGAAAAAGCTCCCTCTCTGTATGCTGATCTGTGTGTCTTACTCTCCCCATAATAAATCTGGCAGCTGCTGCATGATCAATACCTTCTCATTTACTGGTGTATGAGCAAATCCTCCCCAAGCCCTCTTAACTGTGCAGGAACTGAAATTTGCTTTGAAAATAATTTTTGAGAATACTCTTCCTGCCTTTACCACAGGTGTTTCATTTAGGCTGGGATACTGTTTTGTTGGTTTTATACGGTTCTTTTGAACTCAGGATCTGTGCCCCACTCCCTCTGCTTTTCAGAGTGCCTGTGCCTGAGGGTGGGTCTCCAGCTGCAGTCTCTTCCAACAATATCCTTGCCTTTTTCTTAGCTACTGAAGGACTCCTCAGTCTCCACCTGCTTTACCCCTCAGCCTGTTGTTTTTGCACTCCTGCATGTTTCTTGAGTTATTTTTGGTAGATCATATTTGGTTTATTTTCAAATTAACTGTTTTGTTACTCACTAGAAAATTTCTAGTATATGAAAAACAACTCACTTGAAAATTTATAGTATATAAAAATGTATCAGGGAAGTTGCAGAATTGCCCAAAATTTGAAGACATAGAAGCTTAGGCTTTTGTGCTGTTTAAGACATGCCCCCTGTATCCTCGAAGAAAATTGAATAGTTTTTTGAATTGCATTCTTAATGGGTTACTCAACATTTTTCATGACTTAGTAGATTTTCTTAAGTACTGTTTTCTCAGTACTCATTATAAAAAGTGGCAGAATGGAAGATGAAAGCAAATAAAAGGAGTTCAGCAACTTCCAATCTGAAGAAGGGTCAGGATGCCCACTTCTCCCTGCCCGGCAAGTCAAACCAAACATTGACTTTACCTATTATGTATTTATCACTACAGCACTGACTTCAGTTCAGTATTAATCCTAGCCATGTTCCTCAGGCATGCTAACCATCCTAAAAAAAAGTCCATTTTCCTTTTTTTGCACCCTCAGAAGTACTTCTGGGTTGTCACGAAAGCAGTAAGCATGACTTGTTTACACAGACCTAACTGAAAACAAAAAACCCAGAGACTGGGTTGTGACATAGAGTGAAACTAATGATTCTGCAAGTTTATTGTGTCTTACCAACTTGAAATTCATTTTGTTGAACCACAAATATAACCCTGTAGTCTCTCACGGTCTTTGCACTTATGCAGCACTCGAGGGCATGTGGCACTTCGCACTGTATCGATGTTGTAATGGGGTCTATCAGGATGTTCTGCTTCAGGGGCAAGGAAACCACCTCGATGGTCACATTGGCAGAACTCTCCAGGTTTTTCTGGGAGAATGTGCAGATGTAGGTGCCTAGAAGAAGTGACACAAAACCATGTCTCAGTCAACAGAAGCTCCTCAGCTTTGGCATGGTCATGAATGCTGAACAAGAACAGTGCTGTTGGCGACATCAAGCCTTGCTGTCCTCCAACAGTTATAGTTTTAACTGTGGGGGGGTTTTATTTACTGTGGCCAGGCTTCACAGTGATTTGCAGGGCTCGGGATGCTGTAAATGATCTGGTACAGAGATTTCATTGCCTTTTTAGCCAGTAAGACCATACTCACTCACCTCTCCAGTCCTGCGTGGCAGACTTCACCATGAGCACAGACATGGCTGGGAATTTGATATTTTTGATGCACATATCACAGTCTACTGTTTTTGTGTCATTTCCAGACTGGATTTTCCAACTGACGCTGTCA
This sequence comes from Falcunculus frontatus, assembly GCA_013398115.1. Classification (NCBI taxonomy): domain Eukaryota; kingdom Metazoa; phylum Chordata; class Aves; order Passeriformes; genus Falcunculus; species Falcunculus frontatus. Next base: position 34,886 of record VZRV01002112.1, read on the forward strand.
TAGTTGCTCACATCACTTTCGCACGTTACATTGAACGCGTATCCCTCGGAAACTATTGAGTTTGTGCTTGAAGATATTGTTACTTGGGCTAAGACAACACAGGACAAAAGTCACATTAGTGACAATAACTTTTAATCATTTTCTTGCAAATTCTGTGTGCCACAGAGGCCATCTATGCATTAAAGAGCTGGTGGTCTGTCCCAAGTCCCTGCCCCTCACCTTTCCGCAGGTATGTGACTGCGATGCTTCGAGTGCGCCTGGCTCCGTATCCCGTCTCCAGCTCACATGTGTATGTGGTCACTGCTCCTGACTTCTCAGGTGGGCACAGGGACTCGCTGATGCTGAGCTCGTATTCAGTGCAGTTTCCACTCAAGATTGATTGTCCTAGAGAGAAATAAGCATTCTTTGAAGGGCTATGTGTCTTGGGGTGACTTTATGATGTGTATCCCCAATCATCGCTCTATGCCCTGACATGATTCCTGTGCCTTTCTGTGCCTTTAAACTGAGCCCGAGAGAGGGGAAAGAAAAAAAAGGGCCAGACGAACTTTTTCAAAGCTGTCTGTGCTTCAAGGTCACTACTCCTCTGCGTTCTTCTGCTGCAGGGAGAGGAACAGAGGAAGCACCCTTCCTGCTTTTCAGCCAGCTTTTTCGGCTGTTTCTTCAGAGAGAGAAGGAGAGTTAAACTTTGTTTCCTTGGGAGTTTGGTTTCTTTTTTCTTCTCTTCTGGACTTGTTCAGAACGCCAGAACATCAGAACCCCACCGGGGGACCTTCCCCCGGCCTGGAAGGGGGCCCGCATGCCAACCCAGCTCCAACGAGGAGGAGAGAGACCACACCCATAGAAGGACTCTTAAAATCTTTCAGGTTTTCTCTCCACAGTGAGAGGTTTCATTATTTAGCATTATTATTCTTTTCCTGTGTGTTTGTTTGTTAAGTTTTTATTTTCTCTTTCACATTCCTCCGAGGAATATTTCTTTCCCGAACCTGGTGGGGGGAGGGGCGGCTGTAACCTGCCTTCCTTTGAGGAGATGTTCCTTTTGGACGTTTCCCTGAATTTGGCCCAAACCGGCACACTACGGATGTCCAAAAATTCTTCTGGAAAGCACAAGCAATTACTCCAGCTATGGAAACCCTTGTGTGTTTGTATGTAATTGACAGCATGGCACTTTTAACTCGTCATTGCTGAACTTAATTCACATCTTTTACTCTGGGAACACTCACAGAGTGGCAACACTAAGCACTGTGCTGAGATTCCTCCGGCCAAAACCAGTCAGAAAGCAACAACATTGCTTGGAAACCTCAGGGTCAACCAAAATGAAGAGTATTCTGGTTAAGCCTAACCTCATTTTCTGTGATATTAAGGGTGAGTAAAGGTAAGTAAAACAGGGGTAAACAGTGCAGATTTTAATATAGTCTAATTTTGAAATAAAAATTTGGAGGTACTTGACAGTCATTCAACTTTAAATCTAAAGAGTGCTGGTTTAGCTGTGAGCACTAAAGCTGTCCCACGCTGCAGCTGACGGTGCAGCTGATATGAGAGCAGAGCAGAGCTCCTGGAGGAAAGCCTGGTCACAGGGAATCAGGGGTAAAACAGCCCATTGCAGTAGGCCAGGATCCCCTCACCCTTCAAGCACTGCTGCACTCCTGTAACTGTCCTCTGTGGAAGTGACTGTGTGCATGAGCTTTGAAGATTTTATCTCATTTTGCTGTCCTGTGTTCTGCTAAATTTAAAAACAGCAAATAGTTAACAGTAATTATTTCATATCCATAAAACATTAAGAGGGCAATAGACCGTTTAGGGTGACGGTTCATAGACGTTTATGAGCATTTCTGTTCATGTTGCTTTGTAGCTCTTTGTAGCACATTTACTTGGTGCTTTATTAACCTCTATATGAATGCTTTGTGGGGTGCCTCTGACTCAACTGATACGTAATGTATCACAGCTACAGGTGAACAGGGAAACAGTGCTCATATTTAGCAGTTCTGCAGCTGTTTCACAGGGCAGCACTTGCACCTCTTGGCTGCCAGATCTCACTATGTGGTACACAAAAGATCTTTGTACCCCAAAGGTGCTTCTGGAGTAGAGACTGATGCACTCATCCTTGCTCTCAAAATTACACCATGAAGAAATAAGCTTTTTGGAAGAAGCTGGCATGCTGCTGGTCCAGGCAGCTGTTTCCATCCAGGATAGCAGAGTTTAAGCCGTCAGTGTATCCAGATGCCTGAAACCCCACTGGCACCTGCACAACACATACAGAGTCTGTCCTTCCCCCTGCCACTCACACCTTCAGAGCATACCCTGTATTTATCCCAGGACTTTGAGGCAGCCACTTGGGAGGAGACCTTAGAGCAATGAACAAACCTAGCAGGTGAAAGACAACCTTTTATTAATCTTACCTGTAATGTTGATTGTTCCTTTTACTTTCCAGGAAACCTTCAGCGACCTCAGGTGTCTGTCAATGCAACAGGACAGCCGAAGACCCTTCGTTTGCACTTCAGGACTGTTACATGTGACATCGATGTCCTCGATGTTTGGAGTGACATGTAGTGGAAAGACAGATACTGTTTCTTTGGCGGTGTGTATCTCTGTGTGAGATGGACTGCTCGTTGTGAACACGCACCTATAGGAACCTGTAAAGCATAAACAGCAGTTTTTGCTGAGTTTGCCTCTATATTTGGAATTAGGAGCTACTTCCATATCTAGTTTTTACATATCCCTGCTCCGCAGTGGCTCTGCTACTTGCTGATCAATATGTACCCTCAGATCACTGGCAGAATGCTTTCTGCAGGCTCCTGGTGCCAAATGGACCCAGATTAGCATTCAGTGTTGATGGGTACTTGAGATCAGTGTTCTCCGACTGAAATACTTCAAATCTGGCTGAGTAGGTGCTTTTGGGATCTGTATATCACCCATAGTCCTTCTGGCAGCAGAATGTCATGGTAAAAATGTTCCTACACAGAACGGTGACAGAGAGATGCCCAGAGTGGACTCCACCAGAACTGGCCTCGGAGTGTAGGCTCTTAAGCTGCTCAGAAGGTATTGACAAAGAGAACAGGGTATTTACCACAGAATCAGAGAGTATGCTGAGTTTGAAGGGACCTATCAGGATCATTGAGTCCGACTCTTGACACTGTACAGGATGCTCCAAGAGCCACACTACGTGCCTGAGAAAATTGTCCAAATGCTTCTTGAACTCTGTCAGGCTTGGTGCTGTGACCACTGCCCTGGGGAGCCTGTTCCAGTGCTCAATTGCCCTCTGAGTGAAAAGCTTTTTCCCGATATCCAAACTAAACCTCCCCTGACTCAGCTTCATGCCACCTCCTTGAGTCCTGTCACTGGTCACCAGGGAGAACAGATCTGTACCTGCCCCTCTGCTTCCCCTCATGAGGAAGTTGAAGACCATAATGAGGTCTCCCCTCAGTCTCCCTGAGGCTGAACAGAACGGGTGACCTCAGCTGCTTCTCATACGGCTTCGCCTCCAGACCTTTCATGATCCTTGTGTCCTCCTTTGGACACTCTCCAATAGCTTGATGCCTTTTTTGTATTTTGGTGCCCAAAGCTGCCCCCAGGACTCGAGGTGAGGCCGCCCCAGTGCAGAGCAGGGTGGGACAATCCCCTCTCTTGCCCAGCTGGTGATGCTGTGTCTGATGCTCCCTCAGGACAGGGATGTCCCTCCTGGCTGCCAGGGCACTGCTGACTTATATTCAACTTGCATCAACAAGGACCCCCAGGTCCCTTTCTCTTTATCAGCCACTCTGTCCTGATGACTTCCCTGGATGCAGCCAGGCTTGGTTTTGAGACTGGCAAACAGAGCTCCAAACTTTCTACGTATTTTAAGTATGTGGATTTCCCTTCCTCACTGGGATAGCCAACTGAGCAGGCCACTTACATAGTAGTGGAGACACCAAGGTTCAGGGCATTCTCGGTCCAAAGAATTTTGGACCCAGGATTCCTACCTTGCACATGTGTGCCCAAATGCCTGGTCACAGGCTACCCTTTTTGGAGCTGAGTGTAGAATCCATGGTCCAGAGGGAAGAACTGAGCGGGAGCTTGAGTCCAAGCTCTGATAATACATAATAATTCCCCTGATAGCTCCTTCCAGAAAAATGCTGCCAGTTTACCTGTTTCTGATTTTCAAAAATCCCTAAACATGCAAAACTGTAACTCTGAGCTCTGATTAGTTAGGTCATGTGTGTGAAGGGGCAAGGATATTAAGGACAAATTCAGTCACAGCCTCCAGTTACCACACCAAGAGGGTGGGAAGGTCTCACAGCCATGCGGTCACCAGCATCTGCCCTGATATGACAGTGAAGCCTGGCACTTTGAACACCCAGTCAAGTACAATCACTTCAGTCAGCTCACATCTTACCGGCAATGTCAGTCAGTATGTAGTTCATTAATGAAAACAATAGGAAAATTATGAGGGGCAGTGTAATTTTCACATTTCCTCTAGGAAAATCCAGCCACTGCATTCATCTGTGCATTTTATAGAACTAGCCATACTAGAGATTTACATCTGCTGTTTTAACAATGGAAAATCATACCAGAATCCTTTGTTGTAACGTTGGTAATTTTAAGAACTGATCTTCTGGTTGCTAAAACTGTCTCTATTGAGTACCAGGCGTTGGTTGAGATGGTCTGGTCAGAGTGATACCAGGTCGCATTGGCAAATGTTGAATTTATCTCACAGGTCAGTCTTACTGTGTCCCCTTCAAAAATGTTCAAGGGTTGCACGGTGAACTTAGTCTGATCTGGAAGACAGAGAGCAACATTCTGCATTACTGCCACTTCAGCTTACATCTTTATGCTGTCTTTCATGTTATGAGGGTGCCAGGTGCTTCACAACTAACATGGCCCCAGCATCAGCCGCAGGGCACCACCTCTGATGCAAGCCATGGGATTTTCCCTCAAGGTATTCTTTTAGTATCTTTCTTAGCTAAAGATTCTAGAAGGTTTTATGCAGAGAGCTAGAAATATCACCACGACTACTTTCTAATTGGATAAACTGGGAGGAGAAGCAACCAGCTTGAAGTAATCCTCTGAGACAGTCAGTCCAGCACGCAGTGCAGAGAGCACAACACCTCCAGGGCACCTGATCAGGCAACTGAATTGTAACACACTGTCCAGCAGCAGCATGGAAAATGTGCCAAGGAAGCCAAGGGGAATGTGTTGTCACGTAAACTGCAAGGGTTTTATGTTTTGCTTTGAAGAGTAGGAAGTGCTGGAAGCCTGACATTCTTAGAGCTGTCTCTGGAGAGGAATTAAGGATGTTCAATCCCTCTGCTCTGGACAGACCACATCAGGGATCATTTAGAATCATTTAGACTGGAAAAGACCCTTGAGATCATCAAGTCCAGCCAGTAACCGATTGGTGGAGTAGCTGGAAATCTTTGGTTTTTAATGGGAGGTACTGCACACATGGTCCTCTCATGAAGGTGCTAAGCTTTGGTCACACAGGATAAAATGAAACAGCTAAGAAATAAATGTTTCTTGAACGTCTAATACAAAAGCATTGACAATATAGGGCAGCTACATGATTCAGGCTAAAAACACTGAAGTAAAGGTTGAAGGAAAGTACTGAGAGCTTTAAACTTACTAGTTATTACTCTTGTGAAGGTAGATAGGTTTAGCTGGTATGATGAATCCAGAAACTGTGGTACAGCTCTGTTGGAATGCCCAACCTGAGAGAAGCTTGCTGCTCCTGTTCTTACTACATAGTTCACAAAAACACTTCCAGGGCTAAACAGATACAAGAAAGAGAGAAGCACCAGAATTAAATATCTGGTTTAATATCTATTAAATTGTATATTAGTGGTTCTCTATGGGTCAGGTGATGACCCATCTTGCATGGCTGGGAAGGCCTCACAGGAGTCCCCTGTGGAGGCTCCTCTTGGGATTTAAGGCTTGCTCTGGTATACAAAAAAGTTATGCTACAGCTCTTCTCTAATAACAAACACCTTTACATGACATCTTCCTTGTCTGATGTTTATTTCCAGTAAACTTTCCTTAGAAAACCTAAAATACAGCTGCATTTAAATATGTGTGGACAGCAGCAATGTCTCTTTTATCCAAGAGTCAGTGTTCTAATTAATCTTTCTCATGGCCTACGAAATTATGTTAGATTTATTTGCATCCTTTTCCCCTTTGGGTGGAGCTCAGTCCTTTCCATAAAAGGCTTTGATCCAGATGGAGAATGATTCAATTTCTTGGACTTTTGCACAGTGATAAATTCTACCCACAATCCCATTTCCATGTTCACAGCTGGGCTTTGCTTTGCAGGGATTATTCTGTTATTCAGTCCATGTATACTGGGAGTGGGTTCTAGGCAGAGTGCATGTAGCCTTTGCTGACTCATGTCTCCTTGAGACTGGACAGAAAAAATTGTGTCTTCCAGGAAAAAATGAAATTATTTACTTACCTGAAACCTATAACTGTTGCCGATACAAAGCCTGGTAGACACCTGTAGCTGGCATTAAACTGTAAACAAAGACATGTGACATTGTGTAAGTCCTCTGTGTATAACTGCAGTGTGCTTAAAATAGGAAACTCTCCACTCCTGATGTGAGTAAGGACATGTAGCATATCTGATACTACAGGCCTGGTGCTCTCCTGGTGTCATGGAATAAATTTCTGTTCATGGTTTCATTCCATGTGTACCCATGAGGATTTAAGCTAGGACCAATAATAAGATTTTTTTTCATGCTTTAGATACAAAAGATCCCTAAATACTTCTCAGTGTATTAAAAACAATGGGAATATTGTCACTGCTTTCAATGGAGTCATCTTTGACCCACTTTGTAGCTCCCACTGCTGCACACTTCCCAGCTCCCCACAGAGACACTGACAGGCCATCCTCTCTCCCAGGCACCTGGGGTAAACACCATATTTCTTAGGGGGCTCTCTACCTTCAGAGAAGAAAAACTAAAGTCATTACCGCTTTTTCAAGATCCCCTTTGTATTTTTGGTATAACACAGAAGAAGAATCCTTGAGATCATCCTGGAAGTCTGTGTCGAGTCTGACTGACATATTCATTACAATGGGCTCTCCCATACCGCATGAGTCTGTAAGGAAAGACATAAAAATAAATGGAAAATTATCAAAAACAATGCTTACGATGTGAAAATCTGTTGAAAATCTGATGAGATTAAACTTTCTTTGCTCAGCAAAAGCTGAAAGTCCCAAAGAGGCGTGGGAGTGACTCCAGGAGCTGGGGCTCCAAATACAACTAAATATCTGCAAGTATTTGGGTCAAGGTGGGCCCATATCACAAGGAGAAGAGCTTTAGACCATCTCTGCAGACTTTCCACATTCACGGGTGATGGAGTACCTGGCTCAGTCCTTATGTGCTTTTTATCACACCTTTTATCACTATTCTGACCTCTAACCAGTGTATGAGCTGCAAAGGTGTAAAGTTCTGCCCTGTATCTCCTCACCTTCAGTCTGGGGCTCACAGTAAGGTCCATAGAAAGGCATTTTCTGTGTGTAGCCACAAGGCAGGGCCAGTTCCAGGCTCAGAGAAGGGCAGGGCCTCACATCACTGCACACCGTGCTTGGCCAGGCATATCCATTTTCACAGAAACAGCAGCTGCTGTTCTCACCACTGGGCAGGCAGACTGGAGTCAGACAGACAGAGAAATACCATGAGAATGGTAAATGGGGCATAGTTATTGCAAGATAAATATTTACCTTTCTATGTCTTCATGACAGGGATCTCGAAATGTTGCCCTTCTCGTGAGTTCACTTGAATGATGCCGAAATGATGATCTGACACCTCACAAATTTTATTCTACTAATTGTAAGAGACTAACCAGAAATGGGAACCAGACTGGTACAAGGATAAGTCTGATCAAATACTTTTAAGTAACTGAATGGAGATGCGAAGTCTGATCCCAAATATTTACCTGGCATACTGGCCATGGTTCCATAATACTTTTCAGACTGGATATTTTTATGTCACCTGAGCTGAAAGCAAGTGTATAGGCTGCTAAAGATTGTAAGAGCAAGGTCATTCAGAGTCCCGGTGGCTAATAAGGTGTTGTATTGTTCTGTGTCCTGACAGATGCTGTGTGAGGGAAGGTAGCATCATCACAAAGTGCTTAAAAGCACTAAAAAGAAGAAACCAACCAAAAAAAAACCCCAAAAAACCCAAACTAACAAAGTATATCACTGTAACTTTTTCTGCTCTAAATGTGTTATTGGCAAAGTAAGATATTAACAAACTGATTTTCACACATTACACGTGAGCCCGAAGGGCCATGAAAATCCATTTGCATGTTGTTTTGGGAACTGTTGAACACTTCCTTTCACTGCTTTATGGGCCAGAGATAAGAAGGTATCAAATCTCCTCTGCTGTTGTAAATGCCTGGTGTGTTTGTAGATCCTCTCCTATATTACTCAGGTGTGATGTTGCACAACCACAACTCGTGTAATAAAACCTGTCTGGTATCTTGCCCCGTAAGAATAGGTTAAGTGAGCTCTCTCTCATCCAGCGTGTCTCTGTCAGGGTCAGGGTACAGCCTCTTACAGCCATTTACGTTCCAGATACAGGAGAAGGGAAGTAAACAGTCTGATAACTGCTGTCACAGCTTCCTGAAACTTGAAAGTAACTCAGACTGCTTGTTAGCCAAACTGGAGCAAAATCCTTTGGCTCGGGCTTCCTCCAGCTTTGTCCCTTCCTTAGGAAAAGAAAAGCATTCAGAGCTATTCCTAATGCCAACATTATATAAAGAGGAGTGGTGAGAGACAGATAGGGTGTTGTGTGCTACAGCTCCAGCCTTGCTGGGTCTTTCAGCAGGCAGCAAAGATGGTTCTGTTTTGCTGATTCCAAAGGGTGATGGGTGGTAAAAGTGGGAGACATCAAATACTGACAAAACCCCACATTATTCAGAGCATAAAAATCAGTAACCAACCCACCTGTTGTAATGTTGATGTTTGAAACTATCGTTTGTGCATTTGAAATATTAATTGGAACTGTGAGATCCATGTCTTTGAAATAGTCTTTGATTGGCTCCAGATAAGATGAATCCTTCAGGCTGATTTCAATGTCAACAATGTACTCCGGAAGGGGGAGGTCAAGAATAAGCACTGAAAGATAAATAGAATGAGACTGCAAGACTGTGTTTGAGGGTAAAACACAAATTGATGGCCTCCAGTTTAGCATTTGGGGTCTTTGTTGCTATTTAATGGTAGCTTAGTGTGGCATTCTGCTTAGGGAATCTTCTTGCTTCCCACTCAGCAGACATTCTGCCTCTGTTCTATCTGCTGCTTGTCTGACAAAAGCCAGATTTCCTTGGTGTCAGAGCATAGGAAGCTGATACAAAAGGCATAATATGTTCATAGAATAGCTGTCTCATCCCTTCTCTCCTTAGAGTCAGTAAGTAGATGGGTTGCCAACCACAGACTGAGCCACATGGGATTATCTTGTCTTTATCTCATCCCATGAGTTTTCTCCCTTTATCCTTCTGATTCTGTTCCCCATCGCACTGAGGTAGGGTGAGTGAGTGGCACTGTGGTGCTCAGCTGGGGTTAAACCACAACCACATCTTGTCCTTGATATCCCCAGTTCAGTACATCAAGAGATACTGTCCCTAACAGTGATTTCACCCATTGGCTTACTAGAAACCTGCTCTGTTACCACACATTTGTGTACGTACTGTTTCGCTTCTGCCTTTGCAGCTCTGGGGGGAAGCTTTCCTGTCCTAGTGTGCTGTCAATCTGTGGGGAAAAAAAAAAAAGAAGGTAAAGCTCTGTGAGAAAAACAAGGTGAAACTTTAGCTGCTGTTGTTGGCAAAAGAAATTAGTGAAGAAAATACTGACATAGGTAATTTTTCCCCCACTAATCTTGGCCTCACCTCTTCAACCTCCCACCTCATCTTCCTCTTTGAACAGAAAATTTCTATCTTCCAAGCAGGGAAGGGCTAAGCACCAGCTGAGGGATGTACTGAGTTTGCAGATGCCTCTTTGCGTATCTCTGCATGGCAACTGTCCCAGCTTAGGAGGATTTTTGTGTCTGAACCTCAAGGCCTCTACTGGGCTGACACAGTGCAGTTAGTCCTGGGCCAGCCTTATGAACTGCTTGAGAAACCTGGCCACCAAGCCTTTGAATCCAGAAACTGGATTCTGATCACCTTTTGCTTTCCTCTTTGCTCTGAGCTCCCACCTCTGCAGCAGCAGAGCCAGCCTGAGCAGGAGAAGAAAGGGGATTGAAAAGCCTTGGCTCCAGCTCAGTTGCCAGGTCAGCTATTTTGGGGCCAGCAGTAACACACAGTTGACCAGGGCAGGGGTGGCACCATTTCACTATGACTGGGTTTACACAGGCTGCAGCCAAGTGAGATTCAGACCATCTTATCTTTTTTTTAATTGTGCCCTAAAAATACATTGGCACCACCGTTAGCAAGAAAGGCTAAAGAACAAGCAAAGACTCAGGCAGGAAATTTGCAGCTTTGCCAGTTTTTTTGGCTCCTACTGAAACCTTTATTTACAGAAAGGGTGAATAGCTTGGCAACTCTTAAGTCATCTCTTTACATAAAGGAACCATCTGGTGTGTGATTAGAGCTGGGCTTCGTATCACAGCTGTGCTGGGGTGAGGATCCCAAGGCGTGCTGGCACTTTTTGCACTGCTGGGATGTTACCTTCGTGTTAGGGGCTGGCTGCAAGAGTTACAGAAAGTGCACTATGACCCATGTCTTCCTCCAGGTTTGGACTCAGTGGTTTCCTCTTTCAATTATTCTCCCAAACAACTGCAGGGTATTGCTAGGTTGCTAAATACTTCACATATTTCACACCATTAAGTAATGACTCATCTGTAGGCTGTACCATGGATCAATGGTGCTAATAAAAGAGGTGTTGCTTCTTTCATGAAAACTACTAAGTGCTGAGATGGAGATAGCTTGAAAAAACAGACCAAACGATATTTGGCCACTGTTAGACACCTGTTGAAGCACAGGTGAGGCTGCTGCAACCAGATGTATCTTGATTTGCCAAGACAAGGGATAATGGTAGAAAAAGCTTTAGGAGTTCCCACCTTCCTCTTCACATTACCTTTCCTTTTTTTCAACTTTCTCAAAGAAGGAGGTTCTCCATTTGCTCACAATGGAGAAGACAAAAGAAGTATTTTCTGGTCTTATAATAATTGTGATGACCAAGAGTGGTAGATTTGTAGACTAGTTTTCTCTACCAGATTATATTTACTTCCATTTGGTCAGACCCTTGGTTTTTCTGTTCCTCTTTTGTCTTTTTTGTTAGGGACTATTTGTGCAGAAATAATAAACCCATGTGCAGGATGAAGCACAAGATGGCTTTCCATAATTCACACTATTGGTGAAACAAAAGGGATCTGTGAGGATTATTGAAAAAGTGGGAAACTGAAGTAAAATCTCAGTTCATGGGCAACATCTAAACACAAATCACTCAGGAGTGGTGTTTTGGTCATGTGCACTTGTCCTACTGTTGAGACAGTCCTGTCACCTACCTGCAAACACATCACTTCTAGATACATTTGGTTCCTCTCTGAATTCCATCCAGGAGCAGTGCCCACTTAACTGTTATGTAGACCTAGCTCCAGAGACAGCAACTGAAATCCCTTGCAGACCAACACAGGTGAGAAACCAGATGTGTTTTGTTCAGTGCCTTCTGGAGAGGCTTTAAGACTGGGAAACAAGAAGAGCCCAGTTCCTGGATTTCTCCATTTCTTTTACACACTCTGGGTTCAGATTCCCCCTGGTCTTATTCTGACTTCTTCCAAGGTTTTGTGGATGTAAAGGAGAGCATCAGGGTGCTATAAGCAGAGACTCAGTGAAAACCAGTGGGACTGTGGAAGGATACTCACTACATATGGGACTGGATAGAAGTTTGAGCCCTGTGGTGTCTGGCAGCAGGCTGAGACCAGCAGGAACAGGCAGTGGAGACCTGTATTGGTTGGGGACGGCATTTTGCCCGGGGACTTTGCTGTGCAGCCTGAAAAGACAATGAAGCAAAAGGACCAGGGAATTTTTATCTGACTCACACAGTAGGAAATACCAGCACGCTCCACAAAACCAGTGTGCTCTGCCTCCTTCAGCAACTCTGCCTGTTCATTCCATACAAGGCAGGCCTTAGAAAGAGGCCTGTAAATATTCCTCTGCACTGCCATCAGATTGTTTCCCCCATCTCTCCTTTTCTCATGTCAGCTGTACCTACACAAAATAGGAGAAAGAAATTGCTTGGAGAAAGCAGAGTCCTAAGCAGATTCCTAGCAGGGACAAAGGAAGTGCTGGAAATCTGCCATGAGAAAAGTTGACTTTAGATCTTCAAACATCCCTCTCAGTGATACTCGGGAAATGCACAGCCAGGAGATGAGGGAACAGTCAGGAATGTTGCTGCGAGTGAGGGCCTGTCCTGTTGCAGTGGGGAGAGCTCTGCTACAGGCTGTATCCCACACTGGAGAGGGATGGCCACCACCATGGGCTCATCTACAGATTTCTGTGTGCTTTTTACTCCTTGGCTAGCAATGAACATAATGAAGAGTGGTATTTCCTGGAAATAATCTGTGTTATCTTGAGGTTTTGGAGCACTTCTCCATTAATTGAACTGAAGTTACCAAATAAGTAAACTAGAATCTAAGAACAATGACACACAAGAATATAATGTNTACCTCATTAATACCTAAGCTAATTTAGTCACACAGTGGATTGGATGATGAAACATAAAGGGAGAGGTAAAACATTCATGGGCCCTTATAATACATTTATGCAACCAAAGGGAATAGAGAAAGGGAGGTGAAGAATACAGAAAAGATATATATTTTGCTATGAATATGCACTTTCTGGTTATTCCTAACAAAGCACTTTCCTAGGTCCATAATTAACAACTAGTAGAGAGCTACAGAAAAAGGCAGAACCCAAGCAGATTGTGAAAATCATTTTCAGCACTGAGGAAAGACTCTAAGCACAGTACTGAACAGCGCTTGAGTGGATAACATCAGCCTAATTAAAATCATGAACTCTTGTAAAATTACAATCTTTCTGAATTGAAAAGGCTGTTCATCCAAACTCAAGTTTTGCAAGGTAGTGAGTCACTAGGGGAAAGCAGAAAAATCAGCACCTCCTGAGATCAGTGGCTGCCTATTGCAACCATCATTTATCAGAGCTGGTGCTCCCATTGCAGGCAGGGGCTTTGTAGGCTCTTTCCTGCTCAGAGGAGCCCATGACAGAAATGACAACATGAGCATGATCTGTGGTCTCACCTCGTGAATTGGAAGAGGATGGCAAGGTGTTTATAACCAAACATGTACTTGATGTCACCAAGGTGGGTGCCCAGCAGGAATTTGTGACTTTTCTCACCAAATGTGGTTCTTATAGAGATCCATCTGGAGTGGGACTTCACCTGGATAATGACCTGGTCAAAAGATAGGAGGCAAAAGCAGGAATAAATTATTTTCTTTTCCAGTACAGAGATGCCATCACCAGAGCTCTGCAGGAATGAGGTGTAAGCCTGTAGCTTACCCTCTGTTCTCAAGTGATGTGGAAAAGGCAGTGATCAGTGATGCAACACCATGGAAAACTTTACATCATTGAGACTAACAAAAGCAAAGTCTGTCTGTGAAGATCTGTACTGGGGTCATAGGAGACTGAGTGACTTGATCATGAAATTCTGCACTAATAAGTATAAGGAAGAAAGAAATGATCATGACATTATGTATTCTGTGATGGACTCTGAACTGACTATTACCACTCAGAAATGGGGTCTGAAGAAAATGTCAACTGAAGTCTGAGATGCAATTAAAGAAGGAAAATTAATTTTAAGATATTTTAGGGTAGCAATGGAGGGAAAAAAACCAGAACCAAAACAAAAAAACCCACTCCAACCCAACATAAACAAAACAAAACCAAAACCAAAAGCAAAACAAAACAAAATAAAATAAACAAAGAAAGAAAAAAAAAGAGAGAGAGAAAACTCTTTTATCTAGACATCTGAGCTAACATGGTATAGCTGCTCTTATACTCCTATACAGGAATGACCAGAAAGAAGGACATCACAGTGATTCAGAGTATCTTCCCACCCCACTCCAGAATCTATTAAAAAGAATGTTACGGGTTTTTTTTAATCCAATCAATGAATGTCTAACAGAATTGCGGGGGGGAGGAAATGTGGGGAAATTTTTTTCAGTTTCCTGGGCATGTCTGTCACTATGTCCAGAACTCTACAGAAGAGACTATTTTGCTGTTTTGAAGACATCATCCACTTGTAACAAACTCAAGACTTCCATGGATCTGGCTGATCCCAAGATCACTGATCAAAGTGGATCAAGAGGGAAATATTATAAGCTGTGACACAAGTCCCTGAGATAGTGACATGACTTAATAATTGAAGCACTATCAAAACAAAGGTTTCTGGCAGCATATTCTCAGAGCGCATGGTAAAAAACCTTAATCTACATAAAGAGTTTGTATTACTTTGGTAACAGGTTGATGAAACAGGTAATAGAAAGGCAAAAAGGTCATTAAACAAAATTTATTATGAGGGTAAACAACATCTGGCACAGTTTTGCATTTATCTTTTGCCCTGCTCCCAAGCTTGCCTTCATATTCAAATGTTGTGGGTCAGCCTCTATTTTCAAACACATCTTTTGTGTGACTTTATGTAGCTGACAGCAAACACCCTGTTAATTGTACATGTAAGACACCATATAGAGCACAATTCACGTCAGTGAGAGCTGGGCTGTTACTCAGGCTTTGGGAGCTATTTAAAGCTCCAAAACATCCTAAGCCAGTATCTAGATAGCCAGAAAACCAACAAACAAATTGCAAATGGGGAAAAGTATTAAATGTTCTTCTCAAGTAATGTGGCTGTTCCCCTCATTCATTTAATTTCCCGATGAATAAAGCATTGCTGCAAACTTTTTAGCAAACAAATTCTCAAGTGTTTGTCTGCCTTCAGCGGGCAAAGCACATGTGTAGACACATTCCTCATTTCTCATACAAACTGTCTCCTGGGAAGCAATAAGTATCTTCAACTTACAAAGGCCCAGAGAGCTAAAGAAGTCCAGATTTGCTATCAAATGCTGGTTCCCCACAGAATTCAGGTTGGAAAATATTGTTCAAAGTTAATTCTAAAATGCAGAGGATTCCTAGAGGTAAATAGCAAGGTCTCATTTTAACCCAGGACACAGGTGAGATACATGACCTTCTTTTTAATTTTTCTCTAAGCTGCTCTTTTTCATGAATGTTGCAAAATAATTACACCTTCTCTTGCAAATCCACCCAGCACAATAGTAATCATCACACATGTTTTAGAAAATAAAGACAACACCCAGATATATAATACGATTTACCTTCTCATGTGGTTCAAAGAGATCTTCTAATTGGATTAATTTCAAATATCATCTTCTTTCTACCATAGCCCAGGCTGCTCTCCCAAAAAGAAATTAAACTACAAGAACTTTCATAATTAGTAGAACAAGTTATTACTGCCCGGAAAAGAAGTTGCCTCTAGAGCCTGCACTCAAATTTCAAGTGTGAGGCTGAGCAGATATACCACTGCAGAAAACCCACAAGGCATTTTAAGAGGAGATATTTCCTGATACCATTCTTCAGGTTGTACTCATTATTTCCCCTTGCACTCATCTGAGTCCCTCAATGTCTTATCTGCAGGTTAGTGGACTAACTTGTTCCACTGCTGTTACTCACCTTCTTTGTTCTAACAAAAGAGCAGCAAAATCATGTTTTGTAGCTATGGCAAAATGTCTGTGGGCTTTGACTTAAACTATGAAGGAGGAAACCCCCAAAATTTTCCTACCTGAGCTGGCAGTACGCTCGCTGTGGGCTGGGCCTGGAAGGCTCTATGGAGACACATACATGCCCTTGGAGAAGATGCACAGAGAGGCAGACCTGTGGCTCTGACGGCTACTGGAATTCCCAGAAACCAGGGGAAACTCTGATGTGTTATGTATGTTTCTACCTTGAACAAAATCTGGAGCCAAGGACACACTGGATAAACAGGGGACATCTGTCCAGGTAACAGTGGAGTCCTTGTCCCTACAGTGTTTGATAACAGTTGGTTTATCAATGGAATTTGTTTCCACAGCAGAGTGTGAGGCAGTGACTCACTAAGCTCTGTGGAAATCCCTGGGATTAAGCTCGTGTTGTGGGGGATTATTTTTTAAACACTAATTAATTCAGGAGACAGGTCTGCTCCTTTTCTGCAAACCTGGTCGCCTGCTGCTCCCTGCAATGTGGTGAGTCAGACCTCAGCCTTTTGCAGCAGTTTTAAGGTGATTAAATTGGCATGACTGATGCCCTCGTTGCTCTTACAGCATGTCTTTGTCTACACTGTTGTGGTGGCATCCGTCTGATTTATTGCCCACCCAAGCTGGTTAAGGAATCTGAACAAGCAGAAGAGTAAGGCTACATCTACAGCACTTAATGCCACCACCTCTCTCCCTGCAGACTGGTGTTATTGTTGGCTTTGTGCTGGTGCCTTCCGCTCAATTTAACTCCCTGTCCCTGCAGAAAACTAACGCGGCAATAAGGTGTTCGGCTTGCTTTCATCCAAGCAGGTCTGATCAACTTAGAGAAGGTCCCAGAGCAAGAAGAGGAGCAGGTAAGTGGCCTCAGGGAGGGAAGGGAGAAGCAACAGGGGTTGGCAGACAGGGCAGGAGCATAAGGACAAGGAGGACCTCTTCATTTCTGCCCTGACAAGCTGTTCAACACAAATCCATGGTCTATCCCTACAGAAAAAGCTGATCGTTTTCTCCCAGAGTTGCTCCCTTGGCTGACTGCTTGCAGGTTTGGATGAACAGCAGTGCCAGTGCAGAGACTGAGCTGAAGAGGAGGCAGAATTGGCTTAGGCTGAGTTACCTGGGGTGGAGCTACACTTTCCACATTGCCAACCCTTGACTGGAAAACTTGTCTGTGTCAAGCCCTCTTTCCCCCAAACTCCCTCTTTTTTTCTTTGTTTTCATGGGGGGATTTTTTGTTGTTGTGTTTTTTGAAAATTTTAAGAAAGAGCACTCTGGGGTGTGAGAATGGGAAAGAATGTCAGCAAGGCTTTCTTGAAAGAGGGTTTCTGCTCAAGGCTTGTCATCAAACTGCAGCCTAAAGGTATGAGAAATCTTGGTTTACTTTGCAAGAGAATGTGAAAATTATACAATGTCAGAGCATTAGGTACGTAATCAACTTGGTATGTGAGCACAGGCGATGTCCTGATCATCTTGATGTTTTTTCCTGTACTCATTCATCAAGTACTGTCATGTCACCAGAAACTGTGAACTTCCTGGATTCTAAAGATTCAAAGTTTCAACCCCAGAACATTTTTTATTTAAACATTCGAGTCTGCAGTTAGCCTTCACAGGCTCAGGAAAGTGAACAAGAGGTGTGTTAGAGGACACCTGCTCTGAACCAGGAGCACTCAACCAAAACAGGGCAGAGCTGCATGGATCCTGTAATTCACTGGAAATGTGCGGTGAACACATTTCATCTGTCACGAGAGACAGACCAGGGTAAGGTTCCCACATAGCTGCACCCTGGGAGATACTGTTCAAAGTGAAAGCAAATGTGGAAACATCTTAGAAATGAAGCTGTTGCGGGTCTGTTGACTCACCCATCCTCATTTCAGTCCTGGACGTTCACACTTCAGTCTCATGTCTAGAAATGAATCTCAGCAATTTGTGTAATCAAACCCCACTATCAATTGTATCCAAATGCAGAAAAAGATGCCAGAACCTCTTAGAAACTGGATGCAACACTGCAGGTTCTACACCATCTGCTATTCTTGAGTCTGAATTTGGCATCTTCAGATGCCTGATGTTCTGTTTTTAACATGCGAGGACAGGGTGAATCCCAAGCTTATTTGAGCTAATATGTAGATTACTTTAAGATAAAAGTTTTTGGGGTGAATCTGACAATGCCTGGGGCTTCATTTATTATCTCTGTCACATGACTCTAGAGAGTTTTGCCCACCTCAGTCTTGCAGAAAAAAACTCTGGATGGAGTCCTAAGAAATTGCTACCTAAATTCACTCATTGTAATGATGTTGAAATATCATTATTAATTTTTTAACAAATATTTTTAATTGAAGACCTGGGAGGTAACAAAAGTGCACTGTGTGATGCTGTTGATGTTTTGGCTGGAGCGCTGTGTCCGGATGTTGCTGTATTGGAGAGCATCCAAAGGAGAGCAATGGGAATGCTAAGACAAGAGCATTGTATAATCTCAATGACAAGAGCAATAATCTTGTGAACAGGCTGAAGGTTTTTCAGATTAGATAGGACAAGACTCAGGTATGGACACAATAACAGCTTGTCCCTTGAAAAAGGACTGTAATGGATGTTCACAGCTGGCTGAAGGATGTTGTAAAGTCACACAATCCAAAGCAAAGATAAATATGCTGGTGATTATGGAAAATATGTAATTGCAATGTTTAGAAGCACTAAATTAGTCTACCTAGGGTGGCTGCAAAGTTCCCTTCAGTGGAGGTTTTTAAGAACAGGCTATAAATTGCTGGCATGGAAGAGAGCCTTTGATTCTGCCTCCATGTGAGTTTGTGGCAATGGGGTGACAGGTAGATTGTTTGCTGATCTCTTCCAATTACCTGTGTATCTCTACATTTCTTCAATTTGTGTAAACGATGAATTCAAAGAGATTCAGAGATGTGCAAGGGCAGGGATCTGTGTTCTCAGAGCTGTGTTTGGACTGCCCAGGGCAGTGACTGTCCCCCTGTGCTGTCCCCCTGTCCCCATCAAAAATCTTGTGTTCAGTTTGGGGTCCCTCATGGCAGGAAGGACACTGAGGTGCTGGAGCATGTCCAGAGAAGGACAACAGAGATGGAGAAGGGTCTGGAGCATATGTCTGATGAGGAGCAGCTGAGGGATATGGGCAGGGCTCAGCCTGGAGAGAAGGAGGCTCAGGGGGGACCTTCTCATCCTCTTCAACTCCCTGACAGGAGGGGGAAATAGGTGGGGGTCTGGCTCTTCTCCCAGGGAACAAACAACAGGACAAGAGGAAATCACCTCAAATTGGTCCAGGGGACATTTAGATTGGATATTTAGAAAAAATTCTTCAAGAAATGGGTGGTCAAGCACTGGAAGAGGCTGCCCAGGGCAGTGTTGGAATCACTATCCCTCGAGGTATTTAAAAGATGTGTACACATGGACTTGAGGGACATGCTTTAGTGGTGGATTGACAGTGTTGTGTTAGTGGCTGGACTTGATGATCTTAGAGTTCTTTTCCAATCTGTGATTCTACCTTAGGCAGTTTAGGAATTCCTTTCTGGACCTTTGCAGCACAATATTCTCACTGGTTTAAGCACAGAGGAGGTAAACTGTATCCACAGCCTTATCAAGGGTTTCCCCAAAACATTTTCAGAGGACGTCTCTGGTTCACACCTTCTTCTACATCAGCTCACATTTTCCATCTTTGTTCATGCAGTATTTATCTTTCCTTTTGACCTATGATTATGACTTTAGATTCCTCTATTCCTGTCAGCCTTCCCGTGAATTGTTGATGACCTTTTTACATACCCAAATAATCTACATGGAAAATGAAAATAATTTAGCCCCAGCTATCTGAGGATCAGGCCCAAATCATACCATGACCACGCAGAACTTCCTGCAAGGAGAGAACAACTCTGTAGGACTCATGTTTGCAGGGCACAGTAGCTGAAATAGCAGATGACTGAGAGCACAGAAAACACTGCCCAGCTAAATGTCCAAATTATCACATTCTCCAGGCATTCTGAATGCTCGGAGAGCAGCTGAAATAAGTTTCTGTGAGCATTTTTAGCACATTCTGGACAGTGCCAGCCAGCCCTGCAATGTTTTCCTAGCCCTCCCGGCACAGTTCACAGTTGGGAGTTACTGCTTGTCTCTGGAGGACAGCAATCTGCCAGATCAGTGAGGGTATTCTTGCATGAATAAGCATCAACTGCCACAGTTCCTGGCTAAGCATTAACTCAGGGAAGGAGCAGGGTGAGAAAGAGTCCAGCACATTCGGAGAGGCATGAACACTGCCCTGGTTGCTGGCCAGCTGTACAGCTGACCCCTCTGGGAAGGCACCCCACCAAAGCTGGACCTCTGGCCAGTCTCTCCCCTGGGGCTGGGTGACAATACACCTGCACTTACAGCCACATCACTGTGTTAGGACAGGAAGGGCATCTTTGGCAGGGAGGTGATGCCCACAGGATTCTTGGGGATGGTCCTGTGCACGGCCAGGAGCTGGACTCAGTGATCCTTGTGGGTCTCTTCCAACTCAGCTTATTCTGTGATCCTGTGACAGCTCATGGCTTCTACGGCCTTGTCAGTGTAGCATGATACAGGCACCTGGGTTCTACCAGAGCCAGAAATAACATGCTCTTGGCATTCCATACAGTCCCTTGCAGCAGGGCTTAGTAGCTCATTTCTGGTTGCCAGGCTGCCTCTATAGACAGTCTCTCAGACCTGTGGCTCCTTACTTGGGTTCCTTAGGTCAGGTAACCTCAGTTCACCCAGAGGGACCTTCCCTACTCCACCTTATCCTTCTGCCTGACTCACCAACTCTGTCTCTTACAGGCAGACACATTTGGAAGCCTTTCTTTTCCTGCCAGTCATGTCTTCTTTCTACAATCTTTGTGACAACATTTCTCATTTGATGTTAAGAATTAAGAAAAAGAAGAATTCCTGGTTCTGGATGCATCTTAAGCACAGTGTCCAGCTCCTAAGCTCCCCAGTACATGAGAGACACTCTGGAGTGAGTCCAGCAAAGGGCCATGAAGATTATTAAGGAGCTATTATACCTCTCCTGTTATACCAGGAGAGGCTGAGAGACCTGCTTAGACTGGAAAAGGAAAGGCACAGGGGGATCTTGTCAATGTCTAAAAATAACTGGGAAGGGGACCTAAAGATACACCCACCCTGAAGTGGCTCCTTTGGTAAGGGGTTATAAATGAAGAAGTGGAAACAAGCATTTCTGTTTTAGAAGATGCAGAGTTATCCTTCCCCATGCAGCCATCCCACATAAAGGTATTTTATTCCTATTGGCTGAAACCTTTCTACATGCTATGTCTGGGAAAGTGGCCCCTCTTGTGCCAAAATGGAGATGAATACACCTTTGGCATCAGCAGCAAGAAGAAAACAAACAACCTTGCAGGTGCAACACATCTTCAACCAGCAGTTCTTTGTGAGGTGGGTATTAGTCCACAGCCTCAGCTCTTGGCCCTTTCCTCAGGCTGTAAGACACGTCCTGGGTCACTGAGGCCAGGAGCTCCCTGTGTAGTTGGGCAGCCATATTCTGCTTTGAAGCCTCGTTACAAAATCCTTGAATTCTGTGCTTTTACTCCTTTGTTCACACTGAGAGACCATTCTCCATCCTTTCTAATGGGCTCTGGTTGCTTAATGACATGAACAGATTTGCCCTTGGTTGGATCCAAGGATTCTCTAGCCCAGTTGGTTCTTATCCAAAAAGAGCTATAGCAGAGGCCCTTGGGAAGAGTTTTACAAAAATGAAGCAAGTTTGCAGCACCACATCTTCAGAATGTTCTTTCCACTTCTGCCTATCAGAGCTACAGGGATTTCTGGAGGAAAAGGCAGGTCATTGGTGTTTAACAGCCCTAATGGCCTATTAAGCTGACACAAATGAAGTAAATTATAAGAAAACCTATGAGAGTGTCCAGAATCCATGATGTGCAGGAGCAAAGAGGTCTGAATTCCTTTGCTTGCTTTGAATCTACCACTCCTGAGAGTTAAGTTTGATCCTTAACTGTCAAATCAGACAGCACAAATTTTTTACATGGCCTTGTACCACGTACGCCACTTTTACATTCCCCATCAGTTGTCGAGGCCAAAGAGTACTATACCATTTTAGCACAGCAGTCCTCCTGCCTCTTTGGTACTTGTTCTACATCTTTCCAATTTGGCTGTATTTTTTTAAAAACTTAGTTAAGCTCAGTTACCCCCATGCCAGCATTTTCCTGTGGCCTAAGCAACTCTGCCTCCCTTTAGGTATTTTGGATGAAAGGCTTACGGTGCTGTGAGATCTGTGGAGGTGAAGGATGCCTGGAGAGAGGAACCAGAAGCTGCTACAGGTTAGAAGGTGTGAAGGGAGAGATCTGCAGCTGGCACAGGACAGTTTGGCTCCATGGCTGCCCAGTACCCTGTAGCAGCTGAACCTTGGTTACCATTTGCAAACAGCTACGGAACATTTTTCCAGAGTCTTGAACTCTGGAGCTAAAGTCTTGTTTTCAGTGCCTGTCCAGTTTGTTATTCCTCAGCCACAACAGAAGAGCTTTCCTTTCTCTGCATAAAGCATGACCTTTGGGTAGTGCGTAATAAGTTGGATGATCAGACAATGTTTGTTTCAGACAGAAAACACACAATGACTTTAAGAAACACACACCCAGGCACAACAATATTTCATGGGAGAGTTGGCTGAAATGGAAAGGGGGGACAGGGGAAGTTGCACTGACCTTAGATAACACATCTGAATGAGAACAAAAATAAAATAAACAGAAATTAATCAAGGACACAGAACTGAACTGCTTGGTGATAAGGATTCAAACAGGCAATAAACAGGCTGTGGCCTGCTTTCTCTGTGATGTTTGTGGAGCTGTATTATTCCAGCTCTGTGGAGCTAGCATGGTGCAGGGGGCTGAGTTTGATGGAATGCTCAGGGATCTCTCGGACATGAGCAGAGGTTTTGCTTTCCAGGGGAACAGAGGGGTAATTCTTATTTTCGTTAGTTTTGTGCAAAGAGATGTCATGGTCCTTATAAGTGAAGGGATGAATGTTCCCCATGCCACATGGCACATTAATATGCCAGGCTGAAAACAGTGATAGCTGAAACCAAAGTAAAATGGCATTTAAATCTGAACTTTACTGGAAAAAGAAATCCCTGTCCAATTCTTGTCTTCTTCCTGGCAGTTCTTTCTCACTTTCACTCAGGTTTTTCTCTACTCCAGCTAAGGCCTCCTGCTTGACCTCCATGTTGGAGTTTTGTAGAGAACGAACAAAGACAAAAGAAAAAAAAAGCTCAAAACAATGAATTCCACCCTCCTATTTCAGCTCTTTGTATGCAGCTGAGTACCACATGTTTGGAAAGACTGTGGAAAAGCACACCCAGCTCACCTCTGATGACTGGGATGAGAGAAGGGATGTAGCCATGAACTTTCCCTTCTTCTCCTTGCGCTTTTTGGAGCATCTGCAGTGGGGTACAGGCCTAATTCACAGCAAGAAGTAGCACAACAAGATATTTGAAGCTCAGCACTGTGGGAGTACCGGGAAGGAGGAACTTGCCAGGTACTCCCATATCAATGTAGTGAAGAGTGAGGTCTAACAATATCCGTTGCAGTGGAATTTCCATGGGCTGCAATGAGTTTTGGATTGTGTCCCCGAGTCAGGCCAGACATGGGTTACTTCTACAGACTGAAGTACTAGAAAGTCTGATGACTGCATACTTCCTGCTCATTTCATTTTATTAATCTCTTGATATTTTTCCTGTTATTACCGCAAGCGCAGCTGGCTGTGTAGGAAGCTCCTGTAAGTTGTGTAGGTGTCAGCCTTTTGGAGTCTGTATAATCTCGCTCTGGACAGAGGGAGTTTCCTGTCTGAGGGCCAGGCTTGTCACACCTAGCAACAAAAAGGTGGAAATATAAAATAGCATCCACCTTTTGAGCAAAGAATCATATAAATGGAGGGAAATCCCTCAAACCAGTGAAGGCAGGTCTCTGTTGTCCATATCTCTTAATTCCCTTCTCTAATGATAAAGCCTGAGAGAAAAAAAAAATTGTTTCTATTTTGTTCCACTGATTTCATTTCCAGCCTTACTATTTTTGTACTGATCTGTCTTCCAGAGTGCAGGAGAACTCAGAAAGGTGAAATAGTGCTACCATTTAAATTCTAGGAAGGCTACACCTGTCTATAATATTTTCAAAATTATCGTTATTATATCTTCATCACTGGCATTAGGTGTGAGATCAAGCCACAGTATCATCAACACAGACAGGACTAGTTTGTTTTACTAACGTTCAGAAGACTTTAAGGAATAGCAGACTTCAGACATGCTTATCCTCATTCAAAATTACATCACACTTCAGACTGACACCAGGGATGATCCAGACTTGTGAACCCCTGTGGTGCTTGTTGGGTTCACACGGCGTAAAAACATAGCAATGACATAAAAAAAAATGCAAAGACAAGTTATGCATGATGGCAGGTTTTCTGATTTTTTTCAGGTTTTTTAGATGCAACACCAAGGAATGGCATTTCTCCAGCCACAGGGTGCCTTTGGAGAGCTTGAACAAACACCTGCCACGAGATGTAGGGCCTGAGCAGATGAACTGCTGAGGTCTCTTTCTGCCTTGTTTTAGGAGGCCTAGTCCATAGTTACCATGTTCCCTGTCTCAGCCGATGCTAGTACCAAGACTCACAGAAATCCTTCAAGGAGCAGTGTGGGCCAGGGGCTGTTCCCAGTCAGCAGCACAGCCTGGGCTGCCTTGTTTAGGGAGAAAAGGAGAGTTCAGGCCCATGGAGGTGAGCCGTACCCTGACTGATGGCCTCAGGGTTAACTCACCCTGCCCTGTTGCTGTAACACTGTTTCTCTTAATTCGAGCATGGCCTAAAATAAAAGGCACATTTCAAGAACAGGAAGGTTCTCCAGCTCTCCTCCAGCTCTCCCGTCCCCCAGCCCAATGGGATGAGGTTGGTGCTGAACTTTGGTGGCCTTTCCCGCAAGAAGTTTTCTGAGGCCTATGTGATTCTCTCTGCTGACTCTACAGGCAATCTAGGCCTTACTTTAGTAGGAACCTCCTTTGCTTCAACACCCTCAAAAGCACCTGTACTTACATTAAGGATAAGGGAAGCTTCCATTAACTGCTGTCAGATGGATTAGGCATTTGCCAAGTTTGGTACTCTAATGATGAAACAATGCTGAACAACCATTGCAAGGCTGTCCAGAAACAAGGTGTTCAGGAAAACAGCAAGTAGGCAACCTTTTAAAGCAGATTTTCAGTAATAACACAGAACATCTCCCCTATAAGGACCAGCTGAGAGATCTAGGTCTGTTCAGCCTGGAGAAGATAAGGCTTCAGGTGGGCCTTAGAGCTCCTTCCAGTACCTAAAGGACCTACAAAAGGGCTGGAGTGACAGGACAAGGGGGGATGGTTTTAAACTAAAAGAGGGCTGGTTTAGATTATTTATTAGGAAGAAATTATTTACTGTGAGGGTGGTGAGGCCCTGGCACAGGTTGCCCAGAGAAGCTGTGGCTGCCCGATCCCTGGAAGTGTCCAAAGCCAAGCTGGACGAGGCTCGGAGCAACCTGGTCTAGTTCAAGTGCCCCTGCCCGTGGAAAGGGTTGGAATGAGATGAACTTTAAGGTCCCTTCCAACCCAAAGCATTCTGTGACTCTGTGATTTTAACATGTTGTGTGTCCTAACTGCAGTAAGGGACAGTGGTTATGAACAGCTGTTGAACTTTTTAAGCCATAGACTTGGAACAGGATGGATAACAAGAGGAAGGAAGGAAGTGCCATCAGTCTTGTTTTATTGCCAGAGACACTTGAGGCATGCACAGGCTGATCCGGGATCTCAGACCTAGGTTCAGCCAACCCAAATTTTTGGAGACGATGTGCAGGAATTTAGAGAATTTCTCTCACAAGAAGGCACAGTAAAACAATTTCAGGAGCAAGGGGCATTGTGTGAATAGCCTGTCTTAAGGCACGTAGGGACATCTTTGGAATGAAGATGGCTTTCACACACTCAGCCTGATGGTCGTGGAGGGCCAAGCCTGTGCTGACAGGATTGAGCCAAAGCAGGAACTCTAGTAGAGCTTTTCCTCTGTGCATGAACAATTGGGGGAAGCTCTGTCGTTTTGAGGAATTTCCGAGGACAGTAAATTACATACTCGATCACAGCTCTATTATGTTTTGAGGGAAGGCATTTGGAAATTAATATTTCATATTAAGATTTAAATTGGGAATGCATACAGCTCTGCTGCTCATAAGCACCCTCAAACCTGGCTGCCACAGCATTTTCCCTCCTGTTGAGGTGAGTTTAAGCAGAGCCTGGGCTGGCAGTAGCCAACCTTGTAAGCAGACCCTGGCTATCTCTGTGCCTCAGTTCTGTGCTGCCAAACAAGCACGATATTTGTTGTCTCTGCTTCACAGGGTGCTTAGAGAGACCCTGGAGCAGGAAAAGCCCATCAGTGACTGCCCTAATGATCTGATAAAGCAAGACTTGTGGAAGTACCTAGAAGGCAAATGAGATGTGGCTCCCTTTTCATCCAGAATGAAGGAATTCAGTGCCAGGAGTGGTCAATATTAGGTGACCTTTGAGGTCTTCCTGAAACAAGTATTACTTTGTGTAAATCAGTCGATGGAGATGACACAAGGGAGTTTAAAGGTTTTTTTCCTGGGCTGGGAAAAAACTTCTGTTTATTCAAAAGTGGCCTATTGGAAGGTGTCTGAAGGGTGGGCTATATATCCTATTGTTGTGGGCTGACCCTGGTCTGAAGCTAAGCACACACACAGCCACTCACTTACTGCCCATCTGCCAGAGGGATGGAGGAGAGAATAGGACGAGAAAAAGTGTGGAAACTAGGGGACTGAGATAAATAAAGATTAATAAGGGAAAGAAAGTGGAAAGAAAAAAAAAAAATGATGTGGAGGTAATCCTTCACTACTTCCCACAAGCATATGTATGCCGAGAAAATGTCCAAGCAACGGCTGGTTTGGAAGACAACCCTGACTTCCTCCACTATTTTTTTGTTGCTGAACATGATGTTATATGGTTTGAAACATCCTTTTTGTGAATTCAAATCAGGTTTCCCTGTTGTAATCCCTCCCAACTCTCATCCCACTCACTACAGTCAGTGGGGAAAAAGAGAAAGCCTTGATGCTCTGCAAGCCCTGCTCAGCAATAGCCAAAGCATTGGTATGGTATCAACACTGTTTCAGCCACAAATCCAAAACACAGCATTGTATGAGGAAAGTTAATTCAATCCCAGCCAGACCCAGCACACCCATCTTGTCTGGATTGCTCAGATGGGAATTGTGATGGAGAGGGGAGTGCTTTGGGGCAGAATTCATTGCAGGCTTCCACAGGAATAAACTGAAATTTGTAGAAAAGAGATAAACTCTGTGCAGAGGTGGTGGCTACAACATCCATGTCATGTCATGGGATGGCTATCAGAGTGAAACCTCTTCCAGGCCACCATCAACAGCAGATAAGCCCTCAGAATAGGCTGCAAATGTAGTCAAAAACTCCTTAACAAAGTCCACTGGTGCAGCATTATAACATGCAAATATAGCAGTGTAATTACTTGACGACCTGCTACAGTGAATTTTCTGCTCTGCGGGAGCTGATTTTCTCTGAAAAAAAAACTGCCAACCAAACAAACGTGGAATTGATCATTCGTCCGTCAGAGAGAAACAAGCCATTGCAAACCTTCTTTTGCTATCTCCTTCCCGTTTTCCCTGTTCCTGCACACCCACCTGAATGAGATGTGCATTCCATCTCATCCACATTCCTAATACAACCTGCTCAGGGCCACTATCACAGCCCCACAGTTCCTGCTCTCACCCAGTGCTGGCTCAGTTCTCTCAGGATGCTGCCCAGCACAGATAAGGGGGACGAGCTGCTGCTCCCTTACCAGCAGGGCAGGTGCTGGATCAGATTAACCTTTGGGTGGTAACTGCCCCCAGGCAGGCTGAGCCACATGCAAGATCATTTGAGAAATAAGCTTTATAATCATGCAATTGGGGTGGATCTGCTCAGGAATGACAATTGAGCCCCTTTTGGACATCACGGTCCTAAGAAACTGTTTCAAGGAAAACTGGAAATGGTTTTCTGCAAGGAGTTGGGTTTTACTGTAGATCCATCCCATTTGGTCTTAAAAAGCCATGATTCTTGCACAAGGCTGAGATTAATTCCAGCAGCAAACCATTTCAGTTTCAAGTGCAATACAACCCCAAAATAATGACATCCTCATAGATGATGCAATTCACTTCCATGCTTGTCTGCTGTCTTCTGGCAAATTGTGAATCACAGCCCTGAGCAGTGGCAGGAGCAGGTAGGTTTCTTGGTCAAGATGAATGGGTTAAAAAAAGGAACTCTAGTAAAGGCTGCATTGGTCTTTTGTGTTATAACAATGAGAGGAAGCTCTGCCTAGTTTGAGGAATTTCCCACGTCTCCAATTCAGATGTTAGAGAACTGCTTTATTAAGCCTGCCTAAGAGGTGTTAAAAAAATAAAAATAACCAAGAAGATCAGGACAAAGATATCTTCCCAGTGCCTACGCATGTTCTCTTTGTTTGTTTTTTATATCTGGATCCCGGAGGCAAACTCAGACGAATCTAGGGAAGTTAAATAGTGACAGATGCTAAATAGTCACAGCAGGTTACTGCTGAGCTGCCTGACCCATCAATGAGTTCAGTCAAGTGTCACTGCTACCCAGGTGCTAAAGATTTGCCCCTAAATTTCTTTAAATACCACTTTATTCTGCAATGTTGCCAGACATCATTGGACAGGTTAAGTGACAGATATAGATGAGGAATTTTCTGTGTGAGAGGAAAATCTATGGGTTGTGAAATACCATTTTTTTCATGCAACAGCAAGTGATAGAAGCAGGGGAAATGGAGCCTCGGGCTTTCAAATTCACAACATCCTTTGCCTTGCTATTCCCTTGCTTGTCACAAAGTCATTGCCTCCTAAAACTGTCACTGAAAGTGTGAGTTACAGCATTCAAGCAATAACACCTTTCACCCCCAAATCCAAAAGCTCCTTGTGCACGTAGGGTAAGCATTGCTTTCCCATGATGGGGAGAGAGAAATAAGGTTGTACAGGGTCGCACCACATCTCTGCTTTTTTCTGGATTATGGTCATTTAAGCAAAGTGGATACTGCTGCACCAGAGATGTTTGGAAATGGAGCAGAATTTCTGGGGATATAGACATCAACAGAGGTGAAAGCATCAGAAAGCCTCCCCTGTATCCCCCCTGACATGGAGCACTGGCAGCAGCACTCCAGCACTCCACCACAGCACCATAAAAATGGTTTTCATTTAAGCAGCTGAAAACACAGATAGAGAAGAATGGAAACAAGATAAATGTGGTGCTCAAAGACAGCATACAGCAGTTTCTCCACCTGTGGCCGTGGGTGCCCTAAGTCCCTCTCCCCTGTCAGAAAGTTTCACCCAATATGAAACTGAAGGGAGATTGCTCTTAAACAAACTCACCATTCTATACAGCTAACAAAAATACAGTGTCTGCATCTGCATTGCAAATTCTAGCCACTGTAAGTACAAAACAAAGTGGAAAAGAATTCTAAATGCTATTGCAGTTGACTTTTTTCCTCCAAAAATCTGCAGCATGACTTAGGAGGTAATAAATGCAATGGAGATTAGCACAGCATTTCCATGAACTTCCCTCTTTACCTCTGCAGCCCCGAGCTTAAACTAAAGCGATCATAGCCTCTATTAGCAGTCACTAGCCAAGCGAACAGGCAGCACTTTGTCAGAAGCTTGAATGGCTTAACTAATACCCTGAACAGCCAAAAGCTTCCTACAGAAAACTGCCAACTAATCACCACAGAATGAAACACGTGCCGATTGCAGTTCCCCTGGCAGAGACCCACAGCAGGTTTACTGGTGATACAAAGCTTGCACCACACTGTCAGAATTTGGCCCCAAAAATTCCTGGAAGAAACCCTCACACCCCCCCCCCCCCCCNCCCCAAGTGTTAAACCAATGCCGCATTTCACAATTTCACACACAGCATCCATACCTGTAGGACAACAAGTGCTGGTCCTGTCCAAGTCTTTTCCAAACTTGTCCTCTTGTACTGGGATGGAAACTTCCCATCCAAGTGTCACCTCCTGCCTCAGCCTCTGCCCTTTGTTTTCCCAGGATCTCGAGACACACCTGCTTTTCCGTGTGTGCTGTTGCTTGTTGGGCTTGGGGTTTGTTTTTTTGTTTTGCTTTTCTTTTCGGAACAAATTAAACAGCCTGTGAGCAATTCTCGGTGAGCGAAAGAACCTTTTGGCTTGTGGTGATTTAATCAAGCAAACCCCGTGACCTCCCTTTCCTGCGATCAGTGGGAACTGATCCCTTCTACACCAGGGCAGGGTGGAGTTGCAGCTAAAAAGCACAAGCTTGAAAGCTGGAAGGGCAGGACAGATCTTCCTCCTCCGTTTGTTGTGTCAGAGAACATGGTGATTCCTGCTGCTCCGAAATACGGAGGTGACCTCTGGCCAGGAAGGAACCTGGAAATATTTTCTAAGCTATTTCCTGCCATTGGGGGGAAAGTGGATGTAAGGGACACTTGGGCGGGGGTGCTAACGGAGCTGCTGGGGAGTGCGATTTCAAGATGAGCAGAACACTTTTTTGGTCATCAGGGGTGTGGAAGTAAAAGAAATTACTTTTTCTTTTTTTTTTTTTTTTAACCCAGGGTAAACTGTTCTGAGAGTCTCAGTTGTCACTATACTGAATGATCTGGAGCCTACTGGTGCTCCCCAGACTTTCAGCTACGGTGCCTTTCATGCCAAGAGGGCTGAGATACTCTGTAATACTGGAGAGCCATTCCACATGGAGCTTGTGTTCAGCAACATCCCAGCAATGCAGCTGTGCCACAAGGGCTCTTTGTCAAGGTGCAGAAGACATCTGGGCATGCATCCAGAAGAACAACTGTTCCTGGAACAGCCCATAAACTGCTGTGCAGGTCCTTTTTCCTCCACTTGGGGTTCCCAGAGTGAGTTTTTTGAACACTAGCCAAATGACTGCACTCCTGGAAGGTGGGGATGGTGCCCCAAAGCTCAGTCCTGGTTATGCTGATAAATGAAAGACACTGTAATGGCTTCCTTAAAATCACAGAATCATAGAAGAGTTTTGGTTGGAAAAGACCTCTAAGATCATGGAATCCAACCATTAGTGCTGCACTGCCAAGCCCACTAAACCATGTCCCTAAGCACCACATCTACATATCTTTTAAATCCCTCCACTGCTTCCCAGGACCATGTGTTCCTTGCTGTTGTCTCTCCTGTCTTTGCACCATCTCTGATGTTCTTGGAGGATAACTGCAGCACCATGGCCCAACATCAACCCATCAGATGGCCCATGGCATCTCTGGTCTGGGCCCCATCTCTGATGGGACGTATCAGCTTCTACCTCTTGACTGTACAAGTAGCTGAGAACAGCTTCTCCCTCTGTGTTTCAGACTCTGACTGGGGTGTGTCTGGACCATCTTTCTGAGGATAACCTAAGGTGGAAAATTGTATCCAGGACTCCAGATTCTACAGATAATAGCACCCTTCTTTCTTCACACAGCAAGAATTTATTTTAGCAACCTGATATCTCCACTCAGGATCACTTTTAAGTTATTCTATGTGTTCCAGTTCATACTGCAAAAGCAAGAAGGGACATCTGGACACTTCACTGCTGAATACACCTCACCCATATTCTCACTGACATATACTTTTTCTAGAAACAGAGAAGGAGAGAAAGAGACAGAGAGGGAGTCTAGGCAATACACGCCATCTTTATGTGCTTTTGATTAATGAGTGTGATCCGTGTTTCCTTCTATTTAACAGCAAACTCTGTGTCTGGGGCATCTCACTACTTGTATCCAATATAAATCATTGGGGGCATGGGTCACTAGAAGGAAGATATAGCAGGTATTTTGCTTTATCACAAGCTTGTCCTGTCGTCAAGGAATGTCATTGCTTGCAACACTGTAATGTGCACGTGGACAATAAAGGGATATTTCAGTTGTCCTGGTGATCCTGGCAGATGGCAAAGAATTAACCTCTGCTCATACCGGGGAGAGCAAATCCTGACTCACGTTGCTGTAATGTGCCGAGAAGGAAGGAAGTAATGAAATGTCTCATTATATATCTGACTTGCAGAATACATTTAGAACTGACTCTAGTGCTGAAGGCTGCACGGTCCCACACCAAAAGGAGCAACATGCCCTGGACTGTCTCCCTGCAGCCAGTGGTCAACCAGAACTATTTATGTTCGTGAACAAGGTCTCTGAAGATGACTTTTTTTTCTGAAGCACCAGGAATTCATTGCAGTGACAGAACAACCCTTTTTGGGTATTCAGAATACTTCAGTTGTACACTGCCATCACTCAGCTTTATGGGTTTCTTTTAGGTTGAAGTGACTTGGGTTTATAATGAGGATTTTTTTAGGCTAGTTACCACACTGGTATGAATTTCATCATTGAAGGATGATCACTACAATAATGTGTAATATAACCATCTAGTTGAGAATGCCCAAAAAGCTAAATGGATATTCAATCTTCTAGGGAAAAAAGGCACAGACAAAGCAAATGTGGGAAACTGAAGCTGAGAAATTTAATTTAAAAGCAAAGGTCCATATTTTTCATAATCCCAGCAATCAATCATACATGCAAACCTCTGTGTGATTCACTAATCCTTGACATATTTGTATCACAGCTGGCTGCTTTCCTTCATTTTTCTTCATTATTTGGCTTAGATAGAGATACAGTTACCTGACATCTTTAATAAAGGACCTACTCTTTCAGCCTTTAGACTTACTGGAGCTCTTTTATTATAAAATTAGGGCTCTGGCTGCCTCAGTGGACTGTGGGTTTAACAACACATTTTGTCTGAGGTTATATAAAGCTTCGTCTGCTAAAAGCAGTTATTGACAATAGGCAACCAGGGCCCTTCGTAGCTGATAGGAAATCCCAGTGCAGAGGCCCAGGCCAGAGCAGGGACTTCTGGAGAGCGATGGAGAACTCGTTGAGCTTCTGTGAAAGCCAATCGAGGAAGTGGAAAACGCCTGTTACTGGTAGCCTTTGTGCTCATGCGATTGTTGGATTTCCCTAGCAGAATACATGCGGTAATTCCTCCAGGGATTTCTGCGTCCCTTCCCACAAAGCACAACCCACCCAATCCCTTTCTGAAACTTCAAGCAGCTTCCTCTGGGTTAGCTGGGCCGTTTGAAATGGATGGGTGCAGGCAATGGCCTATTTTCCCATCGTTTCATCTGACAATGGACAATGAAGGAAATGCTTTTTTCGTGGTGCTCTATCAAGAAGTGATCATCACCCAAGAGGCTTGGGTGTGGAGAGCTCTGCAAAGCTGTATCCTACATAACATGGGGCTTGAAGACTTCATACAATGCAGTGTGCTGTGGAATTCCCACTTATTATTGTAATTGTCTGCTCATAAAAGTAATTAACGGAATTAATAGTAACAACACAGAGAAACCCAGCAGCCAGGAGGGACCTTTGTGTTGAAGGTGTACAGATCCAGAGCTCCAAAAGAATGGGACAACTAGTAGCTGAAGATATACAGATGAGACAGGATGGGTTCACCAGGAATGGTCCTGGCGTGTCAAAGGGACAATGCTCAGGCTAAACATGATGTGTGCAAGAGCAGACACCAGTAGAAGGCGATGGAAGAATGTTGCCATCATCCAGGAGGTGCCACAAGTAAGACGGACAGAACACATGGAGATGGAGGGAAGAGGATATTTCCTAGTGCTGGAGTCAAGCAGAACCTGCAGGACTTAGGCAGGGCAGGCAGGGAAGCTCTTGAAGTGTTAAAGCTCCAGTAGTGCACAGACTTTGGCATGGGAGTACCTCACAGGTGTCAAGAACTCAGCTAGGATTGCTTTCAGGGCTAAGACCTTTCTTTTGAAGTCTGATTGATGTGGCACATAGTCCAACATGGTGGGGAAGTTGATGTGTTCAACTGTGATTCAAAAAATGCCCCATTCTCCTGGGGCAAAGGGTAGGAGGGTGTAGGGAGAGAGTTCCAGGAGCGCTTCTTCCCATCTTGTCCCCGTAACAGACACAAAAGTGGGGTGATAGACTAAGTGTATACTGCCCTTCCTCATGATCTCATGTCCTTTCACTCAGTACTCATATTTGCTTAACACTTTACTTGCAAGAGAGAGGAAGCCTTGCATAGGTAGGTGTTGGGGAAATAAACTTGTCTAGGAAGGCGTGCCTTTAAAATCCTTGCTCTGACAGCAAATGTCATCAATGAGATTAAGGTATAATACCTTGGGCATATCCTCCAGAGTGTTTTCCATGCTTATGAAGGTGAAAAAGGGATTGGCTATCTGTGAGAGACTCCAAAGTGAAAGAATACCGGCTGTGCAACCACTTCTGATTCCCATTTATAATACACTGACTGAAGTGTATGTCAGGGCATTGCATATATGTTTAGTTCATAGATTTGCATATCCTTTCCAGTGAAAAGAGACCTTTTGACCCAGTCAGAACA
The DNA here is from genome assembly GCA_013398115.1 of Falcunculus frontatus. Taxonomy (NCBI): domain Eukaryota; kingdom Metazoa; phylum Chordata; class Aves; order Passeriformes; genus Falcunculus; species Falcunculus frontatus. Next base: position 69,079 of record VZRV01002112.1, read on the forward strand.
TGTTTGTGGATCATGCTGGTTACTGGTAAAGAGCATTCTGGTCATGCAGCTGCTTTCCAGTCACCCCTCTGCCCCAAATGCCCACCACACCAAATGTCCATGGAGGTCAGATCCCTCCATGGGAGCTTTGGAGGCACCACATGGATGACTAGAAGTAATGAAGCCCAAAGAAAGGCAAATTCAGAAAGGATTTATGAATTCCAGGTTGCAAAGAATCCGTATGTATAAATAAATACGTACCTACCTATATATATATATGTATAAATAAATACATATACATATACATATATATATGTATAAATAAATGAAAACATACATATATATATAGTCCGTTGATTCATCAAGGCAATTATTCTTTTGCATAGAAGATGTCTAGGTAGAGCACAAACTTCTGCCTGTACAGAAACCTTTGTATTTGGTACAATTCCATATGAAAAGCTCTTTTTTTGTGTGAATCTGATCTTTTTTTCTCATTTGCAGACATAAATGAGGACATCACAGGTTCCTTCTGACCCATAGGTCCAGCACCCAGACCTATTTTTTTATTAAATCAAATTCTTCTTTGCTGTCCTTCCTTGCTCTGGGACAAGAAGTACTCTTTCTGCTGTTGAAAAATAGAAAACATTGCCACGAAAGTCCTCTGGCCACATATCCATGGCACTTGTAAGAGACACCCCCATGTGTATTGCGAGAAGAAAATGCGTTTCTAGATTTGTGTATTGTGACGTTTCTTAATTTCTTCTCTAACACATTTTAGACTGACGTCACAGTTTCTCTGAAGGACAGAGTGTGGTGAAGGAATGTTTTAAGGTCTCTTAAAGAATCGTCACCAAAGATATTGGCAAAAGCAGATTTAATAAAAAAGTGGAAGTTCAACAAAGTTTGTTGGCAAGGTTCACTGTCCTACTTACCGGATGGTTAAAGCACACAGAGAAAAAGCAAACTAGAATTGAAAATCAATCAATCTAAACCTGAAATTCATCCAAAAATTATCTGTGTGGAGGCTGGTGGGGAGTCTTTGTGGGGGAAGGGGTGAGGATAGAAAAGGGTAAGGATAAAAAGGACTAAGGAAGACCTTCATGTTGAGTCACAAGGTTCAGAGTGGATGCCCTTGCTAAACTGCACCCCAGACTTGACCAATAGTTTCAGCCTAAAGGTTTTACAGCCCTGAAATTGAGCAGCACCTAGACTACAGATTAATCTAAATAATTAAACAAATGATTCATATGGAATTTACTACAGACACAATGGTAACTCACTTATAGGCCAAACGTACTTACAAATCGAAAGTGCTTAAGCAGCTAAGAGAGCAACATGCATAGTGCATTTGCATATTCACACTCACACAAGCAGACCTAAAGGAGGGTAATCAAGGTACATACCTGCGAAAATTTCCTGAATTCAGGGAAGTACTGATGCCAGATGCCTTTGCACCTTCTCAGCGGGTGAAGGGTTGAGTCTCAAGGAGTGGGGATATCAACCCAGGATCTGCCATTGTCATTTAGCTGTGGTCCCCTGAGGATATCCAACCTGGGAGTTGTGTGGCTCAGAGAGGGAGGTGCTGGTCTCAGCCTGCTGGGGTCCAGGAGAGCCCAGAGGGTCTCACTTTGGACCACTGCTTAGAGAGTCACCACAGAGTTGGCTTTGGTCACAGTAATTTTCCATCCTGGCCACAATTTGGGTCGGTAACTTTGTTTGAAATTTCAAAACCAAAAATGTTCCACCCAGGTGGTTATTCAGGTAAGATAAACAAGTTCCCAAGGCTGTTAAAAACCAGGGGCTCCTTAGCCAGCACAAGTTCCTGGGAGCAGACAGTGTTTCTGATAAGCTCATGAGGAGCTCAGCCCAGAGGCTGTCCATCAAGGCTGAGGCCTAATGAGTGTTTCTGAGACCGTGGTGAACCCTGAGGGGGAGCGTGGGATGCTCCACCACACAGACTTTTTGCCATTTCTTGTAATCTCAAAGTTAATAAATACCTACATGTTTCCTCTCGGGGGCTGGGCTAAAGAACAAACACCTAAAGGAAAAATATGTTTCATTTGGCTGCTTAACAGCTGGAAAAGCTGTCCAGATAGTCAAACACAGTGAAGTGGTTGCCATGTACATGGTGAAGACAGTTGTCAGGCCAGCAGCCGGACAGAGCCAGCCAGGAGCCATGTGAATTGAGTGATGGTGTTAGGAAGGGATAGAAAGTACAGAAATTAATTGGAGGCACTACTGGGAGGTAAGGGATAGGTCTGTTGGAAGTGCAGGAGAGAAGCGGGAACAGAGCCTTAGAGAGGACACAGGAGGACTAGAGCAGAGTCTAGGGAAGGTGAGAGGGTTTGATTGTTGCTATGGTATTATAGGGAATGTGATGGGACTCCAAGATCTTACAGTAAAAGGTGTTGGATAGAAAGCTGGGGAAAAAATCCTTACTTCTACGGTTCATAAAACAACTTTTTCTTTTTCCAGTTCTATGCTAAGCAAGTGGGAGGTTGCTAAAGAGTCCCAAATGCTCCTGGCACCTTAAGGACTCTGGAGAGAAATGCCCAGGCCAGTAACCAGAATGTGGGGCCGAGCTACGAGCCTGGAGCCAGAGCAGAGGGCAAAGGGACCCTGGCTCCACTGGAGGAGCATTTAGGCAGATTTTTATCAGTGTTACTGGAAGTGAAGAGGCAGTTCACCTGAATTCCCATCTTCTAACAGAGATTTCCTTGTTCGCTAATAGCCCTATGAAATGAGGAAACTCTGCCCTTTAAGAGCAATAAGGAAGGGTAAAGTTTATTTTCTTGGTAGAATGGAAGGAATCTGGTACAATTTAGTTGCTTATCAAGAGAATGGTGGCAAAAGCCACTCCCACTCCTCCCAAGAGGGGACCACCTGGTAGAATTTTTGCACTGGCATGTTTGTGTTGGATAAACTTCCACCAAGAGGCTTTGCTTTGTGCCTGGCGTGTGATGTTCATCAGTCTGTTTGCTGTTTTTTACTCAAGATAGATGGGCCAAAAAGAACTGAATTCTACTGCAGATCAGAACCTCCAACAGATACCGCAAATGCTAGACAACATGTTACCCTGAACCTTAAAGTGCTTTCCATTGGGATGGAATCTCTGGCACCACTCCTTATTCACTTGCAACAACATATTTGCCAGGAAAACTCCACTGAGAAATTCCCAGGAAAACAAACAAAAAGGCATTTTCTGAGAGACCTAGAACTTGGATTACAGCAGCCTGCGTGGATGCTTAACCCACAGGGAAAGGAGAGACTCAGTGTCAGGGAGCAGAAGAAGCAGGCTGCTCCTCATGGCAGGAGCTGTGCCCTCACTGATGGGCACAGTCCTCTGGCACCCAGATAAGGAAAGCAGAGCAGCTCTGCTGACCTGGTTAGGCCTCAGTCCCACCCCCAAATGAGTCCATAGCAAAGCTGCAGGTCCAAGGTGAAGCTGGGAGGTCACAGCAGCAAGTCCATGTTGGGATTAGCAGGGTATAAAACTGGGCAGATGTAGACACACAATGTGGCTTGGCCAAGGAGAACATAAATGTGGCTCCTAGCCAAGGCAGGGTTCCCAGTGAGGTGTCTCCCAGCTCGTTCTCACACTTTGGCTGTCTTGCCAGCAGTGTGATCCCTGGTTACACAGCTGCACCCTTGCAGAGCTGACCTTGGGCAGAGGGAAGCCTCAGGGGAATAAGGAGCTTGCAAAATCAGTGTTCTCAGAGCCATGACAGTTGTCCTTAGACATCTGAATCTATAGGGAATGACTACCAGGAATATTTCCGTGCATAGAGATGCAGTTATATGGCAAAACTCAAAGTAACCCAAACCAAACGTCTCAAGAGGCAGCACCTCATTTCTGAGCATCTGCTTCTACCTTAACACTTTGCCCTCAGTTCTGTGTCCTGTCTTGCCATTACACACAAGAGGGACTGGTTGCCTTGGGGCTCAGATCCAGCTAAAGGAAGAGCGAAGTGCTGTCAAACAGGTATTTGAGTACCAAGTAACTTATGCCTTGATAGAAACAGGATCCTTCTCCCAGCAGCCCCATTTAGAGGCTTTTTCCCTGGTGGGGGCCTCAATTGCACTAATGGCTTCAGCTTGCCATGCTTTCTGGGATGAAAAAGAAAGAAAAAAAGGAGAGTGACCAATAGGGAAAGACAGATCAGAACAGCCCTCCCAAAAACTTTCTTAGCAAGGAGAACACTCATCTCGGTGTTAGAGAACAAAGGAGTGAATGCCAAAGGGGTCAAATGCCACACACAACCCTGATCTGCAACTCAGTTTCCCAGATCTGAGGCCAAAATTTGGGGTTTGATTGGCCTTTCTCTATTTGCCAATGCCAAAAACACCTCGGTGGTATGGAGTCACATCAGTCTGATCCCTTAGCCTAAGCTTGGCATCTCTGCCACTCCTGCAGAGCTGATGTAGGGGTTGCTGAAACAGAACCTGAAAGGGTTGGGGCCGGATAAGGATGGTAGTACAGACTCATTCACATCCCTTGGGTCTTCTGGAATTGCACTGTATTGGTATTTCTGAGGTAAAACAGGTGTGGGGGTGAGGTGCTCTGTCCATCAACAGCTTTGGCTGGAATGTGCTTGTGCTTTTCAAAAGAAACAATTCCCTGACCAAAAATAAGTGCCTGTAGGGATGTCAGTACTTAATTGTCACTTTAGGTGCCAAGTTCTGTGTCCCTTATTAATAATACCCCTCTTGACTACTCTGAAAGTCCTGATCAGCCATTGTCCAAGCCTATAGACACCTCTGCCTGCTCAGTATTTGTTTGGATAAATCCATATTCAGCTTTGTAGGTTTTTGAGAGTCCCTTCCTGAGGAGCTCCACCAGATCCAGACGTCATCCATGCAGGGAAGCATTTATGTGGATTGCAGACTGATCCTGGCCAGGCCAAATATCTTGGGCTGCATCTTCCAGACTTGTTTTCCCCAAAAGCCTTTCAGATCTCACTTCTAGAAATGACTGGGAAGCCTGTGGGATTGTGGCTCAGTACAGAATAGATCTGGACAGAAAACTCTCACTGCACATCCCAAAAACCCCTCCAAGAGAGAAGGAAGAACACAGGACAGGGCAATACCAAACAATCAGGTTAATGCATCGCGAAAATGCCGTTTATGGATTAAAAAGATCTGTGTGTTTATTAACCAACACACCTGGCACTTTTCTTTGTGCAACACAGAGGTAGTTCTTTCTGAATGGTTAGCATAGAAATGGATTAAAAAATATCAACAGTGGACTGTGTATATGAAAATAAACCCCAATCTTAGTAGACATTCAGCAAACGCAGCTGACCGAGCACAAGTTTGACCTTTTTACTGGTCCCAGCTGAACAGAAAGGACAGAAATATTTAGCTTTAATTTTCTCTTACTCCGCTTTTGCACCAACATAACTTCATTGGCACCAGTATAAATCCTTCATTGGCAAGGGTGGGTGGAGAGGACTATTAGACCTGTGGACTGGCAGGTGGAGCTCCTCCTCTGGGACTCTTCCTCCTCAATCCCACATCACTGAACATGCTGATCCTTACAGAAGGGCTGATACATCACAGGCTCTCTCTCAGCCCAATTTTTGGAGCGCCCGACCTGTCCGAAGGACTGGGGAATGGAGACTGAAGTTAGCTGAGATTAGAGGTGGTTGAAAGATGGATTTTCCCTCCAGCTGAAATTCATCACATACTGTAAAACATATATCCTGCTCTGGAACCTTAAATGAGAATCTCTAATAGGTTCTCTAAGAGGAGGAAATACAAGAAAAATATTTTGAAATAAAAAAACCCCGTAGTTATCTGATAAATTATACTGGGATTGAAACAGAGCCTTATCCAAGGGTGTGGATGATTTATCTAATCTTTTCCAGCTGGTTTCTAGCACGTGTAATGCTGTCAGTGTTCCATTCACAGTTTTGCAGAGTCAGGTACACTTCCACAATGTTTCATTTGTGATAAAGTAACATTTCTTAGCTAAAAAATATCCATGAAGAAGACTCACAAGCTCCCAGCACTGGCTTTTCTCCTTGTTCCCATCTGCACACAAGGCTGATCCAGAGCAAACCTTCTACCTTTGCCTGGGTCAGTCGCACATTTCCTGTATTTGTTGTTTGCCCACTATCCTTCCTGTTACGAAAGGGAAGCTGGCAAGATAAATTTATTGGGACTGGTCTGCACTTGAAAGCATTGTCCCTGTCCTAACCCCAGCGAGGAATGCAGAGGATACGTTCTGTCCCCTGACACCCCTCAGAAGGATCTCACAGGGCTGAGGCTGTGCTGGTGGCAGCAGGTGAAGGGGATGTGGATTAGGGGGACATTGTTGGGTGGATGTGGCACATCCCCTTCTCTCTCTCCTTTTCCCAGATCCCTTGCACACCAGCTGGGTCAGCACACTGCAGGCTCAGACCAGAGCCCCTCGCTGCTGGTGGGCTTTAGTCCTGCCAAGGACCACACAGAGCTATCAGCCAACACTTATCCATCTGGGCAGCATCAGTCTGTGCACACATGGACACAAAGTCCGTTCCCATGACCAAAAATCAAGGTCAGGTGGGACAGTCACCAGTCACAGTCACAAAGGATGCTCATAGAATGTCTCTGAGAGGCTTCAGATGAGCAAACTCTGTTTGTCTTGTCTTGAGTAAACAGGTGATGCTCTCTGATAAGCAGACAGGATAGAAGCAGGAAGGAAAACCTGAGGTATGGGTGTCCAGCAGCATTGCTGGCTGAGCAAGAAAATAAATCTTGCCCTTTTTTTTTGTGGTAGGGAGTGTCAGGGAAGCCTTTCATCCAGCCTGCTTGTTTTAAAGGGAAATGTTTCCAAGAATGGAATATTTACTTAATACTAAAGTGCAGTCTTTGCCAAGCATTGAAAATGACAGGTTTAGCTGTAATTGTCTAGCAAGAGCCTGTCTGACTACTTTTATGCTAAAACTACTGCAGAAATCCTGAGAGTTTTGTACCAGGCTCAAAATTTGCCAGGCAACTCCAGCCATCCTTTCTAATTGGGAGAACTAAGACACTGGGAGCACGAAGTTACCAACAATATTCAAAGTCCGTGGGAGACACAGCTCTTCCAAACAGCACAGCCATCACTCGGTCCTTCCTGGACCCCTGTCCCAGTTTTAAGATGAACTTTTAGCTGGCATGAGCCCCAGAAGGACTGCATGGCATGCTCCAGTCAAGCTGCCCTAGCAGGTCATCACTGCTGTAAGTGAGCCTGGCTGCTCTTGCTCCCTTTGGCTTCCCCTTCCTTGGCACCCAGAGGATGCCCTTCTGAAGCAGTGGATTCAGCCCACGGAGCTGGCAGGCAACCTCGTGGATGTTTCCTGAGCTGGTCTGTAGCCAGTGTGGTAGGATGAAGCAAAGTGGCAGATGGAGGAATTGGTCGAGATGCCGCAGGTCAGGGACAAGAAAGGGATGTGGTCAAGAGCGTGAAGAGAAGAGATGATCAGCTCCATTCAACCCCCATGTGTCACGTAGAGGAGAGGAAATACAGTCAAGTGAACTCACTCACATGGATTTTCCTGTTTGAGTGATTACAGCAGAAAATTTGTATCTTCCCATTTAAATATTATATTTAGAGAGGATTTTCCCCCAGTCCTACCAAGAAGTCCTTGTTTTATTCAGACAAGCAAGATGTTTGCACAGATACTTCTCATGGGACCTCAGGCACAGCTCCAATGACTTTCTTTAGATGTGAAGGACAAATCCTTTTAAATCAGTTCATTCCTCCCTTTGGGAGCCGTGCAATTTCATTTTGCTCCCTGAGCAGATGAGAAAGCACTCTGTGCTGACAACCCAGGGGACTGCTTTGTACTGCAAATGAGTTTTCCTTCAAGATGGACCCTCTAACTCCCCGTGCACGTGGGAAGTAGTGAGGGAATTAATGAACATCTCATTCGTGCCAGTCTCTGAACAATGCTTGCTCCCTGCTTCCCAGAGCTGCTCCATGTGCCCTATGCTGTCTACAGTGAGCAAGCAGCAGCTCTGGCTGTGCCTCCAGGTCTCATCCTGCTCCTGGGAAGCTGCATGCAGCTCTTCTGTTCCCAGTGTGAGCAGCAACTGGAGTTTGCCCGGTGCTGCAAGTCCACGAGCACCTTCGGGCACAGAGGGACCCCGGGGACAGACAAGGTGCCCGTGGGAGTCGCATGAGCTGATTTGTGTTTATGCAGCAGCACAGCTGTGCAGGGACTCTTGTTTTCAGGGAGCAAAGTTCTCATTAATTTTATGAGCACAGCAGCTCTTGGAAAGCAAGAGCTAAAATTCCCTGTGCACTCACAGGGAAGGTGAGTTCCCCAGGCTTTAGGGCAGCCAGCAGTTAATAGGATTTAATAGGTACGCACCAGAGGTGGGCTGGGACGGGGTGGATCACTAAGAAACCACCCATCTTGAGTCATCCCAGCCAGAAAACTGGGAGAAGGAAACCAAACTGGGCACTGGTGCGCTGGCAAAGGATGAATCAGTTCATTTAACAAACAGTGGGTTTTCAAAGGAAGAAAAGGAAAATGTTAACAGGAAGATAATGAGTTACACAGGATACCTAATCACTTCTGCAAAGCTTGATCTTAACTGCTGACTGTCCTTATCTCAGTGTCCTCAGAGAGGCAACTGTGAGATCAAAAGCTCTGGAAGTGGGAAGGTGAGTTTCTAGTGCGATGAGCTGTGCAGGTCTCTGAGGACTCACACAGTGTGCAGGGGCTGGAGGGCACGAGCTGCAGTGGAGGAAAGGACAGACGCAGCACAGCCAAAATCTGCAGAGTCTCCTCCCACAGAGGGGTGTGTGGGAAAGGCAATCCCTGCGAGCAGTCACACGTCAGTCCTCCATCAGCCAGGGACAGTTCTGCCTCTGCTGCCCTCCCTGACTCCGCAGCTGGCAGCCAGGGATGGGCTTGGCCCAGTGTATTTGTTCCAGCTTGCTTAAAGCAATTCTTGGTATTTATGGCTGATGCAGAGCCAAAAATGTGCCCAACACCCAGTCAACTGGCTTTTCTCTGAGCCACACAAATCAAATCAGCCCTTAATTGAATTCCCCTCTGTTGAGGCAAACTGAAGCTTGAGCACTGGGATTTCCTTGGATTGTTCCCTCAGGTGAAGCTTTCATGATGTTTCACTCGTGCCTGGCACTTCTTAACGACCTCACATAGAGCTGTATGCAAATCAGCTTAATGAACTGGGGATGCTCTCAGCTGGCAAGAGGGAGGAGGAGCATTAAGCCATTAGTTCTGTGTGTTCAGGTGCCAACACCAGTGTCAAAGGCAGCAGTCTGGGCTCCTGGTGCCAGCGGCTACGGTGGATGCGAGGCTGGGTGGATTAGACTGCTCTTTCTACAGTCCCAGCATGCTTGCACTCCTTGCAATATAATCTAAATTGCCCTGTGAATAAACTGCAGGACAAGGAGCCCCACGAGCCATGGGAAGCTTCTGCTCCTCTGGGAGCTCTGTGTTCCATGTGGGCTCTGCAGTCCTGCACCAGAGGTTGGTGGGGAGCACCCTGGCCCTCATTTCTCTCCTGCCAAAATAGCTGGTGCAGGTTTGGCACAGGTTTGGTGCAGGTTTGAATATAGTGGCCGGGTTCAGCCAAGAGTCCAAGTCCTCAGGCAAACTGAGGTGATGAGGTAGGTCTGAGGTCAAGCTGCACAGTCAGTTTGCATGGCAGGGTCAGGGTCAGAGTCAGAGTCAGGATCAGGATCAGGATCAGGATCAGGGTCAGGGTAATCAGGCTTAGAAACAGCCTAGTAGTCACCAGACAAATCCATCACAGTTGAAAAATACCTCTAAGATCACAAAGTCCAACCACTAACCCAGCACTGCCAAGACCACCACTAAACCATGTCCCTGAGCACCACATCCTCATGCCTTTTGAATATTTCCAGGGATGCTGATTCCACCATTTCCTTGGGCAGCCTGTTCCAATGCCTGACCACCCTTTTCCTGCAGAATCTTTTTCCCGATATCCAATCTAAACCTCCCTTGGTATAACTTGAGGCTGTTTCCTCTTGTCCTATTGGACACCGCTATGTGTGAGGCAGGTCCAAATAATGGGATCAGCTCTCGGCTGTGCTGTCTCCAGTCTGACCCCAAGCCCTGGGAGCCAAACCACTAAAGTGGTGAGCTGGGGGTGCTGCCAGTACCTAATTTCCAGGCAGCATCCCACCATCCCCACGACCAGACCAGAGGCGCCCCTCCCTCAGTCATCCTCCTTCCAAGCTGGAGGTGGTTTTAGGCAAGATCTTTTCACATCTTTTCACAGTATGTGATCATTCACCTCTTACTCCTCCCCCTAAGTCACTCCAAGCCCCACAAGAACCTTGTGTCCTTTCTCCCTCTCTGGGAGGTGACAAGAAGGAGCCGAGCTTCCTTGTCAGCACCTTTCTCTGGTGACAAAGGACCATTTCTGGCCATTTCAGCTGCTCTGGCTGCTCCCCATCTTGGGGCCAGCCTGCCACCTCGTGTTCAAAGCTGGGGATTTTCAGAGTGGTTTTGCTCGAGGCATTGAAAATGCATCGGGCATTACTTAATTGGTTTGTAGTTAGGACTCCTAAAACCTAGAAGAAATGAAGAAAACCTTGAGGAGCTTCACTCTGTGGGGCAGCCAGGATGCAACAGCAACCACTCCAGTGTCCCCAGTGCTGGCTTTGGTAGCACAGCTGGTTTTGGGTAGGTTCTTGCCTGGTGTTTCACTACCCAAGCAAGGGTGAGCACTCCTGGATCCTCAGCAGCTGTTTTAGCCCATCCCTGCTACAGTGCAGGATTTGGGTCCATTTTTGTTGTGGCATTCCCTGTAACTGGATGTGACCTTTCTTGCTGTGAGCCTGGCCCATGATTTTCAGCACTGATACAAAAAAGCCCATGGAAACTCGGTTGTTTTTTTTTACTGAAGTTCTCAAGCATTATTGAGGTGCTCATGGGCATCAGAGACAGAGATATGAGCTCCAGGTTCGACTTGTGGGGCATCAGTAGCCACCAAGTGATGGCTGAGGGCCAGGAGAGATGCTCAGGGTACCTTGCACAGCCCGAAATACCTGTGTGAGCCAAGGACTCCAGGTCCTCATACACCTCAGGGGCTTCATCTCAAACTGGAGCCTGCTTGCCTCCCACTTGGCTCCTCTTACTTCCATCACTCTTAACAAGCATTAAGTGTTCATTAGGAAGGATAGATGTTTATAGGGTGTAAGATTTTTTCCAGATTATTTTTTAGTTTTCCTAAATACTCCTGAGAGTGTGACAAATCCTTCACATAAATCCTATTAGTGGTTAATGAGCCCAGAGGGACATGTCCCATCATCTTGTTGAGCTCTGCTGTAGCTTTCTACAGAGATTCTTTTTTATTGCTCCCATCTTTCATAGTTTCTTTCATATTTCTCTTTTCTTCACCATCACCCTTTCTACCCTTGGTATGCCATTTTCCCCCTGTCCCTGTTCTTTCTCAAACAGTGGGAGGTGCCATACATGCCCCACTCATGGGACAGACAAACAGAACACATGTGATGTACAGAGGCTCTGCAGGATGGCAGGTACGGGTAAAATATTCACCAAAAAAATCACATTTGCCCAACTGTATTGACTTTTTCAGCTCCCAGCCAAGGGGTGATGGGAGCTAGGGTAGCTGTTCCCTGCCCATGGCAGGGGAGTTGGAACTAGACGGTCTTTAAGGTCCCTTCCAACTCAAACCATTCTACAGCTCCGTGCTCCCAGGAAGGCAGCAGTCTTCAGTCAGCTTTGACAATGGACACGCAGGGACAGCTGTAAAATGGTGATAGGTCAGAGACCGCTTAGAAATTGGGAAAATATTGTTTTGTCCTCCTGGTTTTGGATTTAATTTCTCACACGGGCCTGATTCCTCTTCTTCCCTCACAGGCGAAGAACTTTACAGCTGAGGACTTTCTACCCATTTGATTACAGTTATCATTCACAGATACACACATGACTACCCAGTGGGTGATGACCATGCACTACACAGTGCTCAGCATGACAGTGCCAAAAGTCAGTTTCTGGGGCTAAGTGGAGGCACCAGCTGCTTCCTGAAATGTGCTGGACATCACGTGGCATGTCTGTGTCTGGTGTAACCCGCAGATGTCACGCTGAGATGGGGCAATTCTGCCTTGTGAGTCACCACAGGCTGAGCAAGGCAGAGTTGTGCTGCTGTGTCTGAAGTGAGCTTCCCTTTCCTTCTCCTGTGGCTGGGCCAGCTGGGAATTAGCTTGCAGGATCAGCTGTCTGTGTGCTGAGATGAACCAAAGGAGAGCTTGACAGCGATGATTTTTCCCCATTAGCGGTGGGCTGCAGACACAGTCTGGCAGAGTGGCACCCATTGAATTCTGCCCGGGTATTGAAGAGCCTCTTGGCAGCCTGGCTGGAGGATGACTTATGGGTTTGTTTACTTGCTGGGCCTCCAACTCATGTTCAGTGCAGGCCAGGCTGAGATAAATGTTCACATTTTGCTGATATGGCATGTGCACATCAGGCATGAGGAAACAGGCTAAAGCTGCAGAGACCTAGCCATGTGTGTGCACTCCTTGGGTTCCTCGCTCCTGAATACCAGTGCTGCTCAAGGCAGGAGGTAAGGCCACGGCAGACCCTGTTGTTGGCTTGAGCCTTGGCTGCTGACCTGCTTATCCAAGTGCAAAATGGTGCTTAAGATGATTAAATCATCTTCCAAAGAAGGTCTGGAATCCCAGTTTTCCAGTAAACAACCAGGTAACTGTTTACTGGAACAATGTGAACCCCAGCCAAGAAATTGTGCAGAGTGCTAAAAACATTGAAAATAACCCCACATGTCCTCATAGCAGCAAGTCCTTTAATAAGATGAAGAAAAAGCACAAGGCACATTTCTAATTATTTTAACATGCATAAAAAATCAGGTTGTGCCAGGTCATGGCTCTGGGGTCTTACAGTGGAATTGCTATTTGGTACTGAGTTGCTCTTGCATCTTTATTGCTTATTTAAAATGCGCCACTGCTTGGACTGGAGTTTTGTAATAGCGGCACTTTAGGCTTCCACGTCTCTTGCCTCAGAAAACATCACATTAAAACTTGCTCAGCTGTACAAATCCCAGCCCTGCAGACAGAATACAAAACATTGCTGGCGCCTTCCTGGGCTCCCTGCAAAGCACTGGCAAAGCTGACCCCAAATCTGCAGCAGTGGTCACACCCCTGTGTGTGTCCCCTCTCACCACACACGGTGACTGTGCCCTGCTGGCTTCTGCTTCGATGTGACAACCTCAGCATGCACCAGATGTACCCCAGCACTGGAATGCATCTACCTCCACTCCTCCACCAAAGTGTGTTTACCTCTATTGTAGAGCACAGTTTTAAATTACTAAGCATTTTCCTGCCTCCAGGAGCTGGGAATGGTGTTTCTGGCATGAGGAGGCACTGGGCTGCAGAGGTAGTGCAATAAACTCATGTTGTCCTGCTCTTGATGTTGTCTGTGGTACCCAGAACTGCTGGGGGTTTTGTGACAAATGTCTCCTGTCCCAGCTTTGTCCCACTGTTGTGTGGTGACACGTCCCTCTCTTTCCCTAAAATCTAACTTGGTTCATGGACTCAATATAATACCCTTGAAAACACAGGGGAATCTCTTCTCTCAGCTTGCTCCCACAGCCAGGGAGCCAACCTGCCAAAACTGCCCTCAAAACCCCTAAGATGGGAATCAGGACAGAACAACCCCAATAATGCACAGTAGGATATGGTCTCGCTTTTTCATTGAGGCAGAGGGAGCTGCAAGTGATTTTTTTTCTTGTGGTTAGCCTTGTAGAACGCTTTTTCCCAAGTTCAGGCCTATCCAAGTGTGGGAAGAGTCTCTCTTGGAGGCTGAAGAACATCTCCTCAAGTCCTTTAGGAAGACCCGGAGTGCTGAACTCTTGGCTGTGTGGGTTCAGGTGCTGAAGGACTAAGAAACATCAAAGCCCATGGAGCCAAGCCCTGCACAGACTTGCTGGTGTAGGCCCCAAGGAGCCATGGTGGCTGGTGTGGCCTGGACAGTGATGAGCTCTTGGCCCAGAGCAGCCTGTGGGTGACTGAGTGACCTGTGGACCTTGTACTGGCAGCAGTGCAGAACCTCAACCAGCTCAGAAATGGGAACTCAAATTAGTCCCATGGAGAAGTTAATTGCCAACCCCAGTCTGGTCTGTAGGATTGGACAGTTGGCACTGGATAAACCCTTGTGACTTCTCTGGATCAAGGACCAAGAATGTGGAAAATCCCATCTAGGTTTTCCTTATGGTCCTCCTCCTGTCTGGACTTTGCTTTCCCAGTCTTTGATTTTCCCCTTGGAAAAGGCATGTGCCTTTCCCTTCAGCCCTTTGGGATGGAGCTGACCCCATGCAGAAGTGTTGAATGTTGCTGAGGTGGAAGTGGACACCTTGTTGAGATTGGGAATTAAGATGAGCAGGGTAAGAGGGTGCTGCTTCATGGTGTTGCACACCTTTTCTCCCAGCCATGGGTGGTGGTGTAGAACTGTGACATATTGGTGAAATATGGGAACTTTCTGAGCTCTTGAGGTGTGCAGATCACAGGTGGGCAATTCCTTCTTACAGGTGAATGGACAGTAGGTGTCAGGAGCAAAGGGCAAAGGCTTCTGAGGCTGTGGAAATCTGATAATCCTGGGTGCCCCTCACATCTGCTATGTGCTTTGTGTTATAGAATTATAGAATGGTTTAGGTTGGAAGGGACACTTAAAGGTCATTTTGTCCAAGGTCTCTGCAATGAGCAGGGACATCTTCAACTACATCAGTTTGCTCAGAGCCCAGTCCAATCTGGCCTTGAATATCTCCAGAGATGGGGCATCCACAACTTCTCTGGGCAACCTGTGTCACCATAATCACTGTAAAGCACTTCCATCTAATTTAAATCAATCCTCTTTCAGTTTAAAACCATCACCCTGTCTCCTATTCCAACACACACAGCTAAAAAGTTTGTCCCCAGCTAAAATGTTTGCCCTTCAATTATGCTCTAGACAAAAAGATCCTCTCCAAAAATACGTTTAGGAGCATAATTCCGGTAAAGGCTCCTAACACAGGCCAGCACCCTTGGGAGTTCCTGTCTCTGGTAAGATCTAGGTGCTAGCTATTGTTCACACATCTGGCTTCCAGCTGTTGTTTTGGGAGATGTGCAGGGACCTGGACTGGCTGGAAGAGAGCAAACACAAAATACAGGGCGTCCTGCATGGGAACAGGGTTGGGAGGGGATGTTCTCTGTCTCTGCCTCCAGCTCACTGAATCACATCAGCCGTGCCTGGACAGCAGCTTCCATCGGGCATGTTCCTGGCATTGTGCCTCCTTGCACAGCCCTCTCTGTGTTCTCCCGAGACTCGTGAGGCTGAGTTCTGTGCAGCTTGATGGAGGATATAAAGAGGCTGACAAGAAAAATCCATAGGAACATGAGGGACTCACAAACTATCACAGTCTTCAGGGAACTAGGGTGAAGTCATGGCAGAAAGACATAGGGAAATAAAGTCAGACAGATAAGTAGGTGCTGCTAAACCAAGCCTAGTGCAAAAAACAATCCTGAGCTCATGTTTTAAGTGCCATATTTTTCCCCCTTCCAGTGCCTAAGGGGGGCTTATGAAAAAGAGGGAGAGTGACTTTTTACAGGGGCAGATAATGATAAGAGAAGGGGGGATGGTTTTAAACTAAAAAAGGAGAAGTTTAGATTAGTTATTAAGAAGAAATTCTTCCCTGTGAGGGTGGGGAGGTCCTGGCACAGGTTGCCCAGAGAAGCGGTGGCTGCCTCATCCCTGGAAATGTCCAAGGCCAGACTGGATGGGGCTTGGAGCAACCTGGGATAGTGGAAGGTGTCCCTGCCCATGGCAGGGAGGTTGGAAGGAGATGATCTTTAAGGGCCCTTCCCAACCCAAACCATTCTGTGATTCTGCTATTGCCATGAGTCTGTGCCCAGCTTTTCAGTACAAGCACTTTGGAGCTCACCAGCTCTTCGTCGATTTATTCTCACAGGGGCTGCATTTCTGCAAATGTAAGGTTTGAGCTTTTTTTTTTCTTTCTAAATTTTGCATTTGCTTTGCTAATATCAGCCTGCAGAGGGCGAAAACCCTTCGGAAAGACGCTGGGAATCGCTCCAGCCAAGCCGGAGGTGATCTGCTTGCAAAACCGTGGCAGAAAGACGTAAGTTATAAGGAGTTCCCCGCCCAAAATCGTGCATTTCCCGACTCATTTCTGTGACGACGTCTCCGGCTCCCAAGCCTGACCACTGCTGGGAAGCCGAGGGCGGTGGATGGGGCGAGGGAAGGGGAACAGGAGTTCCTGAGTCGGGGCTTCCTGGAAAGCTTTAGGGATGATGAAACCGGCTGGTGCCTCATGTCAGGTGGGAAGTTTTCTGGTGGTTTGTCCCAGGAGCTGCTTCACAAGCCAGAAACCCCGGGTGATGCATGAAAAGTCCTAATGCTGGTGATGCAGAAGTTATTTACAATATCCTTGCAAAGTGCTGTGGGGAAAAAGGGGATCTGCCACTTGCCAGCTTCAAAAAGGGTACAAAATCCTGGCAGATCAGCACATCCTGGTGCTTTAACCCTAACCCTGAGCCCAAAGCCGTGGAGAAATACGTCCCAGGACAGCCAGTATTAAAGCAAGGGTGGGATGCTTTTAAAACAACACACACACTGCTGTTGTTGAAGACACCCAATTCTGGGAAGTGCTGAGTGCCTGCTCTGAAAAAACCAACCCAGGTCTTTTGTGTACGTCTACAGAGAAATTGGAAAAAGTAGGAACTGGTGGGACTGTTATAGACATGGACAGAGAGATTCTTGTCAGAATAAAAAGGTTTTAAGAGGGTTAAGAGGGAGATTAGATGGAATGAGATAAGATGGAATGGAGGTAAGATGGAGTGAGTTTGGAAGTGGAAAGGAAATGGTGCTTAGCAAGGCGACTGAAGGAGAAATAGGATTGCTGGGGCCCTCAGTGTAAGGAATAATTCAGTGTATACATACACACAGATCAGCTATCCCACTAATAAACCTGCTCTGAATAGTATAATTCAATTCTGGAGTATATTTATGGTGAGATGGGAGGTCACAAGCCACAGGCTTGCCCCAGGCATGCTGCTGGGCTATGGGAGGAAGTTGCTGTCAGCAGCAGGGACCCAGCACCACTGCATCCATCCTGGCACCATCACTCAAACAGGCTGAGTAATTAAATCATTTGCTGCTACATTTCTGTCAGATCTCATTACACAGCACCTGAGTTATTTTTCCAGTTGAGTGATTGCCTGGATCCTACCGTGATGATGCTAAATATCCCATCCCTGATGAAAACCCCGGCAATAGCTTCAGAGGGGATATTTGGTCAGGGCTGGCATTTACTTCTGCATCAATAATGCTGTCATGATATAATCCTGATGTGGAAGTGGCCCTGCCTCATCCATCATCACAGCTCACCATGGGCGGAAGGGGAGAAGTTCAAAGAAGGGATGCAGGGAAGACCAAACATAGGTAGGTCAGGGCTTCTTGTCCTTGAAAAGACATGGGTGGAAACATGGTGAGGCTTATGGAACTGGGAGAGGACAGACTGTTCAGTGCTTCAGCCACTGACAAATAAAAATAAATGAATAGAGAGATAAGGGCATCAGCTGGGGTTGCCTGGCTCAAAACAGACAAATCAGCCAGTGTTTGGTACAAGGTCTGGCATGGAAGCTTTGGATGGCAAAGGTTGTCCTCCTGGGTGGTCACAGGAGAGAAACCCATGGAGGGTCACCCAGCACCCAGAGACCCCAGGAGCTGCAGGGTCTCCCCAAGCCATGAACAGTCTGGGACAGGAGGGTTTGCGGAGAGAATGACATTACCTCTGATTATGCCTTTCCCAGAAATCTGCTTCTGGAGCCAGGGGCTCCAGGACCATGGGGGACTGGGACATGGGGCAGCCTGGTACAGCAGCCCTGTCCCATTCCTGTAACCCTCAGGCTGATGTAAAGCAACTGCAGCAGAGACAGCCCTGGCAGAGCCTTTGCAGCTCACCTCAGCTGCACTATTTCTCATCTTGCTTTTGTAGCACCAGTGTGGGAGGCTTGTGCCAGCACAGATACCAGTGCAGTTAGAGAAACACCTGGAAACAGATTCCCTGTGTTCATCCATCTGTGATATGCCAAGCTAAGGGGTCTTCCTTCTGTCTCAACTCTCTTTTGTATCCAACAAAACCTGAACTGTTTTTTGCACGGTCCAGCATTAACAGCACAGATGGAGCAACTATACTGGAATATGCATGGCTTTTAGTCAAAAGGAATAAATTATAATGGACACAGAGGCCATTTTCTACGGCTAGGACTGGCATAAATATTTCTTACCAAAAAAAAAAAAAAACCCCAACAAAACCTCCTTCTCCCTTTGTCTGCTTTCCCATGTGAAATAATCACCCTGGCCAAAAGCTTGTGCAGATCTGGCTTGGGCTCACAACAAAGTTTTTAAAAGCAGCATCTTTTGGTTTTTAATTTGCATGTGTCTGACGTTGAGGGGCTAAACCTGAGCGCAGAAAAGCTCATGCATTTCTTTCTTTGCCACTTTTCAGAGCATTACTGTGTTTTGAAGTGGCTTGTACTGAAGAAGTGTCAAATACAGGGAGCAGAAACAAGGCTGTTGTCAGTGCAAACCCACCTTCACAGCATTTCCCAAACATTCTACCTATGTTCTGCATTTTGTGTCAATGTTCAACATGCTCCTTTCATTTCCTTTTTCTTCTCTATTTTTTTTCTCAGAAAAAAGTAAACCAGACAAGGTTTGAAGGCAGAGAACATGCCAAGTGTTTCAGAGAGCTTTTCTAGGGATGCTTGTCAGGTCCTTCATCTGGAGCTGCTCAGCTTGACAGCCTGTGAACTCTCATTTCTTTAACCAAAGCCCTGAAAACACGATATTCTGTTTAAACTACCCTAACCCTTTAAACTACTCTAACCCTTTATAGCTGTTTAAGCTGCTTAAGAGTCAGCTACGGTTCGGATCAATTCAGACGCTGAAGCGCAGCGGAGTAGCCGAATGCTATGAACTCTCCTGGCTTTGAAATGATCTCAAAATTGAAAATTGTTCAACTGGTAGTATTTAAATATTCATTGCTCTAAATCTAAGAAAATTTGCTTTTAAATAGGATTGAATTACGAGCCTCAAAGAGATTTGCAGCACAAAGCCCCATTTGCAGAGAGCCTGAGTAGCAGTTTTAAAGTTATTAACTTGTGCAGTTAGGAAATTCCTCCTTAAGTGGCATCTTTAACAAATGCTTCACGAAATTGCCTTCAATGATCAAAAAATACGGATGCAATTAATTTGTCTTGAGTTTTAAACCTCACTGGTATCAACAAAACGAGCTGTATTTTATCTCCCTGGCTCCCAAGCTGAGTGCAAAACCTGGCAGTGACATAAAATCAGTACGGCTCGATGGTTTTGTGCTCGTTTCCTCAGATTCATTGAACCAGTTGTGGTGGGAATGTGCAGTCACACACGTGGAGAGGCACAAACCCATCCTGTCACTGGGGTGAGATGGAGTGAGCGCACGCCCAGGCACAGAGGGAGTTGTTTTGAAGTTCCAAGTGCCATATGGGCCACCCTTTGAAACTGCAGCAGCCCAGGCAGTTGTGAAACAACAGAGCCCATGGGCTGGTGACAGATTTTGGCCCTTCATCGTAGGGGTCAGGGGAGGTGACACCAGCCTGGGCAAGGAGCAGATGTCTCCTTGTACAACATGAGATGTTGTGCTTGTGGCCAAGTGTTTTTCCAGCTAAAAGAACAGGATGTGATTTTCCTGGCTGAACCAGGGCAAGACCTTGTTGAGTCACCTCTCCAGCCTCTGCCTGACTGCAGAAGCAAGTTAAATATCAATCTCTCCAGCAGAACCCATTAACCAGCTCCATCACTGCCAAGAGCCCCCGGGAAGCAGTAGGAAGGGATGTGATGTGGAGATGTGCTGGGCACTGAGATCCTTTGAAATGCCCAGCAAAACCCCGTGGGGACCCAGGTGTCAAGCTGGAGGATGCTGGGGAACCTGCTCACTGCAGCAGTGGGGATGGATGTCCTCCAAACCACCACGTGTCCCACGTGGGGCTTGATGGGACTCCCCCCGCACCATCACCCCAGCTGACAGCGGGTGCAGGTCCTTGGCGTGGAACTTGAGCTCCTACATCCCACAGGGAGATCCTGCAAGCCCCACTCAGCCCTTCCAGAGATCACAAAATAAGAATGGTTTGGATTGGAAGGGACCTTTAAAGGCCATCTAGTCCAACCCCTTGCCATGAGCAGGATCTTCAATGAGACCAGGTTGCTCAAAGTCCCACCCAAAGTGGCCTTGAATGTTTTCCAGGGATGGGGCATCCACCACCTCTTTGGGCAACCTGTCCCAGTGTTTAACCCTCATTGTAAAAAGAGGGTGGTCTAAATCTACCCTCCTTTAGTTTTAAACCATTACCCTTTTTCTATGACAACAGGACCATCTAAAAAGGACCACTTAACCTTCACAGACTCCAGCCTGGAACTGGTGCCCAGACTGGTACCAGTTATGGCAGTGCTGGGCATATGTTGGGACACAGGGACTATCCCCAGCCTTTAATCAGGAATTTCAGGTGCTTTAGTGCAGCTGGTAATGGAGGTTTTCTAGAGCTTGAGGATGGGGAGTCTATGGGGTGACTTTAATGTGATAGCATCACCTTCCCAGACGCTCCAAAACCCAACAAGTGCAGGAAAATAGCTGCTTACTCTGGTCAAAATACGCATTCTTTCTATCTTCAGAAAAAACTTTCCTCTGGAAGGAAATGGCTGCACATTTAGAGATGGGAGGTGTAAGATGCCAGCACTTCAGTGCTGAAAATAACACCTTGTGCTTTTTATCTGGGCCTCAGGAAATAATGTGACTGAATGATGCCGAGGATGGGTGCTGCAAACCTTAATGTCACACTGTCACCCCTTCCCTCCCTCCTGCTGGAGCTGCCAATGGGGAGCATCTGGCCTTCCTCTGAAAATCACCCCCAGTTTATTGCTCTAGCATTAAAGGCTGGACTGTGAGCCCAAACATCACCCTTGGAGCAGCAGGGTGTAAATCCGTGCGCTGACCATGGGACCACCACCATGGTGGGGCAGCTCTTGGTGGCATCCTGCTGTCATCTCCAGCCTGGAGGAGGTCTGGGAGAGCCCAGCAGCTCTCATGCCTCTTGCAGCCCCATCTAAGAGATGTTAATTGTGCTGTTCTTGCTTGAGCCTCGGCTCTATAATTAACAGTGCTGCATCAGCAGTGCCGCAGTGATGATCGTGCAGCTCATTTTCCAGGAGCTACTGGGACTCCAGACAAACGAGGGGTTATTTCAGGTGACTTGCCTGTCATGGAGTTTCCCTGGGTCTGTCCACCCTCTCTGAGTGCAGGTACTCCCTGTAATGGCAGTGGTGGATTTTTTATGGCAACTAATCAATTAGTCTGATTGGGAAATGCTCCTAGAGTTGGAAACACGGTCCTGTGGGTTTTGTATGGAGACCCCGGTGGGTGACACTTGAGAAGGGAGATGGGACCTGGCCTGGGGACCCAACCCCAGGGCAGCACTGAGCACAGAATCACAGAACTGTCAGGGTTGGAAGGGACCTCTGGCGATCACCCAGTCCAACCTTCCTGCCAAGGCAGGGTCACCTAGAGCAGGTGACACAGGAATGCATCCAGGTGGGTTTGGAATGTCTCCAGAGAGAGAGATGCCACGACCTCCCTGGGCAGCTCCAGGGCAGTATTAGAGGTGCTAGCCCCAAAGGGAGGGTTTGCTGCTTTAGGGAAGATGTTTTCATGTCTTCAGACACCCAAAATCCAAACTGGAGGGTCAAGACCCCTGTGGTTTTCATACATTGGGGCAAGTGTGCCAAAACCAGTGAAGCTGAGAGCTCTTTTAGGATGTGCACCAGCTGCCGTATCACTGCCCCTCCCACCGATACACATCTATTCATTTAAAATCTGGCATGCCATCTGAGTTTGATTCCTCCAGAAGGGTCTGGAATGGGACAGAGCACCTCTGGATCAGGGTGTCAGGCTCAGTCCAAGACCCACATGGCCATCCATGGCAGCAAAGCACTGCTGGTATCATTCACCCGCAGGGATCAGGTACAGGAGTGCATCACCTTGAGGGTGGATGCAGGAAAACAGCCCACTCCAGCCCTTCCCACCCCACATCCTTCCACTCTGAGATCCTCAGGGATGCAGCTGTAGGACACAGAGCAGGGAAAGCAGAGCAAGACAAAGGGAGTGGGAAACAACAGTAATGACTTGAGGGTCTTTCAGTATGAGGTGCAGAAAAAACAGGTTACTTTTAATTTTGCCATCAAAAGGTCTTTTTTTAGCCCCAGCACAGAATTGCTCAGGCGTCCTAGGGGCACACTGAGCTTCTTCCACAGCACGTGCCCACACTCGTGAGTTCAAAGACTGCATCTGCCAGGGACCTGCCAGAATTTGGTCCTCACCAGACCAGCTTTTATTTCCCTGCCAGATCCAGAAAATCTCGTTGATTTGACTCTTTGGCTCTTCCTCCCTCGCTCATGGCACGACTGAGTAGCTGCATTTGCCGAGCAAGTGTCACCCCCAATTTGTGTCACTGCAGGAGGGAGAAGAGCCAGGGCTATTACATGTTTATTATATTGATGTCCCTATTTCTAGGCTAACAGCAAGACCAAGGGATATTTTGCAGAAGCCTGTGCACTTTATACCAGGCAACAAATCCTGATTCAGTCGGTTACATAAATAATTTATCACAATCATAGGAAGTTAGAGGAGGGGAAGGCTGGATTAGTCCAGACAAAGTGGTTGATGGAGATGCAGTGAAAGCAAAGCCACAGTGAGGAAGGCTCCTGATTTCAAAAGGGCAAAGCTCACAAACTCAGCATCACCAGAGCCTGGCTGCAAATGCCACCAGTGTGAGGACAATCAGGGCCTTCTCAACCTGAAGGCTCCAGGGAAATCTCACTGTGACTTTTTGTGTTTAAAAGGGGTTTGTAAAAAAGAGAAAGAGTGAGTTTTTACCTGGACAGATAAAGGGGGATCATTTTTTACAGGACAAAGGGGGATGGTTTTAAACTGAGAGTGGAGAGGTTTAAATTAGTTATTAGAAAGAAATCCTTTACTATGAAGGTGGTGAGGCACTGACACAGGTTGCCCAGAGAAGCTGTGGCTGCCCCATCCCTGGAAGTGTCCAAGGCCAGGTTGGATGGGGTCTGAGCAACATGGTCTAGTGGTTGGCATCCCTGCCCACAGCAGGGGGATAGGAACTAGATGATCTCTGGAGCTCCCTTCCAACTCAAACTGTTCTGTGTTTTTCTGATTCTGCAAGATCCAAGGTTAGTGCAGAGGTGGGTGTTACTTCAGCTTTGATCAGTGACGTGTGCTGATGGCATGTGGCCGCCTCCATGCATTGCATGTACCAAGGAGGACCGAGGTCCAAAGCAGCAGCAGCAAAATGGGAACCTCTTAAATGCCCAGGCATGACACAAAAACCTGAGAAAGCCTGACCTGAGCCCAGAAAAATTAAAAACAAAAGCTAGGGAATGGGATCACGGTCTTCAAATGCCTCCAGGAAGGAGCCAAGGGGCATCCAGGGGAGGATAAATATCAAGCAGGGAAAATATTTAGTTTAGCTAAAGGACCATATTGACACTTCAGCAAAACAGGATTATCTGGCCCCAGATGCATTGAATTAGAAGAAACTTCCCACGTATTTGATCAGAAGAAAGCAGACGTGAGAGGGGAAAAAAAGGGAAAAAAAAGAGGAAAGCCATTTTCAAGTTTAAATGTCATTTTTAAAAAGGAAATTTTATAAGACGGCAACAGCAGGGGTAGGGGTTCCCATTCTTGCACCTCCTTAGGGGGTGTGACTAATGTGGGTGGGTTAATTCATTTTTACTGTCCACACTGTTGAATTTTTTGGGTAGTTCCCATGCCTGATTTCAGCTGAGGCCAACTCACAGGCCCTGCTTGCAGGGCCCATCCGGAGAGCAGAGGGCAGGTGGATGCTCCCTCCCCACAGGGCAATTTGGAGGTGCCACCTGTCCTGGAAGCTGGGAGAGCATCAGTGCATCCTCTTCCCATCACTGCCAATCCCTGCTCCACCATTCTCCTGTGACAGAAATGATGGCCAGGTTCAGGGTAAGGTCCTTGGGAAAGGAAGAAAAGGAGAAAAAACACAAAAGGAGGAAAAAATTGAGGTTTTGCCACTTGTGGACAGCTGTGATTTTCAGGTGTGAGGTCCCTGGTCCTGTGGAGTTGTTTTGCTTTACAAAGCCAATTGCTCCACACCCCAATTTTGTGTCTTTCTTCCATCAGTGTTATGGGCATCACTGCCACGTCCCTTGCACAGGGCTGAGAGAAGGAGCATCCCTGCTCTGGGGAGACAGGACAGGCTGGGGAAACAGGCAGGAGTGACTGGTTTTCTCCAGGAGGGATGGGGACTGAGGATACAGGACAGGCCTGTTGGCTCAGCTCTGGAGCTGGACCTTCCTCCAAGCTGCACTTGCTGAGATGGGGCAAGAGGAAGGCAGAAGGTCTAACCAGGGAACCAGCATGGCCATGGATTTATTCCCAGCTCAAAAAACTAAAGGGCAAATTAATTAATGGAAAGCATGGTTTGGGAACACTGCCTCCATCCTTCCCCTTTTGCTGGGGCTCATCACTTGACACCCCAAATCTCACCCATATGCTCATCGAGGGAGGCTGGTACAGGAGCTGTTGGGGCAAGACTTTTCTCTGAGTTTCACCCTGAATTTTCTTCTGATCAGTTTGCTTATGAGGAGTTTCATCTCTGTCCTTCAAGGTTCCCCACTTGTAAAATGACAGGTACACTGCCAGCCTCAGTAGAAAGGCATCTGGAGCTCTGCTCACCAGGGAGAGTGGCAAGACAGCTGGTTATTCTTAAAATAAATTACCAGTAGGAGAAGAAGCCACAAAAAGCCTTCATCAGCTATTGAAGGGCCCTGGAAGATCAATGATTTAGTTAATATCATTCTTGCCAAGTATTAGCCTGGAAAGATCAGAGCTGCCAGAAACAAAGTCAGGCAGATTAATGTCCTGCCCCAGTCCCAGTTTCCTGCTGAGCCTGACAGGTCCTGGCAAAAGCTCCTGTGCCCAGAAATGTATTTTGAGACCAGCACGCTTACAGATTATTTTCTTCAAATTAAATCCAAGCAAAGTTAATCTCATCTGTAGAGGGCAGGGAGCAGACAGGTGAAGCTGGTGCAGCAGCCCAGGGGTCCTTGAGGGGATTGGAGCAGAAACTGGGGAGCAGGAGCAGAGGCACAAGTGGGCTACAAGGGCTTGGGGTAAGGTGCAATGACTGTGAGCTGCCAGAAACACCCACAGCTGCCACAACAGGCAGGTCCTCCATTGTCCATCCAGCTCCCTCCACCCCAGAAAGTAAGGAAAATTAAATTAGAGTATCCCCAAAGAAACTATAAAGCTCATGGATGTTCACACAGAGAAGTAGCAGCTGCATCCTAAATGGTGTGATAAACACCTCGGGGGTTGCCACCAGGCATGTACTTAATGAGTACACAAATGATGGTTCCTCTTATTTCTCCTCCATCTTCCCATTTCCTATCAGTTGCCCTGGAAACTTCTCCCTTGTGGCACCCACAGGAGCAAAGTCCAAGAGGAGAAAAAATCAGTTGCAAACCCTTTGTGGTGTAAAGCTCACGACCAAGCGATGCCAGAGGAGGATTTGGGGGTGAGCTGTGCCTGTACCAACCTGCCTCCCTCCCACACACTGCACAGCTTGGCCCTGTGACCCCAGTGATGGGCACAGACCACATCCCACAAGGTGCCCCACATCCCACACTGAGCCCACACTGCTCCCATCTCTCCATAAGCTGTTCACACAAGGGCTGCACGGACCATCCCTCCTACACAGACACTGCCACAATCCACAGAGAAGTGGCTGAGGTACAAGGAGCCAGAGGGGTGAACGACCTCCCAGAAGAGCCCAGGGTCCTCTTCCAATAGGGATGTAAGCAGCCACACCCAGAGGCTTGCAATTGATTCCCAACTAGGATAAACACCAATTTGGTTAAGGTAGGAGGAAAGTGCACCAGATGTCTTGTTCTTCTGCAGAGAGCACCTGCAATTCTTGGGGGGAAAAATAGAAAAGAGAATAAAAAAAGTACAATCCCAATGCTCATTTGCATTGGAGGAATTAAAAGGCCACGGATCAGCAGAACCAGCCTATCCTGAGGATGCCAGGCCATGCTGGATGTGTCTCTGGAGGGCTTTGTCCCAGCAAACACTTGTCACTTTAAGGGTAAATGCAATGTCCACACCTCATGTCCCAGCCCCAGCAAGCGGGGCTGGAGCAGCAAACGTTTTGTGCAACTCACACCAGAAATTTTGATCTCTGCTCTGAAGCCAGATGCCCACAGCAGGCAGAGGAGGCTGTGCTCTCATCATGCTTCCTCGTGCCCTCTGATTTCACACACTCTACTGTTCAGAACTGCCACTCCAGCACCCAAATGCCACCCCTCCTGCCTGTCCCAAAATGGGGGCACCACAAAGGGCAAACCCCACCTCTCATCTATAGTGCACTCTCAAATACATTTTCAATGCAGATTTTGTATAAAATGCACTTTTATGCATATGACATGTATTTTTAAAGATCTTTACATTCACAGCTTTACCTTTTTAGCCAGACTTCACCCATTTGAGCTGCACATCAGTTTGTGTATTGACCACGATGCCTCAAGTAAGACAAAGATGAGAACAAGGACAATCTCTGCTCCTGTGGAGTTATGCCTCCAGGTCACAAACTCATTGATCCCACCTGCCTGGTTTATTTTCTTAAGGCTTAAGAGAGCTGGCTCAGAGGAAGGGTTGGGGCACAGGGCTTGTGGCTCCTCACACCGCCCACGCTGCCAGGAAATACCCTGCCTGTACGTGGGGCTCAGCTGCTCTCAGATATTTTTCCCTGCACACCCCCAGAGATAGAAAATATTTATGTATTATACACCTATAAAAATACATAGTAATAATATAGGAAAATATGCAAATATAGAAATAGCACAATATATTAAAATATTTATGTAGTATACCTACATATATAATGTATAGATAAATATATAATAAATAAATATATTGCACACATGTATACATATGCACACAACAAAAAGTTGAAAATCTGAAATGATAAGAGCCACAGAAAAGGTCAACATCCAGGTGCAATCAAAGGAGGGAACGATGCTGGAAGTGTGCACAGCACAGATGGAGCCAAGGATTGCCCAAATCTTGGCCTATTCCATGATCTGCCATCAAGATGAACTAAATGCATCCCAACAAACCAGGGACCAAACAGCTTCCTTGTGCCTCCTCAGCAGCTCCAGGCCAAGGCACCTCCACAACATGCCTGCCTTGTGGTGTCTCTTCAGCTGGCTAAATCCTCTTCTCAGGACCATTTTTCTTCTTGCTTTACCTTCAGAGCCCATCAGAAAACGTGAGTGGCTTCCAGGACGGGAAGTGGAGCTGCAGGGTGGGGTTGGTGGTTCCCTGGGAGGGCAGCATGGTGGCTGTAGTGCTTACAACCCATGCGTGTACCTGGGAGAACCTGGACCACCAGAAAGGACAATTCCCAATTTCCCTGCTGGATTTGCTCCAAAAACCTGCTAAGGATAATTTAAAGCCAACCACTGATTGAGCCCAGAATTGCACAACCTCCCTCCCCTTATCAGTTGTTGCCCAGGTGGATCAACCACCACTGCTCCCACCACCTCTTGCCAATAGGCTGATACTGGGCTCCACCTCAGAACTGCAGGCACCAAGAGCTAAATGTTTCATGGCCACCGAGGGAAAACTCCACCCCAGAGCTCCCAATAAAGGCTCTTGCTATTTGACACTATATTTCATCTGTGCATGTGTTGAAAAGCTTTAATCGTGTACCTATGTATAGTCCTGCACCAGCAATTTCCAGTGCCAGCCAGAAGGAAAACACAGGACCCTCGGTGACAGAAAACACGCTGGAGCCAAGTAACAAAATGACAGTCTTATAAACCAGAAGCATTTGTCCCATTAAGGATTCAATTCTTGGACAGAATAACAAGGGATGAGTTATTTGGAAGTGCAGTTTTTAAGGACGTGGGTGATCTAACAGCAACAGAAACGCTGTGACTGCAAGACCTTCGCTCAGGAGTGACTCAGCACAGCAGCTGCTTCCTGGAAAATTAATACTTCAGCCTCCCTAAAATGCCTGCAAAGCCTTTGAGAGCTTGCAAAAACCAACCCTGGAAGCTCCATCAGCCATCTGATCTGTCACTGCTATGGGGATTAACACATGTCCCCCACCCCAGCACAGGGCAGGGACCTGCAGGGAGCTCCAGTAGTGACCATGGGGACTCAAGGCAGTGCTGCCAACAGAAAGCAATCATATTTTCACCTCAAAGCTACCTCCCCATGACCCCCAAACTCAAAAATCTCCCTCACCACCACAGGCACCCCAAGCCAGCCCCTGTCCCAACCCAAGTGTCCCTGAGCAGAGGCAGCTGTTAAGGAGGTTAACACAGAATCGTGTCAAGTAACAAACACCTAGTATTTATTAATAAATTAGTACACCGGAAGGCAATTTTTCCCCTCTTCCCCCACTCCCACCCCTTCCCACGGGGCAGCTCATGCCACCCTCATACCATTATTTCTTCAATTTGAGCGTAGTACAGACTGTTCATTACGGGAGCATAATAATTGCAAATATAATCAGACAGACTTCTTACGATGCAGCTTTTTGTCCCCCACACCCCCCGCCCCCAACCTCTTCTAATAAAAAGTGAAGTGTGATTTGAAGAGACTATTGAGACCATATAAGGTCTTTGGAGAACTTACCGGCCACGTCTGTATAAAAAACAAGAGACACGAGTGTAAAAGCATAGCTTGGTTTAAGTCTTACAGCACGAGGAGAGCGGGGCCACCGGCGGCCTTCGCCTCCCCACGTCCAGCACCGGCTCCCTTAGGGGCCCCACCATTCCCACATGTGGCAAGGCAGGAAAACTCCTTACATTCGACTGGAGGCAAAGGACCTTTCCACTGCCTCGAAGGTTGGTGGGGCTTCACCCTTTTCCTCGCGGTTTAAGCGCTTCTGCTGTAGCATATTAGGAGCGCGATGCGTTGTCCGGGTGAAAAC
Source organism: Falcunculus frontatus (assembly GCA_013398115.1). NCBI lineage: Eukaryota > Metazoa > Chordata > Aves > Passeriformes > Falcunculus > Falcunculus frontatus. Next base: position 98,141 of record VZRV01002112.1, read on the forward strand.
CATACAATAAATAACTGTGCTAGTAAAATCTCAGCAATGGATATGAGCCAAACAAGAGTACATTAAAAAAAAAAGTCAGCTCGGGTGGGAAGCTTAGCTGCATTAAGAGACAGTAACCAGCAACAATTGGGGTGGGGTTTTTGTGTGTTTTTGCCATTTACTGCCCCAAGGCAAAGGGAGATGGTGGGAGACGGTCACTCCGAGCAACAGCTTTGATAGAGGAAGGGGGTTACAGAGCAATCCCCAATTTCATGTGTTAGATTACACCAGATTCGTGGTCTTTCAGTTCATTAACTGCGGTTTTGGATTTTTTTGTTTCTTTTTTTTTTAAAGTGCATCGGCTGATCTGATTGGAATGAGAACAAGGAGAAGAGAGGCTCGGGGAGGGGGCAGAGGGTGCAAAGACTTGGACTGAGCGATAGAGTTACGGTGGAGGGGTGCAACGCTGGCAAACTGCACTCCCTCCAAAAACCAAGGACACCTCAACGAAAATACTGGCCATATATTCTACAACAAATCCTGCCTGCGTATTGTTGGTCATCTTAACGAGTGCCAAGCTAGCTCTAGCAGATATTCGGAGAGCGTGCGGTGACCCAGTGCCTACAGTAAATCGGGAAGGTGGCTATAGACAGAGTCCAGGAGGGTCTGGCTGGCTTCCTGGCTCTTGACTCCGGCGATCTCAAATAGCCTGTCCAGCTTGTCTTCGGCCTGCGGGATCTCCTCGATCACGTGGAGCTCCTCGGGGTTGAGGATGTGCAGCATGTCGTCAAAGATGGGCTGCAGGTCGCACGGGTCCAAGCGCACCTGGCGCAGGACGGTGTCCTTCTTTTCTGTAGGAGGAAAGGGGATTGGTAAAGAAATTCCTCAAGGAACCTCTGCTAACCAGGGCTTGTTCTCCTCAGTCCATCCCCTGGTGCCACCTCTGGAGAGGGACATGCTGCAAGGAGGACTGAGGGAAAAGGTGGAGGGTGACAAGTGATGGGGAGGGGAGAAGATGGAGAAGGCAGTGCTGCCAAGGCACCTCGATCCAGGATCCTGCAGCCAGGATCCTGCAAGAGCAAACACAGCACTTGTAAATGCTGAATGGCCAATTCGGAAAAGTGAGGGCAGGAAAGGAGCCAAAAAAGCTGAATTCTGCTCTTTCAAGTTGTTTTCACTGGGTCAGCTTTATTTTTGCACCCAAGTATAAATTTGGTAGATTGACTGAGCTCAGTGTTTCACCTTCATCAGAAGTTTAAAGATGATTAAATGCAGCAAGTTAAATACAGTACATTAAAGCCCCTAAAATAAAGGGGGGGTGACTAACGGTACTTTACATCTGCAGCAAAGAGGACCAAGAGTGAAAAAATTTTTGAAAACCCCAAACAAAAATCAGTCTGGAAATAACATTCTCTAGTTTCATCTCATGCAGAAATGCACAGGCCAATGTGAGAGCCAAAAGTCAGGAGAAACACCCCCCAAACATCCAGGGATGCTACAACTTCCCTGGCAGAACTTCAAAGAGTTAAAAGCCTTTAAAGATGTTTTTCTTTCTCAAATCTTTATGATCTTTGCTAACAGGATATTCTGGTCTGAAATCAGGATGTATCCTGGAGAGCCAGTTTTCCCAGCTATATACTTTAATGATATCATGTGTTGGGCAGCTCTACCATGAGTGCTGACCGCATGGGACATGCCGTGGTGTCCCTTCTGTCCTCCCACTCCGCCCTGGGTTGGTTTTGGTACCTTTGGTAATAAAAGAGCCCGTCCGGCTGAGCGCGGAGGAGCCGCTGGAGGTGGAGTCGCAGCGCAGGAGAGGCTCGGCTTCGTCGACAAAGAAGCATTTCTTCTCCGATGGAGAGGGCTCCACGGTGAGCACGGCCGCCTCGGGGGGCTTGGGGCTGGGCGTGGGCATGGGGCTCACGGGGCTGGGGCTCACCGGCAGCGCCAGCTTGTCACCTTCCAGCTGTGGGGGGAGGAAAGAAAGGGAAAATTAACTGGGGGGGACACTACGTAATGGGTAACACCCAAGCCCACCTGCACGCTGGCTTTCAAAACACCCCAGCCCATCCTCAGCAAGGGGTGACCCATTCTGCTGGCCCAGAGTGGGCCCAGGAGATGACCTGGGGTGGACATCAGCACTGGCACTTGGCACATCACGCAGGAGGGGTAACACAACGCACACCATTGGGACACCTGGTAGGAGCAACCACTGCACCAGCATGGCACGTGCAACCACAACAGAGCATTTTAGCTTGGTTTTCCTTCTCAGACTCAGTTTATTAAAGCACAAAGCACAGCTCTTGGGGGCAAGAGGTGATGATGCCCAAACCCTGCTCCACACCTATTGTTTGCTAAAAGCAAGGCACAGCTTGGCTCCACAGCTCCAACCAGTGCCAACGCAGCAGGGTGAGGGCTGTGAGATCCTTCAGGGATCTCCAGTGCAGCACATGGCTCTGACCAGCTCCACTGCTCAGCTACACCTCAAAATAATGATTTGTTTGCCCCATCTCACCCTTGCTCCCATGAGCACCCCGTTAAAGCTTGATGGAGAAGTTCATCCCACCAGACCCCAGGTTCAGAGCAAGGAAGGACAGGCAGGAGCTGGCACTGACCACAGTGTCACCCAAGTGCCTTTGCTTTTTCCTGTCCTGATGTGAGCCAAGGGGAAACGTTCAGCTCCACAGTTCCAAAGACATCAGGAGCAGCAAGCACTGCTGGGAAGCGCTGCACTGGGAAGCAGCACCATTCGACAAGTGACAGGTGGCAAGTGACAGGACAAGATGAAATGGCCTCAAGTTGTGCCAGGGGAGGTTTAGATTGGGTATTAGGAAAAATTTATTCACCAAGAGAGTAGTCAGGAATTGCAACAGGCTGTCCAGGGAAGTGGTGAAATCACCATCCCTGGAGGCATTAAAAAAACGTGTGGACGTGGCTGCTGGCGACATGGTTTAGGGGTGGACTTGGCAGTGTTGGGTTAAGGATTGGACTCGATGATCTTAAACGTAATTTCCAACCTTAACAATTCTATGATTCTATGATTTGGGTGCTGGTGTGAACCTGCTTCCTAATTTGACTGTACTCTGCATGTTTCTTCTTGAAACTCCTTCCTACTTCCATGGCACCAGCCAACAAAATCTACCCTCCTCCATCTCTCAACATCCCCTCGGGGTTCAAAACTCAAGCAGAGCATTTCTACTTCCCATTCCCTGCAGGGATGAGATGCCTGGGCCAGCATCCTCACATCCCTGGCTAGCAGCTTGGGCACCTCTGCAGGTCACCAGGTCCCTCTAAACAGGTTGCTTTAAAGGGCCATCCAATATTTAACCTTTTTCCCAAACCCTGCGTCCCTGTTTGACCTGCCAGGGAAAAGAACTGCAAGCCTTGTCCACATGCAATTCCCTCTCTCAACAGCATTTCACAACCTTGTTTTGTCCTTCTTCAGAGGCAAAATCAGGCTATTCCTGCTTACAGGCTTTTGCCTACAACCCAAGGATAAAATGCAAAATTGGGATTAAAGGCTGTGGGAAAGGGAGCTGCTGAGCCACCTCCGCGCCGGCATGGATGTGCCTGAACATTCCTCATCCATGTCGAGGAATTCGCCACCCACAAATCACATGTCTGCTGGGACGCCCATTAGTTCACATTAAATTAACATTGAAGCCTGTTCCTGGTAGAATAAAAGGGGTTTTTTTCTCCCCTCAATGAAAATAAACAGGGGAGGATTTGTTCTAGCTCAGCGCATTACGCAATAGGCATGTTAAAAATAAAAGTCAGCTTTAATTTTTAATTAAAAGAATCTGCCTTCTCCTCTGAAACTCCCCTTTCAATACAGCTCATCATGGAGAATCAGCTATGGCCATTAAGGGGGAATATCAAGAGAAGGACCAGGAAAGCAGCTGGCCACTTTCCAAATTGTAATATGCTCTGATATCCCCTTTAAAAATAACATAGGCTTTAGGGGTTAGTTTTTCCTTGTGCAGCTCATCTACCTAATATCCAACCACAAACCCACCTAACCAATTCACAAAAAGGAGCCTGATGGCTGAGCAGCAACTGGCCAAGGGAGGGCAGGGAGCAGACAGCTGCTCCAGCTCTGCCTTCCCAGAACCAACTCATTTGGAGTTTAATTAAACAGCTGCTAAAACACGATAGGAAAGACAAAATCACCCGAGGTTATTTGACTGTAGCCCTCCCGGGAGCCCAAAGCTTTCCAAATAGCTGAACGGTTGCAAGCTTGAGGCAAAGCAAACAGGATGCTTGGATGTGTGTTAATGTTTAAACCACGGGAAGAAAGCAACTGGGAAGGAGGGCTTTGAAAGACCAGGGAATGCAAAAGGTTGCTTCTAGGTGAAGCCTGTGGAATAGGTGTAAAAACACACTATTCATAGCCTGTGACTCACTTCATTGAAACCATCTTGGCCATTCCTATTTTTATGAATGGTGGTGATTGAGGGAAACCAAGCTCTGGCTGGGAAAAAAACCCACAAAAAGCCCTCTTGCAACCCTTCTGCTTTCCCAGAGCCATGGGATTTCTCACCTTTACATCCTCGTTGCCAGGCTCCTGCGCTTGCCACTGGGGCTGCATCTGCACCTGCACAGAGAGACACGTGGGACGCAGTTAGATGCACAGTCCAGCACAGGAACCAAAGGCACTGCAGTGGCTTTGTCACATCAGCAGCCTCCTACAACCCATCAGGGGTGCTCTGCCAGGTGTTTTTTTTAGGTTTGGTGGTTTTTTGAGCACTACATCAAGAGATTTTCAATGCCAAAAAAATATTAATTAAAAAAAAAAAAATCCTAAAAGCTCCTGTGTACTTGCAGCCCTTTGGACTGCAGTTCAAGCACCAGCATCCTCTTGGATCCCAGTGCATTTGGGAGGGTGCTCTAGGCAGCTCAGGGTATCTGAAGGTCCTTCCTAAAAGGAAGAAAAGGGGGCAGGAAAGGGATGGGTGCAGGAGAAGACATAGGCTTGGCTTTGTTTTCTTTCACAGCTGCTCTCAGCAGCTCTGTTTGAACAGGTTGGTCCCGTTTGCTGCTTCCGTTTTACAATACTGCAATAAAAGCTCAGCTCAGACAAACAGAAACTGCAGCTGTTGTGCTAATATTAGGAAGGAGCAGCAGTAGGCACTAAAAAACACCCTTCCCTCAGGCGATGCTTCCCAGCAATTCCTCCTGCCGCAACCAGGCGGGAACAAAAGCGGGTGGCAGGTTGGCTGCTGCTGAGGGTGGCTGTGCACCCTCCGGGATGTGGGGGGGATAAATTTAGCACCGAGGCAGCCGCTTCCCGGATTCCCTGCCAGAAGATGACACCCGGCTGACACCAGCCCTTATTCCCAGGTCTGTGATGCCTCTGTAGGGAATGCGGCAGGAAAAACCCCGGCATGTGAAGCAGGGTGGGCTGGGCAGCAGCCTGGCACAGGTGATGCTGCAGGCACAGAGTGGTGCTGCTGTGGACCCCACAGGCATAGGGAGGATCCCTTTGGATCAGCAGCTTCATGGTGCACAGGGTGTTTGGGGATCCACCCTGGGGGCAGACAGACCCTGGCAGGTTAAACACCACTGGCAGAGCCATGAGGTCTCACGGAGGTGTCAGAGAGGGGCAGTGATGGTGTGTGGTACTGCAGAGCAGGAAGCATGTCCTCTGCCAGGATGGGAACCATAATGATGAAGCCCTGATGAAGAGGTTCCAAACTCAATTATAGGCTGAGTTAGCTGATACTGAGTTTGGCTAGTAGAAGAAACCATCTTCTAGTTTCCTCTTATGGTCCCAAATCCATTACACTGCAAACACAGAGACCCCAGGAGATGTGGCCCCCACAGCAGGGAAACTTCAGTATCACTGCATATATAAAGTTCATATTTTTGTGTTTATGTTGTTTCTCTTTGCATTGCTTTATGAATTATTACATTTTGTTTACTGCACATTTCCCAATGTAGTTCAAACCCAACCTCAGTTTGCTAAAAATCAAGTCATGGCTTAGAGCAAACCTGGAGCGATGCCCACTCCAGCAAAACCCAACCAGCCCTACACCTTCCCCAGGGCTCTGGCCACTTCACCCCACAGCTCTGTGCCTCAAATAAAACCTGATGCAAGTCCAGAAGGCAATTTTATTCTTTTCCTGGCTGCCTGGGCACTTCCCAGCCCTCAGACCACAGCCCCCTCTGGCTGGGAAATCCACCCAACCGCTCTACCCTCAACTCCACTGCTGACAGGTCAACACAGCACAAACTTAATTCCTAATTACTGGGCCCAGCCCAGTGCTGCTCTGCCAGAAGGGGAAGTGAAGGGGATGGGTGGGAGCTGGCAGGGGCCAGGTTTGAGGAACGCTGCTTCAGGCTCTTGACTCCCCTCCTCTCAGGGTTTTGACCTGTGAAACAGCAAGAAACAGAGCCACAAGGCACTGCCACAGCCACGTGCCTGGACATGGGGGTGCTTTCACATCCTCTTCTCCTCTGAAATACCCCAAAATCCCACAGCTTAACCTTGCACCAGCCTCAGCCCTGACACATCTGCTGACTCATGGGATTATCTGCAGCATGAAATTAGCCACAAAACTAAACCTTGCTGGGCTCGGGGCTGCAGCCTCCCCCTCTCCACTTTCAACATCTCCCTTATTCATGGCTTTTTTTTTTTTCAGCTTTGCTGAGGCTGCGCTGCTGAACGCCCTGAGCGAGGCTGTTTGCTTCCTTCCATCCAGCCCCTGAAATATTTCAGCCGAGGCCAGCAGAGCCACAAATAAAACGATAAGAGCTTAAAGCACTGCTCACAGCAGGACACTCAGGGGAACCAATACGGCCCGGCCGTGCCAGCTCCACCCCAGGCCAGCCCAGGTGAGTGCAGAGCCCCTTGGTAGCTGCAAAATGCTGTTATGCACCACAAAAACCAAAAATCTCATTACCCAGTGGATACTGGTTTTTTCTGATTTTAACCCCCAAAATGGAGAATTGCAGTTTGTTGGGACGACAGGGAGAAACCTCTCCCTTCTTCCCATTATTTTTGTTGTCAGCACCACTAATTTGGGATGTGCCTGTGCTTGCTAAGCAGTGTCCAGGCTTGCCACTGCCTGGCAAACCTGCCTGCGAGGGGACAGATTTTGCAAACCTTGAAATGAACATTCGTGGCCAGGGCCAGGCCTTAACAGGAGCCCTGTGAGTTAAATGCACCCCCAAAAACCTTCCCACAGCTTCTTCACTCGCTGTATTTTCTGGCTCAGCTGCAAAAAACCCCAAGCAAAATGATTCAGAGGGCTAATCCCGTTTTAACCTAAATTCATCCAGCGCCATGCAAAACCAGCATAATCTCCCACAGCTAAAAAAGCAGGCAAGTCTGCAGCAGAGCAGTTCCTCACCTGAAGGAAAATGTTCCTGCCTTGTGCCATAACGCTCCAGAGACTCCCAGTAATTCCCCAATTCTTCTCAGGGATTGTAAATATTTGGATTTGGGAGCACAAAAGGCTGCCGAGGGAACAGGGCACTACAGGAGAGAGCAGCTTTGCTTCCGTAGGTTTTACAAGGTGAAGGCAGACACCAGATAAAGGATTTAGGACAAAGGTTCAATAGTGGATGGGATGGGATGTGTTTAGGGTACTGATTTGCCATCTGAGAGCTACAGTGTTCAATAACATCTTTTACCTTTGACTTGGGGGTGTCAGTGCTTTCTTAAAACATAGGGATCATGGAGAGGGATGGGGAAACTGTTTTGCACCCAGGGATGCAGGGCAGAGCCAAAGACATCCCAGACAGCACAGCCACCCACACATCCCTCCCTCCTGGGCTCACGTAGGGCACACGAGCACGCACTGGAGACTCCCTGTCAGCTCAGGTCACCCTAAGGGCATCACATTGTTACTTGGACTCACAAAACGGTTTGGGTTGGAAGGGACCTTAAAGCTCATCTTGTTCCAACCCCCTGCCATGGGCAGGGACACCTTCCACTGGACCAGGTTGCTCCAAGTCCTGTCCGACCTGGCCTTGAACACTTCCAGTGATGGGACATCCACAACCTCTCTGGGCAACAGCCACAGAGAGGATGTGTGCATTTGCATTGCTTATGAGAGTCCTCACTCCCTCCGCAGCACCAAGAACTCTTTTTATTCTTTTTTACTGGGTTCTGGGTTTTTTTGCAGGACTCCTTCTGCAGGACTGGAGAGCACAGCACCCACTCTCGCCACCAACAGGGTGATCCACTCCTCTGGATCAAACCACTTTGGTGCAGAGAGAAACTGCCTCGATTTGTCTGTATTTGCATAGACAAATCACCCAGAGTCAAACCTCAATTAGTGCTAATTAAAGGCTTTCCAACCAGCAGATTAAAAAAACCCCTAAAGATCGACCTCCATGCCTGCTCCTGGCATTGAGCTCTTGGCTTCCTGGACTGCTATGATGATGATGAGCCACCAGCACAATTCTCCAGGGATTTGGTCTCCTATGCACAAGCTGCCTCCTGCATCCCCTGCAGGGCCATTGTATCACCACCCACATCGACACTGCAGGAGCCGGCTGAGGGAGAGGAGGCAGACAGGCTCCAGCACGTAGCACCTCACAGAAACACAATGTGCTGCCGTGCTGGATCTGTACCCTGGGGTGCTGCCAGGCTGTGACATCCCACACACAGCTCCACTATCTCAAGGGCAGGGGAATGTCCAGCCCCTAAGGTTGATCATGAGGGATGCTCATCTGAAAAAGCCCAATGAGATGATTAGGGAAAGAGGATGTGACAGCTTGGGTGAATTTGTTAAAAACCAACTCCTTTGCTGAAATAAGGCAAATTTCTTAAATGGACTCAAGACACCTGCTCAAAAGATCAACAACCCAGTTTTACCCATTTCTAGAAAAACAAATGAAACTGACGGGAACCACCCCAGGGTCCAGGTGTGCTGGACACTGGAGAAGACAACACACTGTTTTAAAAAACAAAGAGACACAGAAAAGCTGGTTGGGAAGTCCAAGAGACTTGCATACAGTTTTCCTTGAGATGTGGGTTTGCTCATTCTCTGGAGCATCTGCTCACTGTATTTTCAGAGTTATGGGCACAGCTTGTGGTTACTCCATCACTGGAGTCCTCCACCCTGACAGGTCACCCCATAAACCCTGCTCCTGGAGCCACCACCTGCATTTCTGTGCTGTTTGAGCACAACCTGATGGTCTCGGCCAAAAGAGCCAGGGGCATTCAGCACTGCACAGCCCAAGTCTGTTAATTACGCGTCATGCTGAGGAACAGGCCCCATGTTTTATCAAATGTCCTTGCCCAGAGCTCTGTCACAGTATTCAAAGTCAAAGCAGTAACTACAAGGACAGAGGTTACTACCTGCTCCAGGAGCGCAAGAGGACAACATGTCCTTCTGGGACATTGCACATGCCGGGAACTTTAATTCATACGTGCAAAATGGCAACTTTCTCTCCCTCCCTTCTCTCCCGAAACATAGCTTTGGCTTGGGTTTTTAATTTTATTTTTTTCATCAATGAGAAGGCCACATGCTGCTTAGTTACCAGGAGCTGAAAGGCAAAAAACAGCAACTGAGCAAGAGCAGGAGAGATCAGGCAGCTGGCAAAGCCAACCTATCCAAGATCTGGGCAGGACACTCAGCACACACCTGACTCAGAGTCTCTCAAAAACACAGGCCCAGGGCTCCTGCCAACACATCCCAACTTTTGATTTCACACAACAGTCCCAAGGGAACAAGGTGTTTCATATAGTAAACAAAATAATTTATGTGACACAGTGAAGGGACCACAGTCCCTTGTATGGGGGAAGTTTGTGATGGTCAAAACAGGATTTGGGAATCCCCTGCCCTGACAAATGCTCTGCTTCAGAAGCTCTATTGTGAGTGAAGGTTCACCTTGCCAGGTGCCCACCAAGAGCCCAGAGAGGTCTGCAAGCACCCACCTGCTCCCCTTTGGGTCTGGGTCACTGCTAAGGCAATGGGAAATGTTTCACCAACCACTATAGGGAGAAGAGCTGTGCCTCAACCACCCCCACCTCTGTCTATATCTTGTCCCATCGGCTTCTATGTTCAGAAAAAGCCTCACTCATCACCTTTACAAACACTTCTAGGAGACCACCGAGTTAGCACAGCCAAAAACTGAAACAAATAAGGCAGCAGTGGCCAAAATAATATGCAAATGTCACAGAAGCACCTCCCGATGACTTTTACGCGGCCCAGAACCTACTGCAGAATCTTCTGCAGCAAATTTATTTATTCTCCTGAAATGGGAGAGTTTGTTTTAAGGCCAGAGCTGCCAAAGAAGAGCAACAACTCTGGAGGACTGCACGCATGGCCTCCCCCATGCCACCAGTCACCATCTTGGAGGAAGCAACACTTAGTGCTCACAGATACTCAGCCCTTCTCACAAGTCCACGGCATTTGAGAGCAAGTTTAAAGGGGGATGCTTTTTCCTCCCTGTCCCTGATATGAGAGCTCAGTACCAGATCCTCCTGGTGATCTGCAACGATATATGCAAAGCACATGGGACTCTACAGCTCATCAGAACACTGATTGAGATTTGAGGCAAACTTTGGCAAAGCCTTGCTCAAAACCAATGCACAACTTCAACACAAGTCCCCAAGGAGCTCCATGAAGAGAGAGAGCTACTTGGCCACAAGCTACACTCGAGGCCACAGCCACCTCCCATGCCACCACATCTCACAAGGTGTGACCTGCACCAAAGCCCAGCCCGGCGTTACCGGCGTGGTGTCCTCCATGAGGCCGCGGATCTTCTCCACCACGTCGTTGCGGCGGTGCTGGCGGAGCGCGCTGATGAGCTGGGCCAGGCTGGCCTCGGGCCCGCGGATGGTCCAGTGCTGCAGGGCGGCGTAGGCGCGCTCGTGGTCGGCCGCGTAGCCGTTGGAGAAAGCCGCCACCTCCCGCTCGCTGGCGTTGCACAGGAACTGGTAGATGTCCTTCCACTGGCTCCCCACCTGGGCCGCCACCAGCTTGAGGATGTCGATGCCTGCGGGGCAGAGAAGACACAGGTGAGGCAGGGAGGTCTGCAGACATCAGCTCTAGCAAAGCTCTTCTCATCCTCAAAAGGCCATGCTTTGCTTTTCTTGGGTAGGTCTTTGAGATTTTTATGTTATTATTATTATTTTAAGACCTTTTATGAGTTCAGACTGCAGAGAAGCAGCACCCGTAACATGCTTGACAGCTGCTATGCATGTAAAGGGTGATAGACCCACCAGTTAATCCAACATGCTTTAAAAATCAATAATTTAACTGTAAAATTTCCTGCACTCTTCAGCACAGGAGGACCCTGGGTACTCAGCCACCTCATGGCTGCAGGAACAGGGCAGAAGAGCACATGCTCACCCACACACCTGCATTGCAGCCACTGCCTTGAAAAAGAGCTGGATTAAGAGGTGAGTCACCAAAGCACCTCTATAAAGATGAGTATTTCCATAACAAGCATCTAGGATTGCAATCAGAGCCACTTCCAGTGAAGACGGGTGGGATGACTCAGTCATGGGGTGGGAGACACTGCACCAGGTGAGCATTGGGTGAATGGCAGCTCTGGTAGGAAACCAGAGAACAAAAAGGCAGAGTTTCCCCCAGAAAAGCATTTGAGACATCCTGGCTCAAGACAGAAAGGGTTTTCTCTGTGTAGGTCAGGGAATAATGCAAACAGCACAGTTATCCTTGAGTCTACTACAGGTCAGGAGTTAAACCTTCAAATAAAGCCGTATCTCCTCCAAAATAACTAATTAACCCCGTTTTATCAAGCTGAGCAACACCTTGTTTCAAACAGCAACATGAAGGGTCAGCATCAGTGAGCTGCAAAGAGAAACTCACTTTTTCCAGAGAGATAACCACACCTCAGGTTTCCTCCCGAGCCAGTGTGCCCCCATGGCTACAGGGAGCACTTCTCTTTCCCTCTGCAGGCACAACAGCAAAAACAGCTGCTTACAGAAGAATATCATAGCCAAGGTCTTTCCAGCTGGCCTAAAATTTAACAATTTCTAATGCAGTTTAGATCAAACCTCCCAACTGCACTTTCAGTTCACAGCTCTGATATAGCCAAATATATACATACATACAAAAAAAAACCTATAAAAACTATACAGACTGACATAGATATCCTTTTTTATACATGTTCATGTGTATATACACACAGATATGTGGTATACATTTTTATACCTATGTATTATATAGATATTTTATAAAGATGTGTGTAAATGTACATATATGGCCTCGACAGCAGGTGCCCACCAAAGCTGTTCTATACCTGCCCTCCTCAGCTGGGCAGGGGACAGAAAATATAACAAAATATAACAAAATACAACAAAAGGCTTGTGGGTTGAGATACAGGCAGGGAGAGATCCCTCACCAGTGACTGCCACCAGCAAACCAGACTCAGCTTGGGGAAATGAGGTTGACTTTTTGCTAACCAAAGCAGAATAGGGTGATGAGAAATAAAAACTCAGTCACTTCCCACCCACCTCTCCCTTTTTCCCAGGCTCAACTTCACTCCTGAATTCTCTCCCTCCTCCCCTCAGCAGTGCAGGGGGACGGAGAATGGGATCTGTGGTCAGTCCATCACATGTCTCTGCTGCTCCTTTCTCCTCAGGGGGAGGAATCCTCACACCCTTCCCTTGCTCCAGCATGGCTCCCTTCCACAGGTCCTGCCAGCAAACCTCCTTCCACGTGGCTTCCTCTCTCCCCCTCCTTTTTCACCGACCCTGCTGTCTGCAGAGCTGTTGCTCTCACACGTTCTCACTCTTCTCTCTACTGGCTGAAGTTACCAGGTTTCTTTTGCCCCTCTTTTTAAATCTCTTGCCCCAGAGGCACTCCCACCATCCCTGACGGGCTCAGACAGTGGTGGGTCCATCCTGGCGCTGGCTGGCATTGGCCCTCTTGGACATGGGGGAAGCTTCTGGCAGCTTCTCACAGAACCCACTCCTGTAGCCCCCTGCAACCAAAACCTGACCATACAAACCCAGTACAATATACACACACATGTATAAAGTATCTGTTCAGCCTGATAAACTTTTGTATGTATTTGTGTATGACTGTGTAGATATTATACATACTTCTGTATATCTCTATATATAACAGAGGTATTTTACATATATATGTATATATGCTTATATAAAAAGAAGTATATAAAAAAAATAAAGCTTCACGAAGATATTTTTGATCAAACCTCTTCTCACTTAAGAAAAGCTTATCAAACCTGCTATATATAGACTTTAGTTTCCACTTCCAAACTAGATAACACAGCCATGAGCCCACAGTTCTCAGAGCATCCACAGACCTGCTCTAAATCAGGAACACGAAAGTGCAAACCACATTTGGTACTTCCCCACCCTCCTCCCACCACAACCACCATACCTCCCTCCCCAGCTGTTTACAGACACAGACACGTGCTTGTACCATCTCACATGGAGTTGTGAGAGCTGAGGCTTCTGCTACCAGAAAAACTTGGCCCATCAGCCCAGCATGGAGGATGCAGCCCACCCAAAAAACCCAAGCCAACCACAGGGCTTGGTTCTAACTACGAAGAAAAGGCTGTGAAACTGCTATTGGGATTTACCCTGGGGTTACTGATGTGACTCCGATCATTAGACACTGGTGCCCATTGCATTACAACAGTGTAGCAGGAATTAAGCCTGGTTTTGTTAACGCTTCCCATTACTCAGATGAAGACCCAGCGGCCCTCGGTTCAAGGGGCTGAACTTCGTGCTTCCAGGCAAACCCCAAATTCCTCTCCCTCCATGACTTTGCATCTAGGGTGGCTGTGCAGAAGGATAGGCAGCCCAGACCACACTGGCACCCAAGCCCTTGCGCCTTCTGATATCACATAGCCGGGTTGTTAAGAAGCCCAAAAGACAACTCAGGTTTGGAGTTAGGTCCTTTAAAGCAGCAAATACAACTGCTTTTGGCATAAAAGCAGCAAAATGCCAGATTCATGCAGCACTGCTTGATTTTATCACTCAGTCCAGGAGATAAAAAAAGTAAAAGCCCATGAATACAAGGGTAGAAAAAGCTCTGCAAGGCTTGTGCACCAAGGTAATGACAGCAATGCAAAGAGGAATGAGCATGTCTGGTACTGCATATTATATATCCATATATAGATATATATAGATAACAACTTATGCAAGTCACAGAGATATATATAGGTGCATATATATAGAATATTTAAGTCGTTATCTCACTGTATAAATCTTGCAGAGCTTCTTTACTCTCATATTCAGCAATTATTTTTTGATAGGTTGATATATATACTCAGAGAGAGAGAGAGAGATAATGCTGCCCATTTTTTTATGCACACACACACACACCAAATGAGCAGCACTGAGTCTCCCTGCCAGCACTGCCCTGCAGTGAGACAATGAGTTATGGCTGGGTAGGACCTTTGCCCACACCCACTCCCATGCACACCAAACACACAGAAGCATTAAAACATAATTTACTGGTTTATGACCCCCGTGTGGGACATTTAGTCAGCCCAGAAAAGGAAAAACCCATATACTACCTGCTCCCATGTACGTATTTAATGCTGACGGATCCCAGGGTTTACAACTGCTGTACTGGTGAGAGAAGTTTTCAGCTGCTCGCAACTTGATTTGCACCGGTTTTATGCGGCAGCACGACATTTATGTCCAAATGTTCTCGCTCAGGATTTATGACAAAGCGCTCATGCTCCTACTGACATTTTCAAGTTTAGTATATTTAATCTCACCGTTCAATAAATTGGGCCCATAAACATGTTTATATCCCTTGGCAATAACATCCCACGGCACGAGAACACACCAGGCAGCAGAAGACTTAATGGCGCGTAATAATCTTTGGAGAACAAATGTTCCATTAAAAATGAATTTGGAAATGTCTACCTTAATACCATAAGAACCTTAAACTCATTTTCTTGCAACTATTAAATGAATTTAAGGCCCATATGTTCGCTACATCCACTACAATATTGTGCAAACAAAACCCCAGAGAGATATGAAGAGACGCAGTCGAGAGTGCAGATTTGGCTCCAGTCAGTAAGAAAAACACTGCTCCCTCTGTTCTTAAAAAATAAGATTAAACCCATTACATGACAAGCTGCGGCTGCACGCAGCCAAGTATTACTGCTCACACTAAAATAAAATGGTAATGCTTATAATAAGCTTACCGTCCTACTACTTCCATATTTCCAGAAGTTACTTAGCAGAGCACTAAGAGTGCTGGAGCATCCTGCTGAGATGGGAAGGTGCCTACCACACTGCGTGGAGCAAAAATCACAGCTCTACCATAGGTCCTGGATCCTCTCCCTCTCCCTGAACCATGTGGATCTTCTCCCACCACGCTCAACTGCCCACCAGGGCTGGAGATGGTGCTCAAAGACCTCCAGACCACAGCAATCCCAAGTAAAATGGCCAAGCTCAGCAGAGATGGTGCTTAACTCACCCGTTTCATGCTTCCCATGTGAGGCTGGTCACAGCCATGTTGGTGCTACGCTAAAGCTGCTCCAAGCTTGCCACAGCCTGAGTTGTCCTCCTTTTTTACCACAGGCCACAGGAACAGCCTGGGAGAGCGGCCATCATCCTGCTGCTAAAGCAGGAGACACCACCACCCCTCTCCATCATCATGTCAGGAACCATCACCACTGATCACCCAGATTTGCTCATGCCTCAGACAACAGAATTAAAGAGGAACGCCCACAGCTGCATCTGGCTGAGCTGTATTTTCCATGGTCAGCCCAGAACAGGCAAGGACAGATCTGAAGGATCCAGGACATCCATACGTGTCTTAGGTACCTGAGCAGGTGGCATTTTAATTGCCATTATCTTAACACTAGAAGTCTCTAAATGCTGTGATGGGCTACACCATGTAGCCCCCTAGTATTTTAAGGTGGTGATACCCACTCCTTCAAGCCAGGACAAGGCCAAGATGTTGTGCATAGGCCAGTGAGAAGCCCAAGGGAGTATGTACACACATGGAAACACAAGCACAACCAGGCACATCTACAGCCAGAGCAAACTGGAACAAATGGAGACAAGCCTGGAAATAGACAAATGCCTCCAGAGTGGCACGAGCAAACAAAAGTCCAGCTCATCTACAAAGATCCTGAGCTGAAGGGAGGACTTTTCTGGAGAGGCAGGGCCCCATTTCTCTACAACCTCCTGTCAGGTAGCTGTAGAGAGGGATAAGATCTCCCCTGAGCCTCCTTTTCTCCAGGCTAAACATGCCTACCTCCTTCAGCTGCTCCTCCTCAGACTTGTGCTCCATCCCCCTCACACCTGCTCCATTGCCCTTCTCTGGACACAGCTCACACCTCTGTCTCATCTTCCCCAGAAACACGATTTCAGTTTATTCAGTGATTTCCACTTGCTTGTTTTGAATCTAGTTCAAGATTTTTCCCACCCATTTCCTGCTCCTTCCCTGCCTCACTGCGGTATAGTTTGATGTAGACAGAGCAATCAGTCCTTCCACGTCACCAAGGTGGTCATCAAACACGCACTTGGGACTTGGCTGAGCTTTAATGCCTTGTTCTGGACAAGCCTCACTAGTTTCCCAAGCCGTGCTATTTGCAGGTTGGACACGGAGCCAGTTCTTCAGCATCATTTGGCCTCAAGCAGGGCAAGGAGCCAGTGCGGTGTGAGGCCATGACCAGCAGTGCTGGCATGCTCGTGTACAGCACCTGCAAGGCACCATTTCTCTTCTCTGCCATTATTTTTTTACATCTTCAAGCAAACTTGAGAGCAGAGGAAGAGCTGCCCCACCAAGGCAACACCCCAGCACCTAGCAGCAGATGCAGGGAAGTCAAACCACAGCCACAGGGGTACTGAGGCTCCTTCCTCTCCCCACCCTCTCACAAATGAGATGTCACTGTTTTCATTCTCAGAGCTCAAGTCAAAAAACATTTGGTGTTTTTCACAAGAGTGCTCCTTAAGAAAATGCCACCTTTAAGGGGAAACCTCATGCTCAGAGTACCCCCAAGCCACGTGTCCTTTCACCCCACTAGTAATGAAGGGACACAGGGCATAGAAAAGGATTAACACAACATCAGTTCAAGTTTTATAGGTGCCTCATGCAGCTGGGAGGGAAAGCTCAGGAGATCTCCCAGGACCTATGGCATACACAGACTCATGGAGTGAGCAGCTCACCAGCCCAGGGTTCCAGAAACAGCTTCATGAAAGGCTGGATTTCAGGAGACTCCATGCTCCAGCCCTTCATCACCAGGGGCAGGTCCCACCAGTTCACCCATGACACCTGGGGGAATTGGCCTCCACCATCCCAGTACCAATCTGAGCTGGAGCACCTAGAGCTTCCACCACCTACATGCTGACAGAGGTATTCCAGAGATGGGCAATATTAATCTGTGCACCACATGCTGTGACAAATCCTGACTGTGACAGGCAGGCTGGATGAAGCATCACAGACAGAGAGCACAGCCCAAGGGCACACGCAAGTCAGACAGAAAAACCACAGTGATGCAGCCCAACCCTCCCCTACATCCAGATAAAAGCTCCAAATCACTGCAAAGCCAGCTCTGCTCCTGAGCTCAGCCCACCTCCCTCCTCCAAATATCCTCCTGACTCATGTGAAACACAGCCACAGCAGCCTATTTTTATGTCTGAGCACACACAAAGAGCCTGTACAAGTGAGCCAGGATGTGGCACATCCACACTCCAGCTGACAAGATACCACAGCTCAGCCAAACCAGGACTTAGAAATCCCAAGTGTGCAACAAAAATACCTTTCCAAAATGCAAAAATTCCACCAACCGCTGGCAAAACCAGGAGGTTATTGGAAACTCAATTCCTCCCCCTGCCACTCAAAATATACTTCAGGTCCTAAATGAGGAGGCTTGAAGACGTGCCAGCTCCTGCACCTGGGTCAGGACAATTACCAGTTACTGGCACAGGCTGGAGGATGAATGGGCTGAGAGCTCTGCCAAGGACTTGGAGGTGCTGTTGTGCTGTGTCCAGCTCTGGGGTCCCTAACATAAAAAGGATGTGGACCTGTTAAATCAGGTCCAGAGAAGGCCACAAAAATGGTCAGAGGGCTGAAGCATCTCTTCTAAGAAGAGAGTTTGTTCGGTCTAGAGAAGAAAAGGCTCCAGGATGACCTTACTGCAGCCTGCCAATACCCAGAGGGGCTACAGGAGAGCTGGAGAGGGACCTTGAACATGGGTATGTAGTGACAGGACAAGGGGGAAACAAGGAATGGCCTAAAACTGAAAGAGGGCAGGGTTAGATTGGAGATTTAGATGAAATTCTTCCCTGTGAGGGTGGTGAGGCCCTGGAACAGGCAGTTCAGAGAAGCTGTGGCTGCCCCATCCCTGGAAGTGTCCAAGGCCAGGTTGGATGGGGTCTGAGCAACATGGTCTGGTGGTTGGCATCCCTGCCCACAGCAGGGGGGTAGGAACTAGATGATCTCTGGAGGTCCCTTCCAACCCAAACCTTTCCATGATTCTAACAAGAACCTTTGTCAGACAGAAGGAAACGACACACTCACAAAGACTTTTTAGTGATAGGGTGGTTTTCCCAACCATGAGGACAGGGTTGCTATCAGACCTTCTCAGGAGCCAGTGATTCATATCCTTAGCAAGAGCTGTTTGGGCAACAAACCACGAAATGGTATGTTTGGAGTTTGTTCTTGTTTTTTTTTTTTTTTTAAAAGGCAAGACCGAAAATTGTGCAAAGCAGAAAGGGACTTCTAACAATCATTTCCTACAAGCTGTCTGGAAAATAACCAAACTAGGCAGTGGAGAGAGGTCTGTGATCAAGCACATGCAGTTATGAACATGTTTCCAACCTGGGAACTTGAGAATCAGCACAAGACAAGACCTCCTTTCCCAATACATTATGTGGAAGTCACCTCTGCGAGAGCCCCTTAGTCCAACTCTCCCGGGACCCCCTCTCAGCTCCTGCCCACCATCACAGGATGCTACACCAGGGACCCAGAGTGGACTTGCTCTTGCTTAGGTTTGCATGAGAATGGCCTGCATAAGTATTTTATGTAATTATTAAATTTTAAACGGCTTTTGCAGAGTTAATCTTCATTATAACCCTCTGGGACAGCTGGTAACCCTGAGCATGCACGGTGCCACAGCCAGAGCCATATAAATATCCAGACACCCACAGATGCCAGCCTGAGGATTAAATTCACCTCCTGCATTTTTTTTTTCTCCCAGTCTTGGAGAGCGAGGAAAAAAACAAAAAAAAAATCAACTTTGTTATTTGAGGAGTGATGTGTGAGAGCCTCAGTGATGTGCGAAATCACAGCCCTCCCAGAGCTGAAACTGGTGTCAGGTTTTTGGCAAAAACACCCTGGGCTCAGTGTGGTTTTCTACAAGGACAATCCTCCTCCTGCAGAGCTGCCCTGCCTCCCACACTCAGCCCTACACCTTAATGGGCAGGCACAAATTCCCAATCCCTCATTAAATTAAGACAGGGGCCACCCAGGAATTTTGACCATGGGATAATTTAGGTTTTCTCTTCTTTTCCTGAAGCAGATTTGGGAACAAATGTTCCAGCTTCTCAGGGCAGCTCCCCACAGCCCTGTGCATGCTGCACATAGATGGCTCGTGCAGCAACACACATTAAAAGTGATCTAGCATCAGTCTTTGGTGCTAATGCAATAAGGCTGAGGAGCAGGAGATGATAAAACCTGCACATGATTAGGTTTCTTCCTCTCTAAGCAGAACAGCAGCCTCCCACGTTTGCACTTTGCAAGGCTCCCTTTCATCATGAAGCCCTGGTCAGCTCTTGCACGAGCCCTTTGGAAATCGCATAGCTTCCCAAAAGGACAAGATGATTTCTGGGCAAACTTGAGCAATGTTTTACATTGGGTGGTTTGAGGAAGATGGTGTTCTGAACTTGTCAGGTGCCACCCCAACACTCCCATGGCAGAGGTCTGTGCTGCAGATGAAGAGTTGCTCTATCCCACCCGAAGCAGAGCACTGTGCCCGTGTAGGAGCAAACACAACACAAAATGCAGCAGAACAAGCTCCAGTGAAGGAGCATCCATACTCCTTGTGGTGCCCAGCACATTCCTGCCTCTTCCAATTTAACCACCTCTCCTTCTGCCAGGGTCTCACCCTGCGGAGGTGGACAGGCTGTCATCAGAGGACCAGCAGTCATCTGCACATCATCAAGCTGCCGATGCCAGAGGAGAGACTGCTTTGGAAAACAAAAACAAACACAACACCTTCCGCCTCTCCGTTTTGGCAGGTGGACAGACATCAATCCCTCATCTCATGCTCTGCCTGCCAGAGCCGTATTAGGGTTTGCACGCAAGCCCAGGGCTGCTCCTCTCCAGGCATAGCTGCAATTACCGAATTATGTCAGCAGCAATGGGCACACCTGCCCTCCTGAGATCCTCTGGGCATCTCTGCTCCACCTGTGGCCTGGGCACAAAACCTCGAGGCCACCACACTTTGAGGCTGGTAAAGCTTTTAACCCCATTGCTCCTCCTCATGCTCTGCAGAGGTGCAGAGGAGTCCCCAGGGGTGTGTTTCCACAGCAGCTCCTCCATCCTCATTGGGCCTCCCAGCATGATGCTCCTGACACCAGCAGGGACCTGTTCAGGAGCTGATCACAGGGAAAACTACCTCTACCAAACAAAACCATTACAGTAAGAGGCTTTCATCTCATTTACCCACACAGGCACTAAGGAGGGGTCCTAAAGCAGCATTCAGAATCACCCCATAGACCTGCAAGCGCCAAGCCTGCAGCAGTTTCCTTATTCAGAGTAGCAGTTAAATTGGCCTGAGGAATAACAACTTCAGCTGGACTGTTTCCATGCACTCGCTTCCCTTCATTAGGTGATGGATCTCTAGAAAAGACTGACTTAAAAATCCCACACATAACATTAATGTGCTGTCTCTTGCAAAGAATCATGTAGTTTTACTCCAATAAGCATCTTCCAACTAACCATAAATAAGTACTTGATTCCGTTTGAGGACCAGCCTACAATGACCCAGCTGTCCCCACACCCCCACTGGTTACATCCATGTAGGGATGCTTTGGAGCTGCAGCATTAGGCTCTCTGAGGTACAAGATGTGGTCCCCCTTCAATACCCTCAGTGACTTCCTTGGGAGCAGACCAAGCTCAAGCCTAGCCCTGGTCCCTCAGCAATCAGGATGCAAGCCAAGGACTACTCCCTACAAACTGCCAGCCAAGAAGATTGTGGCCCCCAGTGTGCTGACAACTGACCAATCAAGATCCCCAAATCCCAACACTGCCCATCTCTCCAGCATCACGTCTCAACTCCCCACTTTGATTTCCTCCTATTTTTAGCATCATGCTCTTCTACATGCAGTCAAGCCTCAGCTCCACCCCAGCTGCAAACGGCTTTTGCAGAACAGTTAATTTCTCTGATTATTTAACCAGAGGCTTCCTGGCTTCGCTCTCACCACCCACCGCAATAATGTGCAATTACAAGACTTGAAGAAAAATAAAAGGGAAGTGGCATCTCATGCCAGGCCAGCCCTGCCAAGATCTGCTCTTCAGTCTTTCGACTCCAAAACAACAAAAACCACCAAACTCTTTTCTTGCCTCCTGGCGTATCATTTCAGACAGCTGCTTCCACACACAGGTTTTACCCTAACATTTTACAGTCTTTGTCTTTCATCCTCTGCTATTGAATGGATGAAAGCCAAAGGCAACAGTATCAGCAATTTCTGCAGAAAGGATTCAAGAGTATCTTTATGTTTGGCATAGACTGATGGCAAATCTGGCATTTCGAAGGCATTTGAGAGACATGCTCCAATTCTCAGCTTTTACTGAAAGGTTTCTGCAAGCTCATTTCCTCACCTCTGGAAATGTCTGAAGAAAGGAAATGGGTATTTGCTAAAATAAAGGCATGAGCCCAGTGTGTAGGCTGTCCTTGATCTTCTAAAAGAAAGTAGTCATACAAGGTTAAACCACAGAGCCCTATCAGCCCTGTACCCACGTCAGTCAGGCACCACGCGGATGATTTCTCAGGAAAACTTTGACAAACTGTCAACTGTTGGATTCCTATCTGCAAGGCTGCAAAGTAAGAGGCAGCTGAGGCAACAAGAGGTCCAGCTTCTCTAACCACAGCTACACTGTTCTACCTTCTCAATCTCTCTGGACAGCCCCTGTTGTGAGGATGAACACGAGGACAGACGTGGAGGTAGGCTGGCTGCTAACTCAGGCCATTAGTCATTGCAAGTTCTTCCCAGACCTCTGAACCATTTAATCCAGTGAGAAGCACTGGCATTTGCTGCCTTGGCTGGAACATATCCATGCCAAGGACACGGGTCTAGTTTTAACACCAGCCTCCCAAGCCACTTCTATTTTTATGTTTGGGCTGTTATTTAAGGTATGTATTATGACCAGAGAGAGGATAGGGCACAGATACTACCTCATGGGTAGATGAGGACAAGTGAACCTCCTCCTGACAACAACTGCTCTTCAGGATCACACACCTATCTCAATTATTTAAACAATTCAGGAATCAAGTCCCTTCAGGAACTTGCTATGAATTTGAACCCCTGCTTCCACCCTAAACCCTTCCTCTTTTGGTAAGGAGCCCAACCACAGTGCCACGTCTTTGCTCCAGCACTGAGCAGTGCTAGGGCCACCCTGACCATGCTTCACCCAGCACCCATGGCCTTGGAGCAATCAGTAATAAAACACCCCAAACAGGCAAAGCCTTGGATGCCCACCTGGTGCCTCAGGAGTTTAATGGGGGGTGCCAGTGTGAGGGCAGGAGCCCAAGCACAGTTTCTCTGAGGAGAGGCTCCAGTGTCTACGTCAGACCTGAACTTTCCTTTCAAAGGTTAAAGCTGTTTACTGAAAGGATAAGGAGGGAGGAGATGGTAAACTAGGAACAAGTGGGAATAGACTGTTTTCAAGAGCCACATAAACAGACAATAAACACACCCCAGCCCCTTGCTGGTGTGCCAGCCAGCCTCTGGATGGAGGTGATACAGATGTGGGTGCACTGCCAGCAGCCAGCCCAGGGGCTTCACCCCCAGCCACAAAGATAGTTCATACACTAATTGATTGTTCTCTACACCCCTAATACAACCACAAACCAGGCTGGCACCTGAACCTGGGGAGCAGCTGTGGTCCTCACATCTCAGGAGGCTTTGCTCTGGTTGCCTACCATGGAGGGATCCACACAGCAGCACAGGAGGGGAAAGATTTCCCCTCTGCAACAGCCTGAAGTTTGTTCCTGGCCAAACTCATCCGTCTGAAATGCAGCTTCAGGATGAAGCACGATTTGGGAACAAACACTGCTGGAGCAGCAGAAAGCTAAGCCATGACACGGCAGCTCTGCAGAACATCTCAGCTGTACAGCCAGTTATTAAATAAAAGGTCAATTCCTTTATGGCACTACACCTCTGCTTTCAAGTAAACAATCTTAAGAAGAAGACATTTCAACAGGAAAGGCAGAGAGGGATTTATGCACCACCACAGAGGAGAATAATTTCCCTATCTGACATGACAGAGCAGCACCACCAAGTAAGAGCTAATGAGCAAGGCCCTTCCAGCTGACACAACACGATTTGGTTTGCACTAAAAGCAAGACAAAGCATTAATTGGTTTGTGCCCGTTTGCCTGCCTTGATTGCACAAAGTTCATCTGAGGACATTTGGCGGCAGGAGGAAGTCACGAAGCCGCCCATGACAAGAGGGAACCCGCGTGACTGTTGCAGGAATGACTGGGAGTAACGGAGCCATTCACCTCCAGATTGGAGAGGTTCAATCACACCAAGCTGGTTTATCACCTAAGTGTGGTTTTGCTGTTACCATCCGCTTATTTCCCAAGACAAAGGGATCTTGCGAAGTTGATGCAGCCATTAATGTGACAGAGAAGGCTGGAACAACTCACCCTGGGAAGCACAGGATGACACGTGAATGATGCCGTCCCCCAAGGGATGACAAGATCTGGGAGGTGAGGTTTTATCTAAATGGGTTAAAACAGGTCATTGCTCTCCACGTGAGCCTTCTCTTACCTGCATGGTTTATTTAACCTGATTCATGCTTAGTGACCCAACATACAGCAGTGCCCACAAAGGCAGCTCTAATGTGGCTTCCAGAAGGCAGCACGGGCACTTCAGCATGGTCTGAAATGCCAGGATAGAATCCAGAGCAGCACCCACTCAAAGCAGCATGGTCTGGTCCCTGCACTCGAGCATTCCCTGTCCGGTACAAACTGCCCAGCTCTAAGGTCCTTCAAGAAACAGGAAAGCATCAGAAATCCAACCAACTGCTAATTAAAGTCTTGGGGGAAAGGGTTACTACAAGTTGCCAACAACCACCTGTTTTTGACCTATGAATCATGGCCAAACCCATGTATTCCTGGTAGTGCCCACAAACAAGGATGTCTAATAAGGTTCTGCAACTCCACTGCAGATCACTCATCACGGTCTCATGGACCACACTTTGGATGCCACAGATTTTAGGGACAATGGAGCGCAGGGGTTACGGGAAAAAGTTATCAAAACCAGAAAAAAAGTTCAAGAAACTGCAGCCCAAGAACACAAAAGAGTTAAAAGGAAACTGATAAGCAACACAAACATAAGAGAAGGCAGAAAAGCACTTCCAATGAGACCTTACTGGTTGTATGAATTAATTAATGAAGGCAAACAAAGTGTAAGTCTATTAATCAGCAGGAAGGTGAAGAGAGTACACGACAGAAGACGCCCTAGTCAAAACCTTCTTTGCTTTGTACTTGAGCACTCAAGGATGACTTTCATCAAGGACTGATCTCTCTTAAATCTTCCAATCTTTGTTCAATCCATTCTTTGTTTGCCCACACTTCCTTTGTTAAATGTGCTTTTCTAAAGGTTAACTGTGAACGGATGTTTAAAGTTGAGCAACGTCAATCCAAAGTAAGGACTCATCAGTCTGCACAGGATAAGGGAGGGCCAAAATTGCCATGGGAGCTTTGCAGAGGAAGAACTGTGCATCCCACTAGGGAGATCATGGCTGCTTGGCGCTCACGCCACCATTAGTTTATCACTGATTTTTACAGATTTCAACTTGAAGATCACAACATGTCATCTTTAAAGTCTCATCAGAAAGCTGACAGCAAATCATCCACTAACTGAACAGGAAACACTACCAAAAAGAGAGTTCAGGCAGACCTGATGACACTCGTGGAGCTGTACACATCCACGACTGAGCCTTTAAGGATAACCTTTCTGGCTCCAGTGGGGGCAAAGGGCTTGGGACACAAGCCAGCAGTTGGGACTTAGCGCTAAGAACTGAAATTGAGGCAGTGCCAAGAGGTGGGGGATGACTCAGCCTTCCAGAAACAGATGAGGGTGAGGGGATAAAGGATGACACGAAAGACAACCAGATCCATGCCTGAGTCACCGAGAAAATAAGGACCATGTGAAACAGAAGAAAATTGGAAAGGGAAAGGGAAAAAAAAAAAAAGGTGCCTTTACTCAAAATCATTCTACCAATGGAAGAAGGGTAGAAGCTGGAGAAGCTGGGTGAGAAGAAGAAGAGAAGCTGAAGTAGTGAGCAGGTGGCACTCCCTCCATTAACCCTTCCTTCAGGAGCAGGGACACACCATGGGAACTGGAAGGAGAAGCCAAGGATGAAGAAACATCTGAGAAACCATGATACAGGCTTTGTCCTCACTACAAGACCCACCAAATGAGGAAAGCCACTGGTCACCAGGGGGGCAGCCCCTCCACAGCCCTGGGGTGGAGTGGAGAGGACACCACACAGTCACTACTGCTCACCGTGCCCATTGCAGTAATAGATCCACTTCTCCCTGTTCTGCGTGGGTGTGGTGGACTTTTTCATAATAGCTTTTTCCACAATGGCACTGGGATCTTGCCGGGGTCCCTTCTTCAGAGTCCGTGAGCTCTTTCTGACGCTGCAGACCACAATCACCACCAGGACCAGCAGCAGGAAGAGGACGATCATCCACGGCAAGTGCTCATTGATGTCGAAGTGCTGGTGGACGTTCTGTGAGCCTCGCCGGGGGGGCCTGTATGGGACGCTGGGCTTCTCGCCCCCCATCATCTCCAGGGATGGCTGCTTCTCCAGTGCTTGGCTGGTCTGCTTGTGCCGGTAGCTCTGGGCCTGGCTGGTAGTGCCAGAGCCCACGAGGGTCCCGCCGATGCCGTCTGTCTCGTTGGCTGAGGTTTCGTTGTAGTACCGTGCCCGCTCCACCATGCTGCTGGACGCGCGCGGTGCTGGAGAGGGGACAAAATCGGCAACTGAAGAGTTCAGACCTGCAGGAGGAGAGGAGAGTTGAGTGTCACGGCCCCGGAGATGCGATATGGCATCACATCACAGGCTAAGACCTGCCTGAGCATCGGCTTGGCCAGGAGACAGAAACCCAACGCCAGGCAGCGAGAAAGAGTAGAGGTGAAGTTGAGGTTTGCCTCTGGGAACAGATGGGTACGGTTACAGAGGGAGCTTCAAGGTAAAACTGACCCTTGCTGGTTAAGGCTAGAGGCAGCTTACCACAAAAAATGAGTTACTAAAGGCATGTTCTCAGTCTGTGTTTGTCCCACATTCAGCATTTCTCAGAAAACCAACAACTTTGAGCAAGTTGTTTTTTCTTTCTTAGGTTTATGAACATTGGTTTTAACTCATCTGTGGAATTTCACATTTGGACTAAAAGTACAAAAATACATGACAAGTTGTAGGCTTAGTATCTCTCCACTGGGTTTGTTAAGGAAACACAAACATTTTTTTATCTGCCCTGCAAGCAGCTGCAGATGAATCAACTACAAAATAGGTCTCTGAAACAACCAAACTTCCCCCTAAGAGCCACTTTCCATCTTTACTGAGTTTCCTTATCAACCAACACCTCGCAGGTCCCAGCCCAATGTGAAATACGAGCCAAAGCCTGGCGAGGAGTGGAAGGGCTGTTGTGGCAAAAACTAAAGATTATTTCGGAAAGTCATTTTCTGAAGATTGTATCTCATCCCAGCTGAGACAGAGAGTGGGTGTATTCATCTGTACCTGGTTTTGCGCCCAGCTTGGTTACCCAAAACACCCTAACCAGGACACAAACAGGGAAAACGCTTTAACTTTTACGTAATTGTCGACAGATGATTTCAAAGTTCAGGAAACACCCTCCTGTACACTCACAATCATACACCAGCGTCAGGGCAAGCTTTGAGACCTAACAGAGGTGAAGCACTGGAAGCCTACAACTGTCAATGCTTCCCCACTATTATATTTACCAACTCGGGTGTTCAGATCATCAAAAGTTGCATTTTTTATTTAAAATGCCTCATCTGAGACACTGTAGGGAAGCTGCTTTCCAGGGAGTGCACAATACCACCTCAAGTGGAGTCTTACAGCACCCCTGAAACTAGCCACAGCTAAGGCATCACCATAAAGGCTGTGATGATGAGCCACTTCCAATTAAGCGAGAGAAGGAGGAATTCCACATAATGATCTTAAGAGATTGAAGGAAAAAAAGTTACAGGACACCCCAGGCTCCTACAGGGCTGTTTCAGCAGTGGTTCCCATTCAACCAATACTCTGACATAGTACAGAGTGAAATGCAGCAAGGAAAGCACAGGCAGAAAAAGCAGTGAATCCATCAGAGGAGGAATCTCCCTGCTGCAGGGGGACCATAGCAGAGGTTTTCCTGCTGCATCCCAACCCATGTTCACCACAACTGCACGAAGACTTGTGCCAGCAGGTCACAGAAACGGGAAAAGAGGTTGGGGAAAGTCATGTCCTTTCAGCCCAAACAGCAGGATAGCCAGAAGTCCGATCAGGACTGCAGTCTCAGTGAAAATGTTATTAAATGTGGTTTAATACAAGTGAAGGCAACCTGACGCCACGAAGCAGAAGCACCACCCAGGCTTCAGACCAGGTTGTTTTTAACAGCCTAACACCAACCCTGACCAAGGCAGGAACACAATCTCCCAATCAAAACCACACCTGTGTTTCAGTGGTAGACATTACCTTTGGGAAGATCAGCAGTGGGTGGAACTTCATAGGGCTGCTCACCCGCTTCAGTGCTTGATGAAGTCAAAGCCGTGTTCGGAAGGGACGCCGGAGAACCACAAATGTTGTCACTCTCCCTCGTCCCTGGCTTGATGACCACCATGTTTCTCCCAAAGCAGTCAGTGTAGGGTTTGCACTTCATCACACTAGAAGGCACATCAGAAAAGGTACCACGAGGGCACGGCTTGCACCTGACGTCTTCGGTCTCGGTTCCTTTCTTGCGGATGCCCCAGCCGACCGGGCACACCGTGTAAGGGACGCAGGTATCGTTCGTCTGAAACGTACCAGACAGGCAAGTGCACTCGCGGTCAGTCAAGGCAGTACAATGAGTTTTCTCAATCATTGGCAGTTCACAGGGTTTCCTACAGGGGTGGCATCGCTCTATGCCGTTCTCATGCTTGGTAAAGGTCCCGTCTGGACAAGGACTGCACTCCCTTAAGGTACTCTTCGTACAGTGCTTAGACACGTAGGTTCCTGCAGGACATTTGTCACAGGTCAGCTCTTCGTTGGTGGCACGGTCGAGGTGGCGGTATTTGCCAGGGGACAGGCTGATGGCATTCTGCTCAGAGGTCAGCTTCGACTGACCATCAGCGGTGCCAAGGAGCATGAGCAGCTGGAAAACAAACAGGAGGTGTCAGCCAACAACAGCGTGCAAACAGAGCCCTCTCTGCCAACGACCCCTCGTAGGATCACAAGGGATGTCCCAGAGCTATGGAGCCATGGACCAGTTACTGTGCCCACGGGAGGGACCTCAGCGAGGCTGGAGTGGAACTGGTGCAGGTGGCAGCACACTCTCCAGACGCATCCCCAGGTACGGTTATAACTGCTTAAATTTGACACCACACTTCTCAGTGAAACTAAGCATCATTTACACTGCAACCCTGCCAGGGTGGTAAATACTGCTAATTGTGTTTCAGCACTACGTGCTACCTGGCCACCCCAGGAGAATTCAGACCAGCTTTGCATTTCAAGGCTGAGAGGCTCCAGCATGAGGCAGGCGCTTGCCGACGAGACAAAAAACACATGCAGATAGCAGCTCTGGCCTGTAAAACTTTCCTTCTCTATTTGTTAATCTGCACTTATTCAAATAGTTACCTTTCTGAGTAACACAAACCAGGATGAAATCTAGGCTAGCAGCTGTTTCTGGACTATTTCTCAGCTCCTCTGCATTTCCACAATATTTTTTATGGCCCGGTGCAAGTGTTGGGTCTGGCGAGACCGCAAGGGATGTTCCGCTTTGAGCCTCCAACCACATCTGAACCCACTCTAAACCAGCTGCATTAGCAACAGGAGAAAACCAGGTGCTATTTTTACACTCTTCAAGGAACTCTGCTGTAACTCAGCTCCTCATTGCATCAGACACAGGTAAAAGGACACCAATTTTCAGACACTGAACTGGAAACAACTGGGCTTTGCTATAAATCCATCTATCTCTACTAACTTCCAATCCCAAAGCTTAATTCCCTTAATTCCTTTGCAACGATGCTGCTCCACCCCCAAGAGAAGCCCCATCTACCAAGAAGTATCTCTGCTTCCTCCGGAAGACCTCTGGTCCATGGATTTAATGTCAATTATGGCAGTGGAGATAAGTCACCACGAACAAAAGGCATATCAAAAGAAAGGCTGACACAACCTCACACAGCATGCAAAGCAATAGGAAACACACTTCCAAACAGCCACAGGCTAAGTTTGGAGGGAGAGAGGGAACAAGTCAGCATTACCTCAAATTTTCAAATATTTTCTACACTGAAGGTTAAAAAGACCAGAGACCCTAACAGTACTCAGGTGCAGAGCCAAGCACATAAATCACTTGGCTGCGTTATACAATCCCTCGCCTCTTGCTCTGCTACCTACTCTGGGCTATCAGCCAACAAGAAAATTTTCAGAAGGAAAAAAAAATAATAAAAAGGGCTCCCAACAACATGACTCTGCAGAAGGCACATCGCGGCAGAGCCGCAAGCTGCGCCGCGTCATTTTTGGTGCAGTCTCTTGCTTCCTGGAAACACACAGCACATTTCTGTTTCACCTGCTAAATAATTTACGGCTTGGGATTTGTACAAAACACTTCACTTTTTTAAAATTTATTTATTTATTTAGTTTTCTCCCCCTGAAGCAGCAATTACAGAGCAGGCAGAAGCGGGCAAGCCCGCAGGAGCTGATGAGGATCCTGCAGCGGCCAGACTAATTACGGCACGTCAAATTAAAAAGCGGGGCTGCCCTGGCAGGCAGCAAAGGCTTACAGGATGCATTTTACTTTTCCCCTCCCCTAAGACATGATTTAACAAAGCGCTTAGCTGGCTCTAAGCAAACCTGCCACCCTCCCCTGTAAAATCCATGATGCATCCCTGAATTAGCAAACTGGCCACTTAAGGTGGCAGGAGGGGTCACCTGTGTTACTCACCCTCCTCCCTTGCCAGCGCCGAGCAGGACAGGGTGACGGGAGAGGCAGGACAGGCAGTGGCTCCCCTGCCTCACCAGGAGTGAGCTGTGTGCTGCTGTCTCAGACCCTGATTTCTCTCTCTGCATCAAGCCAGACCTCTGGAAACCCATGGACAGCCTTGCTACAAGCATGTGCCATGGGTTCTCTCCTGTTCTCCCTGCTCTTCCCATTCCAGCATCTTCCCATCCCTCGCCTGGGTAACTAAAGCCTGTAATAGCACTAGGTTTGAGTTGGCTTTTTTGAGTCTTTTTTTAAAAACCCATCTCAAAAAAGCGGCGCTGGTATTTCTGAACATCTCAAGATCTTAAGCTGCACATGCACTTTCAAGCTTAGGGAGAACAGCAAGTTCCAGTGGGAGATGGCTAAGCAGCATTGAGCATCTGCTGTTTATTCAGACTGGCATTTCTGGTCCCTAAAATTATCCAATTGCTCAGGTTTTGCAGCACTCAGATCTCTGATGGCAAAGGCCAGGAGCAGGAGCACATCTTCAGCAAAAAGGGGTGTCTGCTGGTTTGGTCCCTCACCCTCAGGGCTGCCCAGCAGCACACAGACCCGGACCTTTCTGGCTGACACTCCCAGTTCCAGGGGAAAAAGCAATCAAGTAATGAAGCGAGCTCTGCTGAGCCACTGCGCTTCATTTTATTACTCTGGTACCAAAAGTAAGTGTACAGGGTAACAAAAAAAACACAGGAAAAAACACAACTGGTTCAAGACAACACTAAAGAGCAGATTTGGTTTCAGCAGTTCCAATGATGCTCTCCATGCCCAATGCAGAAACAAAGAAGGGTTTTTAATGGGACAGGGGTCCATTTCCAAAAGGGTCAAGCAGGACAGGGTGGCTGCGAGCCCAAAGAGCATCCCCAACTCAGCACCAACACCCTGTACAACACAGGCAAAGGCACCTCCCAGCCACCTTCACCTACTTCAGCACATGAAGGCTTTATGGTGTGAGGAAATCAGATCAGGCTGGGGGACACCATCATTCTGACCTCCCCACACCAGGAAACGCTCAAACAAGGGGACCTTCACGTTCAGCTGCAAACACACCCTCGAGGCAGCAGAACCCCACAGCTGGTGTGGGCACGACCCACCTCAGCACCACCCAGCCCCATGACTCCATCTCAGTGGGTGCCTCTGTGCTGTGCTCCCATCACCCTTTTTCAATAGCTGTGCTGGAGGGAGACCCGATGGGCAACCTGCACAGGAAACAGCTCTTAGGGGGCCACAAACTGCCTTGGCATGTGCACAGAGGATGCAGCTGCAAACACCTGAGAAACCTGGTCCAGTGGCTGGCATTCCTGCCCATGGCAGGGGGGTTGGAACTAGATGATCCTTAAGGTCCCCTCCAACCCAAAGCCATTCTATGATTCTATGAATACAGCATCTCATTCAGGGACCCAAACCTGCACGGTGAGTCAAAACACCAGCAGAAAGTTGGTGAATCAACTTTCTGTCCTGGAATTTGTGTCCTAAAATGCTGCGACACCAAGATTGTCATAATCTCAGGTTGTGTACAGTGCTGCCCTGCTGCCAGCCCTGTGGGGACACAGCAATAAACCTAAAACCAAAGTAAAAATTTTTTAAAAATTAAAATAAAATTTAAAAATCCCAAAACACAAACAGCAGCTAAACACAGGGCACTTGATCCCGGCAGAGGAGAGCAGAAGCAGAGACGCGCAAGTGAGCAAAGACCCACGATACTAAACTGATACTCGGGGAACGGTTTCCAGGCAAAACCAGCAGAATTTGGTGGAAATGGCAGCTGGCTCTGTGGCAATGCCTTGGCACAGGTTGGGGATGAGCTGCACTGCCTGCCGCCCTTCCCAGAGGTCAGCTGCATCCTTCGCCGACAGTACTGGGAAAGTGCTTGCAACATTAAAGTAAAAGAAATAAATATATAAAAACGCCAGAAAGACAAATAAACTGGTCTGGAAGTTTTTCGGTAACTCGGCAGACGGGAGGAGCCAACGTCCTGCCCCGATCACTGTAAAAAGGATCAAATTACTAGTCCGAAAAAAGTTGCCTGTGAGGAAAGTACTGAATAGCAAGGCAAGTTCCTGCTTCTTGCAACATGACCAGCTATTTCAGCTGGTTTGGGGTTTGTGAAATGAGAGTCCGGGACTCACTGCTTAGCAGTTCCTTTACTCCATCTCAAGAGCGAAACACAGGGAGACGAGCGAGCCAGAACAGCAGCACCACAACATCTGGTCCCCATGAAGGAAAACGCAGCAGCCAACCCTGCAGCCAGCGCGGACTAGAGCTCGAAGCATCTCCGCCAGCCACGGTTTTGCTCCAAACAGATTAAATCCCCCAGCTTTCCAAAAGCCCCAAATTGAAGTACGGTGATGTCGTGCTGGTTCCAGGCAAGGACAAGGGGGGAGATGGTGGAAACTACCTTGCAGCAGTCGGTGGGGTCCCAAAAAATCCACCAAGCAAATGAAATCACAGCCAACGCCAGCTCCACACAACCACTGCCAAGCTGCTACTGCTGCTCCAAAGCCCAGCAGCCAGGCAGATTTGGGTTTGCTGCATTAGTAAAAGACCCACCAGCTATCGATTTGAACATACTTCCCTTGCACATACTTCCCTAGGGCTGGGAAGAAATTAACTTCTTCTGTGACCAAAGGAAGATACCCAAAATGTTGAAGGTACCAGATGAAAACCCTGGGAGGATCCTGTCACCTCACAAGCAAATGGGAATTTTGCCTTGTTTGCTTGTCTGATCACACACACAGAGGCGTGAGAACACACATGCACAAGTAACATGTATTTGCTCAGAGTCTCGCTTCATGCCCCAAAATTGCTGCCGTATTTCCCCACACCTTTATATCACTCTTTTTTACCACCTCTTCCCTCTACACCCACCATTCCCAACTGACCTCCAGGATCCCGGCTGGAGCTGCATATCTTAAGCTCCCCATCAGCATCTCATCTTCCAGACATGCAGCAGCACTGGCTTCTCCCGGCTCGCTTCTCCCAGCGGGAATCCAGCACTCGGGAGCGCCCAGCCAACGCTGAGCACGGACCCCGTCTGCTCCGCCACTGCGCCAAGTTCCCCTTCGCCTTCAGAGCAACGAGGCTGTTTCCCGGCTAATGCCCTTCCAGCTTTAGATTATTTGTTGTTTACTCGGATTCCTGTCGAGCCAGCGCCAGCTTGCTCAGATCCACCTTGAGTTCAAGAGCAAGTGCTCTCCTCGGTTACACAACCCAGCCGCAGCAGCTGCGGCGTCTGTCTGACACACCGAATTACTGTCTCTCCCCAAGCAGCCGGGATGTAGCCCTAAAGCGCTGATTGAGAAGTGCCCTACCTGGGAAGGTAAATGGGGAGATAAAGCTGCCAGAAAACATTTCCTTGATAAGTCAGGGCAGCTTCCTGCCATTCGCAGCGGGGAGTTTTACTGTCTGTCCAAAGGGTGGCAAGAAAAGCAGTTGCGGAGGGTAATGGATGAATAGATGGATGGATGGATAGATCCCTGTCCAGTGCCGAGCTCCCGGAGCAGCGCAGAGAACAGAACAAGGATCCGCTCAGCTCTGGCTGTGCGGCACAGCCCCGGCTGAGGGATGCCACCGCCTGCGCTAACACGGGGATGGGGAGGATGGATATCGGAGGGAATATCGCACCCAGCCGCCATCCCCTATCAGGACCCGGGGCTGCGGGGCTGGGGCGGGCAGCACCCCCGGGGAGGGCGCAGCGGAGCCCCGCACAGCCCCCGACGCGCGGAGCGGGGTCAGCAGGACACCCGAACACCTTCCCCCCTGCCACGCTGCCCCAGGCCGGGCAGGAGGCGCGGGCAGGCAGCCCCGCACTGCAGCACATCCCCACCCACGCCGCGGACACGCGGATGCTGCGCGGGCGGCGCAGGCACGGACCGATCCCCTCGCTCCGCACACGCACGCACGCACGCACTCACCGCGAGGATGCCGGCGAACCCGGCGGAGCTCCGGCTCGCCGCGGCGGCCCCCATGGTGGCGGGGCCGGGGCTGCGGGCGAGGCGCTGCCCGTGCGGCCGCGCTGCCTCAGGCGGNACCCGCCCGCGCGCCAGGGCGCCCCCCCGCGACACCGCACCCGCGAGGGGACACCGCGGGGGGACAGCGGGGACAGCGGGGACACCGCCGGGACACCGCGGGGACACCGCAGGGGGACAGCGGGGACACCGCCGGGACACCTCCGGGACACCGCGGGGACACCGCAGGGACTCCTTCGGGGGACCGCGCTGCGGGGCTGAGAGCGGACGGACTTGGCCCTGAGCGTCTCCCCCATCGCCCAATCCGCCCGTGGGGCAGCGGCAGCTCCTGTTCCCCTCGTGGTTTGGGTTGGGTGGAGCTCAGGTGTCCCAGGGTAGCGGGCGCGGAGAAATTGCAGCGGGGTGGGTGTTCGGCACAGTGAAGTCTTCAGGGGGAGTTTTGTTTGTTTTATTTTTCGTGCTCTCCGATGGCAGACATACGGGGAAGAATTTTTTTGCAAAAAGGGTGGTGAGGCACTGGCATAGGTTGTCCAGAGAACCTGTGGCAGCCCCATCCCTGGAAGTGTTCGAGGCCAGCTTGGACAGGGCTCTGAGCAGCCTGGTCTAGTAGATGGCATCTCTGCCGTGGAATGGAGGTTGGAATCAGGCATCCTTTAAATATGCCTGCAAAGCCAAACCATTCTATGACTCTATGGACATGTAGAACATTCCCTGCAGTGGAGGAATGCGTCAGGGAGCAGACATATCCCTCCATGGGGGAAGATCAGCTGGATGCTGAGAGTGGCCACAGCACAAACAGTGCCCTCACACCGATCCCACAGCATCTGAGCAGGGTGGGCAGAGCAGGGTGATGGTCACAGTGTCCATCAATAGCTGTGATGAGTGACGGAAACAGGTCCAGGTTTGTCCAAGGAGTGAGGGGGAACAGGAGACGGGGTCAGAGTCAGGACTGGAAAGGATGCAAATGCGTCCAAAGTCCTTACAGGAGATGGGAACTGAGGTGAGACTTCAGGGTTGCTCCAAACTCTGACCAGGAGACCAGGGCAGCCCCAGATATGGCTGATCAGGGCCTTCAAGGTTTATGAGTGCAGCAAATCAAGGGTGTTTATAATTCCCTACATTCCTGGTTGTCTGTTGAGGAAAACCCCCAAACACCTGATTTCCAGAGCCTGCAGAAATCCTGGTAACCAACAATCACTTCCTGGAGATGTCCTGAAAGCAGATGAACCAAGAGAGGGTTTCAGTGCCACATCAAAGGAAACAGCACAGAACTTTAGTCCCATCTAAAAAAGGAGAGGAGCAGGGGGAAAAGTGGTGTTCTTGCTCTAAGAAGCGTGGGTTTCATCCAAGCCCTTTTGAAGCTCACGAGAAGCCTCATTCTGA
Organism: Falcunculus frontatus; assembly: GCA_013398115.1. Taxonomy (NCBI): domain Eukaryota; kingdom Metazoa; phylum Chordata; class Aves; order Passeriformes; genus Falcunculus; species Falcunculus frontatus. The sequence goes on from VZRV01002112.1 coordinate 133,809, forward strand.
TTCCAGGGAGTTTTGGGTCCAGCTAGAAGGCTCCTCTCCCAGACAAAGTGGAGTTTTTCTCCCCACACTTTCTCCAACTCTAATGCTGGAAGGGAGCTGGAGAGAAGTAATGACCCTTGGGAGCCTGGGAACAAGTCTGGAGAGCTTTCCTCCCAGAGCTGGGGTGGCAGTGGCAGGACTGCTGTTCCCTGGAGGGGATTTAGACCGTGTGTGTCACATGTGCAGGGAGAAGATGTTCCTCCACAGCTGGCTGTGCTGCTGTGCAAGTGCTGCAGAGCCCTGGTTTGGGCTTTGCCTTCCCTTGGGGCCCCCAAACCCGGGAACAACGTGCTCTTCCCAGGAGGTCAAGAAAGGGGAGCCTCATCCCAAAGAGAGATCAAAATGCAAACCAAGACACAGTAAGGTCGTTCAGAAGAAACGGGATGCCCATCACTGCTTTTAATTCAAAATAAATTGGGCAAATAATAGGCAATAACATAACTGGGTTAACACCAGGCTCGTGGATGGTGGAGCGAATTTTAAGATTAAAAACGTGTAGCTCTCTCATGAAATACAGGGCAGATCTTTGTGCAGAACTAAGTAGGCTGGTTGTGTCTGGGCTAGAAGAAGGTTTGAAATGCCCTAACAGCACCAGCCCATGCTGGGTCCATCAGCACTGTGAAGGGCAGCACTCAGATTCTATTAGGGAAAAGCAGAAAAATAATCATCTGGAGGACGTAGTGACTCAGGGGATTGGCAATAAGATGGATCATGTTACTGCTGTGGAATGGATTCCAATTAGTTACATCCGCTTTTAATTATTATTATTTATACAGAACCTAAAGGCAGTCCACAGATTATCCAAAAATGCACGAGCTGATCTGTAAATCCCCCGTCCCTCCACCCCTCTCAGCCCTTGCAACGACAAACCCCAGTCACGTTGCCTGGACTGGGACAGGCTGAGACATAAATTGCTTATTAGTGACCGACTTGCTGCTTCTTCACTTTTGTCACTCTTCGAAAGGAAAATAGGGAACGGGTGACTGAGGTCGGAGTTTCGTGTTAAGTGTTTTTGTTGGAAGCAGCAGCCACTTCAGAAGTTCCTCCTTGCCTCCCTGCATTCGGTTCCTTTTTCCCCCTTGTGCCACCCTGTGAGTCATGCAACACCCAGCTCAGTGAACTGGTAACTTTAAAAAACAAGAAGGAGGGTATTTTTAATCAGAGCTGGTGAAACTCACTGCTCACATTGACCAGAGACTGCTGGGTCTTCACTAAGCTGGTGGTGGGAGGCTGAGTGAGTGATGGAGAAGCATCCACCGACCTCGTTTGCCACCAGAAATCATCTTCTCTCCAACGGCAAGATCTCCTCTCTTGTGAGGAAAGCCGGTGCTCCTGGTTAGTCACCTGAAGCTGATTCAAGCCTGTTCATGAAATGGGAGGAATTGTTTCGCCAAAAGAAGCTATTTGGGAAATTTTAAAGAATAACCACTGAACCATGGAATCACAGAATGGTTTGGGTTGGAAGGGACCTTAAAAATCATTTCATTCCAACCCCTGCCATGGGCAGAAACAGCTTCCACTAGCTCAGGTTGCTCAGGACCCTACCCAGCCCAGCCTGGAACACTTCCAGGAATGGGGCACCATCACTTATTTCACCCCATAGAAACCAGAAACATTCCAGGAAGTGATTTCTCATCACTGACTTGCACTAAAAGGTGCCAGGCTAGTGGGGCAGACATCACTTCCTTTCAGACTCTCTCATTCTCTGTATATGGACCATTGTTTCCACATCTCCCATGGAAACAGAACATTTCTATGTTGGTGTTGTTGTTATGGGAAAGTAGCTGCTGCATGGGAAAATTTGTGGCTCCAGTTCATATAGAAACCACAATTATAACTTGCATTAACATAAATTGGGAAGTTAAATCAACAAAATCCGTAGACTTCCCTGGGTGAGGGAAAGGAGAGTTTGGGTGGGCGTTCTCACCCTTCTGACCCTCCTTATGATCTCCAGGAAACTGGGAAGAGAAATGTCTACCAAGAGCAGATGTTCCCAGCAGGAGTATATAGATATACACACACATATACATAAACAGAGTCATTTCAATCCAGGTGTGTTATCACTGATTGATTTCCCTCCTCAGAACCCCATGGGACATCAGGGCCAGGAGCCAGGGGGGCAGATGGGAAGTGAAGTGTGGTACTGTTGGATGTAGGTTTGGTTACCATCACACCTGAGCTGATCTCTCTTCTGGAAAAGGTGGATGCACAGCTGGAGAGCCTGTTTTCCCAGAGGACTTCAAGAAAGAAGAAGGAGCAGCTGATGGCCAGGCTAAGTGCATGAACACCACCTCAGCCCTGTGCCCAGGGCTGTGAGATAACCAGCAGCTGGATGGGGAGGTGAGGCTGCAGGAGAAGCACAGCTGGCCCTGCATCTTCTGCCCTGGTGAGATGGGGGAGAGAGACTCGTGGGGCTGGCATCTCACATCCTTCCCATGTCAGTGACTTTCTGTGAAGAAGTTTCCTTCCTGTCCCCCGACATGCAAGTGCTGTCAAGCAGGACAGCTTTTATCAGTCTGAAAGCCACAGCTGCCTGCATGCCTGGTTTGGTGCATGTGGAACAAGGCCAGCAGTCACATCTGCACCTCTCCAAGTTAAAATAATGGATGCATTTAAAGCTTCTTGTTTTGGGGTTTTATCCCTTTGGAGTCTTGTTTTGCAGGAAGTCCTTTGGCTCAGCTGCGGAGTGAGGTCTGGATACGGAAGCCTGAACACTCATCTGAACCTCAGCAAAAGCATTGGGACTCTGGGCACCTCATCCAGTGCCCTCATTCACCTCCCTCCTCCCTTCCTCATTCCTTTCCTTCTCCTTGGTGCAAGTTGTCCGAGGCTGAGCCGAGCCTTGCTCTCACCTGGGGTACCTTGATGGTCATGAAGCTAAAAAAAAATTATGAAGCTGGAAATGAAAAATGATGAAGAGAATTTTTATGGATGAACCTGAGAGCCTTGCAATGTCCCTGGGTTTATACTGGAGGAATTGAAGCAGGGGATTAAGTGGTGTAGCCATGAGCAGAGTGTTGGCAGCAGAGCTCAGAGCTTCATGCTAAGTAGAGGATCACGTGTTGCCTTGCTCCTCTGAGGCCAGCATGACCTAAGTGGGACAGGGAGGAGACAAGGTGATGGGATGGTTTGCAGAGCTTTTGGAGAGCACTGCAAAGCTCAGTATGAGTTCCCCAAGGGCAATTCCTTTTCAGGAAGGATTGTGCGCTCTTGTAAGTTCAACATCAAATACAGATACCAAACAACTCCCCCCGCAAATCTGTTACTCATGTGAGCTGTGGATGCAAGATCCCTTCTGTGTCAGATTATCCAGCACACGTGATGCTGCCAGCTCTGTGCCTTGTGTCACCTGCAGGACCATTGGAGTGGCACAAGCAGCCACTGCCTAATCCAGCCTACATCCTCCTGGTACAGAGGAGAACCAGCAAATAACTCTCACCAGGCACCTCTAACCCGGCAGGCTTCATTCCACTCAGTGCAGCACACTGCTTGCTTTGCTCGAGCGGGAGCTCAAGGCCAGCTATGAGGCCTTGGGGTTTCATTTGGAGCCCCAGGAGAATGTCACTTCCCAAGTGAACGTGCTCATTGCCCCAGCTGCACCCAGCAGGGCAGATCTCATTGCTGAGTGATCACAGATAATCTTAGTCACAGTTTAAAGTCTTTTCCCACTCCCCTGATGTAAGGGGGACCCCACAGCTCTGTTGCCCTGGGGCTGAAGGCACACAGGGCTGTGCACAGGGCTGTGCCAAAGGGGTCACAGCCACCAGCTACTGGTGTTCATGGGGGGAGGATGGTCGGGGTGAGAAGTAGCTCTCATGGGGCTCTGCTGTCCCTGCGTATCATATTTGATGTATATTGGATACAGAGTTATTCAGGGCAGTTAAGGATGACAGCAAAGAGATGCAAAGAGCTTAAAATAGTGCCTGACCAGGCAATACAAGCACACGTAAAACTCAAGTGTCCTTGAGAAGGGGCAAGGGCTGCCTCCATGTGGGTTAGTGCCTCCCAAAACCGAGACCCAGAGCCTTTCAGAGGCTCCCATGGATATCAGGTGACAGCACAGCTGTGGGCGTGGAAGGCAAAGCCGCCCCTGCATCCGTGAGGATGATGAGGGGCACAGAGGAGACCCTGGATGGGGATGGCTCAGGAGGCAAGTAGCAGGGAGAAATATGAGGCTGAAGTCACAGATTGTCAGAAACAGGCTGACAAGATTGCCGATTTGAATAATAGGTTTATTAAGGACAACCGGGGACAGGCAGAGGGGCGTAGCCCCAATGCCGGGTGCAGCAAGGCAGAGCAGCGAAATGTCAATACGGGCACGACGCCGGGTGCTCCCTCAGTGAGCAAGCCACCCCGGGAGAACCCAGTGCAGGGCACTGGAACAGTTTTTATAGTCTTTGGCTCGTTTTTGATTGGCCAGAACACTTTTGATCCTTCATTTGCATGCCTGATGGTATTGGCTAATTTCAAGATGCATTCTGGACCGCTCATTTTCCCTGGGGCTGATTCTATTGGTTTTTTCTATTATCTAATCCTGGTCTTCCTTGATGACACCCACAATGATGGTATGAAGTTGTGTCTGTGATCAGTTTTAGGTTTTTCTCAAGAGCACCCTGTCCTGTGAATTGGGCCCACGCCTGCTGGATGTTCTTTGCCTAGACTGCTCCCTCTGGTCCCAATATAACAGCGTAGAACTTTTCAGATACATTTAAACTAGTTTTAAATAGGTTGCAACCAAATGTATAAACTTAACTATCAAACATATACATTTTAAAACAGTTAAATATTTCTAGCTCCAACACACTCCTTAACTCCATTACATTGTTAAAACGTATCCTATTAACTTTATTAACATTCTAACACTCAAACCGAAACACTCAAAACAATTAAACATTTCTAAATCCAACACACTCCTTAACTCTATTACATTGTTAAAACTTATCCTATTAACTTTATTAACATTCTAACACCCGGACCAAAACACTCATAACACCTGCACATCATATTTGATGTATATTGGATACAGAGTTATTCAGGGCAGTCAAGGATGACAGCAAAAAGATACAAAGAGCTTAAAATAGTGCCTGACCAGGCAATACAAGCACACATAAAACTCAAGTGATCTTGAAAAGGGGCAAGGGCTGCCTCCATGTGGGTTAGTGCCTCCCAAAACCGAGACCCAGAGCCTTTCAGAGGCTCCCATGGATATCAGGTGACAGCACAGCTGTGGGCGTGGAAGGCAAAGCCGCCCCTGCATCCGTGAGGATGATGAGGGGCACAGAGGAGACCCTGGATGGGGATGGCTCAGGAGGCAAGTAGCAGGGAGAAATATGAGGCTGAAGTCACAGATGGCACAGAGAAAACCAGCGGGGAAATCAGTAACATATCAGCCTGAGCGTAGGTAGGTGACGGAGCCTGGGAGCATGCCGGGTCTCTGAATCACCCGGATTTGTGCAACCTTAATCCTGGCAGCGCTGGGTGTTCCCCTCCACTTCGGCTCAGTGTGCCCGGGCAGCCTTTTCTCCGGAGTGGTCATCGGTGGAAAATGTGCATGGAGCAGCCTGGTGTGACTGCAGGCAGGTGCCGGAGGGCCGGGCAGTGCCTGGCTGTCCTCAGCTCTGCAGGGCAAAGTGACTTGGAGGTAGCGAGGTGTTTACATCTCCACTGGGCTCCTGCAGTCCGGCACAACTCTTTAAAAGCCTCGCCCAAGCTTGGCTGATTTAAATCACTTCAGGCTATTTAATCATCACGTAAGCAGACAGAGCTTAAGGACTAGTTAATAGACTTTACACTGCTTAGAGTAACCCAGTGGGTTGCATAAGGAATTGGTTATGCCATGGTAAGATTTCAGTGGAGACGTTTCGGTGGAGACGAAGACCCGGGGAGCAAGACATCCAGCAGGAGGGAAATCCAGCCTCGCATTACACACCATTTTAGGAGGCAAGAGGAGTCTGTAGGAAACTCCCTGCAGTCTGGCACTCTCCTGCCTTCACACATTTTAACTGCCTGCAAATCCTCCTCCAGGAGACTGAGAATTAGCCCCGGTGCTAAATGACTTCGGAAGAGAGGATCCTCAGTGGGGATTATTGCTGGAAAGAATAACGAGGCTGGATGTGTAAAGCAGTGAAGAGGTCACAGGCCAGCTCCTGGGAAGGACACGTCCCTCCCATCTCACCAGCCTCCAGGTCCTTCCTATAAACCGGGCAGTTTTTCTGTTCCCTTGGCAGCTTTTCAGAACCTCTATGTAATGGTTTGTTCTCTGTTTGCCACTGCAGTTTTACTCTATCTGGGTAAGAGGGAGAAGAAAGGATAAGTCCCACTCCCTGAGCTCCAATCACTTTCAGCCATGACTTAAACATATCAGCTTGAACCAGCCTAAGAGCTTGCCAAAACAGAGGGTCTCATTCCTGTCCTTTCTCCTGCAGCTCCAGACCACCAGCCCATCCTCCCCTCTATCTTAACCCTCTTGCTGGGTAACTTGGACCTGTCTTAGCAAAAAACTGTTCCTTTTTTTCACTCAGTTGTTTTTGTGCCAGATTGGTAGTTTGGGTGTGTGGAGGCTGCGCAACACCAAAGCTGATGCAAGGGAGAGCGACAGGGTGGGGGTGAGGGATGGTTCCAAGCAGCCTGCGGGTGAAAGATGCTCATTATGGATACAAATGCTCCAGCAGAGCTGATTACAAGGTCACATGGGGTCAGAGGAAAAGCAGAGATGTCATTTAGGGTTACAATGACAACTGGGGTTAAAGGCCCGAGACTGAGGGAACTGGGCAAGGCTGCTGAGAGGTTCCTGGGACAATCCCAGCAGCAGTTTTTGGAATGACTACTGTGACATGGTGATGGCTGGGAAGTGCGTTGGGAGCACTGTGGCTGCACCAGGCCTCGCTTGCAGCTCATTTCAGCCTGAGCCCTGCCCCATCACTGTGGGGTACTTGCTGGCTGAGTGGCAGTGGGATGGTGGGATCCCAGTGCCAAGGCTATGGGGTAAGCCTGGCTAGAGGTAGCAGAGGGCTGGACTTGTAGCTACCATATTCCTGTTCCTAGTCTTGGAAAACATGCCAGTTTAAAAATTTTTTATATATAACTTTAGCCAGGTTTGTCCACCTTTGCTCCGGGGGAAGGGAACTGAAGCTTCTTTGCAGGGCATTGTTCCTCTAGGTGAGGTCTGATGGGCTCAGCGTTCCAAGAGATTGGGAGTAGCCCCAAAGAGATAAGGCCATCGACGGAACATCAACAGAACATCAGCGGCCATCTACGAACATCTACTGCAGGCTCTGCCTCTGGCAGAATTGGAGACGTCTCCTCCGGAAAAGACTGATAAGAAAATCAAGGAAGGAAGATCTAATTAACATCAGAAGTGAAGACATCCGGATCCAATAGGAAACCAAATACTACGAACTATACAACTTTGGGCCAATGAACACTGACCTAGTTCGTTTCTATGAGTTTTGACTGTATAAAGGATCTGAAAAATCTAATAAATGTCATATGTCATGGAATGATTCTCTGTGCACACCTGGGCTATGTGTGGATGCGATGATTTCTGTGGTACATCCTGGCCAAAACAACATCCTGGCCAGATAATAAAGTAATGCCTCCACTTTTTAACATTAAAAATGTTGTTGGAGGGGTTTTGTTTTTCCCGCAGTTTCGGTGACACTAGCACAGTTTTTTCCATTTCACCTCTGGGAACCTTCTCTTCAAGTCCTGAAGTGTCTATCGAGCAAATTGTCCTTGAAAATGAGCCAGGGCACAGCCTTAAAAGCTTTGGATGCTGCAACCGGGGTAATTCTGTAATAAGTGTAACCTTTCTGGCAGCACAAGAGAGCAATTAAGGAACTCTTAATTTTTAAGGGTCCTCAGAAACGTCACTGATTTCTAGCCAGAAACATGGGAAAATTTAGTCAAACCAGCCTGGGTACTCAAGGGATTATCCTGCCCTACAAGCCTTCCACCTCTGCCTCTGCCCTCCTTCCATCACGCCATGCCTCAGCCATCCTTTCCCTGCTTCCCTTCCCAGCAATCCTTCCCAATTGTGAACAAAGACACTTAACAAAACAGTGTTCCACTGGAGGGAAGGGAGGCAAGGGAAACAGGAAAGCAGATAGTAGAACAACAAACAACCACCCCATCCAAAGTACACAGAGGAGTGTTCATCTCTCCCTTTCTCCTTGCTTTTCTGTGGCCTCTAGGAAAACTGGCTACTGCCTCCCTCCTGCAGCCTTCCATTCTGTCAGTTCACTGGTCTCAAGCTGCAGGCTATGCATTTCTCCCAGGCATCAGCTATTCTTCCATCCATCCATCCATCCATCCATCCATCCATCCATCCATCCATCCATCCATCCATCCATCCATCCATCCATCCCATTAGCCAGTACTTATCAGTGATGCTCTTAGCGGGAACCCCATATTGTTCTCTCTCAGAATAAGACTCACGAAGTAGAGTCAAAACTCACGGGCAGCCCATTTTTTATGCCCAATTTCTGATACTGATTGTGCTGAGCCCAGGTCTCAAGGTCGTGGAGTGAGAGGAGTTTGACCCAGGAACTTGTAGACCTTCAGTTTCCATCACCAGTCTCACCTTGTGCTCAAACAGGAGTGGAAGAGGAGTGACTCAGGATCACAGAATCAGTTGGGTTGGAAAAGAGCTCTGAGATCATCGAGCCCAACCTGTGACCAATCATCACCTTGTCAAGCAGACCACGGCACTGAGTGCCATGTCCAGTCTTTCCTTAAACAGCTCCAGGGACAGTGACTCCACCACCTCCCTCGGCAATCCATTCCAATGTTTAGCAACCCTTTCCATGAAGAATTTCCCTCTGATGTCCAACCTGAACCTCCCCTGGTGCAGCTTGAGGCTAATCCTATGGTTAGTTACCTGGGAGAAGAGGCTGACCACACCCTGCTACAGCCTTTGCAGGTAGCTGCAGAGAACATGGATCAGGAGCAGGAGCGTGGGGAGGTGCACTCTGGCTGCATGGCCTGGTGAGTGACGTGGTGCCAGGCGAGGACAAGCTGTTCCCTGGCTCATTATTGTTACCAGATGAGTGGGGGACTTTTACGATCGCTCGGTTTGGATAATCAAATTCTGATTGTGACAGAGGAAGGAGAGCTGCCCTCCTCTTCCCTCCTGCACCCCACACCAGGCACTCAGCCCCCTGCCCTCCCACAAGGCTTTGTTCCTGGGGGTGACGCGCAGCAGCCCGGACGTGACTGTGGATCCCACACCCCCACGACGCCCTGCTCTGTCTGGGGTTATTGTGTGATGCCCAGAACAATGTGCTGTGGTTAGGGATGCCTGGGAGAGTGCCGGGAGGCTCCCTGCTCCCCCTCTCCCTGCTAGTGCTGGGGGAGGCAGCTTTTGGCCATGTGGTAGCTGTGGGTTTAGTGGAGGTCCCCCAGCAGGGGAGGAGATGCAGTCACCAGTGCTGTTCCTAGAGAGGAAAGGCAGCTTTTGGCACTGCTGAGCCACAGATGCACTGTGTGTCTTGGGCATAGGATGGCCCTGGGCACTGTAGGATGGCAGGATAGCTCATGTGGGAAAAGACTGCAGGGGGTCTCCGGCCCAACCTCTTCATCCTGCCGGCTCTGGGGTCAGACCAGGTTGCTCAGGGCTTTGTTGAATGGGGTCTTGGAAACCTCCAAGGTTGGAGGCAGCACAGCCTTTCTGGGCATCCTGTATCAGTGCTGAACTGTACTTATCATAGTGGGAATGTTTTTTCTCATGTCCAGTCTGAACCTCCCGGGTTTCAGCTTATGTCCAGTGTCTGTTGGGTTCCCCTCATCCACCTCTGTGTACAGCTTGACTTTTCCATCTCCATATCTTCCCTGCAGGTGTTGGGGGTCGCTGTCAGATCCCCACCAGAGCTTCTCTTCTCCAGCCCTGCACGCTCAGCCTCCCCTCCCAGGCTGTGTGATCCCACAGGGCTGTGTGAGCTCCAACTGTCTTGATGACCTTTCCCTGGACCCTTTCCCGTGTGTCCCCATCTCTCTTGTGCTGGAGGCTGTTGCAATATCCAGTCATGGTGTCAGCAGGGCTGAGCAGAGGGGAGGAATTGCCTTCCTCGACCTGCTGGCAGTGCTCTGTCTAATGCAGCCCAAGGGCCTGTTTGCCTTCTTTGCTGTGATGATGCATTGCTGACTCAAGGTCCTTTCTGCACACGAGCTTCCCCACCAGTCACCCCCAGCCTGGGGGTTACAGACACGAGACTGTGGCATTTGCCCTGGATGAAGTTAATAAATATCCTTGCAGTATCAAGTCAAAGAGAGTGAGGAGCCAGCAAGTGTCTTGTGGACTTGCCTGAGTCACAGGGACTTTTACCTTGTTATGGTTTGGAAAGTCCCTTCTAGGGGACTATACCCACACCTTAGCGGGAAGAATCTGCTTATTTGGGATGTTGTGATGGCTGGAAGCTCAGGCAGGGATATGGGTCAGTGATATAACCAGGAACAGCAGAACTGCTCTCACAAGAAAACCTCCTGCACCACCCAGTGCCGAGGTGGGGACTTGGGGAATGCTGGGGGACATCGGGCTTTTCACACCAGTATGTCACTGCAAAACCCTCAGGAGTCAGGGTCTTCTATGTCCTCCAGCAGCTGTGGTACTGATAGGAGAGAAGGGAAAATGTGTCTTTTCCGGCTTTGGGAGTCCCTTTGGCTGCCTGGGTGAGATGTCCCTCAACACACATTCTGTTTACATGGCCGTTCTGAGGAGTCGGGGCACTTTTGCATTGCAAGCAGCTGAGCTTTGCGTCATTTGGACTTCTCTGTCCTGTCTTGCTGCTTGTTTCCCCTTGTGCCCAGGTCACCCTGGAGCCAACTCTCAGAGACAGTTTGGTGTGGGGCATGTTTGGTCCAGGATCTGTTAATTGCCTTCCTTTGCTGTATGTGAGTCCTTTGGCCAACAACTGTGTCCAAGAGGGACACTGCCTTTGGTGGAGACTAGGCAGAATAATTTTCTTCCCTGATAAATACCAAGGGAGAACAGGATCCTTATGGGCCCTTGTGAGACCCCACATGGAGTGCTGTGTCCAGGTCTGGGGTCCTCAGGACAAGAAAGACATGGACCTGTTGCAGCAGGTCCAGAGGAGACCACGAAGAAGCTCGAAGGGCTGGAGCACCTCTCCCTTGCAGACAGGCTGGGAGAGTTAGGGTGGATCACCCCGGAGAAGAGAAGGCTCTGGGGCTCTGGGAAGACCTTAGAAAGCCTTCCAGTAATTGAAGAGAGCTTATAAAAAAGAGGGAGAGCAACTTCTTACACGAGTAGATACTGGTAGGACAGGGGGGAATGTTTTTAAACTAGGAGATAAGAGTTTTAGTCTAGATGTTATGAAGAAATTATTTACTTAGAGGGTGGTGAGGTACTGGCACGGATTGCCCCGAGAAACTGCGGATCCCTGGAAGGGTTCAAGGCCAGGTTGGATGGGGTTTGGAGCAACCTGGTCCAGCATCCCTGCCCACGGCAGAGGGGTTGGAACGAGATGATCTTTAGAGTTTCTTCCAACCCAAACCATTCCATGGTTCATGTGAAGTGAGACGTGTAGGAATATGTCATTGCTTTTCTGTGGATGAAGACAAAGACCCCTTTGGCTCCCATTCTTCTCCAGCTTACCACAGCAGCAGTGCAGGGTCTCACCCTCACCATAGAAAGGTCCCTTTCCCCAGACCAGAGTATTTATTCCCAGGACTTCCCCACGCCAGGGCTGCTCATTCATCTCTCGCAGACAGAATGGAGCCTGTCACAAGAGCAGATGCAGAGCAGGCAGAGCTCCCCATGAGACCCTTCACCACCAGAGATGATAAACAGATGGGGAAATCTGCTGGGAAACACATTGACGTAAGGAGGTGAGAGGCTGGAGCAGTGTCCCCAGGGAGGTGGAAGAACGCTGAGAAAGCTGGATGCAGAGTCCCAATGGCTCTTTGATTCCCCCAGACGCTGCTAATGGGCCGTTTCCTCTCCCAGCCCTCCCTGTGGGTCGGAGACATCTTGCTCCATGTCTTGCCCTCCCGGTATCTGTCTCCCTGACTTCTCTCTGGGATTTCCTCCGATCAGGATGCTGGGTCATCCCAGGCTAGTGTCCTTCACAGGATCCCTCTGTCCCCAAGGCTGCTGTGGCCAGAGGCATTTCTCTTCAGAGGATAACTTACTGCTGCAGTGTGTGTGTACAGAGCATGGAGAAGCTTCAGCCTTCCCATCCAGAGGAAGAATTGTGCTCAGGTACTTCAGGACCTCACTCTGACCTGACAGCCCTCCTTGAAAAGGTTTTCACATCAGGGCTGCACCCTGCTGCATCAATCCTTCTTGGAAGGATGGGGCCATCCATGCAGTTGCCATCCATGCAATTATTTGCATAATCTATGTAATATACCTCTCCCTTTCCCTTTGAAAATTAAATGTGGGAGCCCCTGGCAGCCCACTCTCCCAGCCAGGCATGCAGCTAGCAGGAGAGCAATGCTGGGACCACCACACTGGGCACAGGAGGGACAGGCACATGCCTGAGAAATTCATCCCTACAGCATTGAGGTGCTGAGCAGGTCTCTATTATCAAATTTTAATTACCGTGGCTGAATTTTAATAGAGAAACTGTGCAATTCCCCTTTACATCCCATCCCCCAGGCCAGGTCGCTCGTGTCACACTCCCTGATGTTGCGGCTACGGGTTTTTTTGGCTAATGCAGCAAAAATTCTTATTGGATTTGGAAATACAAGAAATTAGTTGCCCTGGGGGAAGGGGAGGCAGAGGGCTGCCTGGCATGCAGAGCTGCCAGGAGGCTCTGACAGCCAGACATATATTGCTGTTTATAATACTTAATAGCGAGCAGCTCTACAAAGTCCTTTCTTTATTCATTTCTCTCCCTAGCACTTCACAGCGTGCAATAACTTGGATTTATAAATTAAACATGTTCCTTGTTTTAATACATCATCTACTTCTTATTCTGTAGTCCCATAATGGGATTTTTAATTGCCTGTCATAGAATCGTGCATCCTCCTGGCAGCCTGGGAGTGTGAGTGGAACCATGGGTTCATTGGCCCATGTTGGTATTAAATGGTGCATTTAAATCTTCACATTAACAAAAGCGAGGAACACGAGCGGGAATGTGGAACAGTCATCATTAAGAAGAATTGTTTTCTGTGACAGAAAATGAGGAAGACCAGGCCAAAAATACAAACAGATTTTCCTCCCCCCTGCTCCCCAAAGGGAAAAGCGTTGCACAGTGTTTTAATTATTGCTGGGTTTATTTTCAACTGATGCGTATCCAACAGCTTGAGCCCAGATTAGAGTCCAAAGGGCTGAGGCAGGGGCTGGAAGACCCACTCCAAGGGTGGCCACACACACACATGTTATCCAGTGCCTAAACTGGACCATCCAGCTCCAGACCCCTGTCCTCATGCATTTGCTGCAAAGCCATGGCTGCTTTTTCCCTGCTTCTGTGCTCAGCAATGCTCCAATCTGTGTGGCTGGGTGAGGCAGTCCAGCCAGGATGTCCCTGGCAGAGCCCAGGAACCCTGGGCAGGAGGGGACACAGGGGAGAGAGATGTAGAATGGGGCAGCAGGTGTCTCCTGCTGCTGTGCTCAGCCTCGGTGCAGACAGTGAGCCCCGTGTGCTGCTCAGGTCCCTGCACCCAAAGCAGGTGTGCCAGGGGACAAGGGACAGAAAAAGACAGAGAAAAGGTTAACAGAGATGGAGCTGCTGCCCTGATGCAATTTAATGTGATTTCCTCTTGCAACACTTGAATATCTGCCTTTGTAAGAACTGCCTGTATCCAAGAGCTTTTTATTTCAGCTTCCCCTTCCTGGCAAAACAAAGTTAAATCCTCCAACCTTTCTACTTTTTTGTATCTTAATCTTTTTCAGTTGATTAACATTTTTGCTGAAGTGTGCCCTAAATAGGAGACTTGGTCCAGCTGAGACCCTATCAGCATGGAGGCAATTTGAGCAATGTGGAAAAGGATGATCAACGAGACCAATGCAGCAGGGGTTAAAAAAAGATAAGGAGTTTATTGGGTAACCAAAAGGAAAAGCAAAATTAATTTCCAGAAACTAAAAAAAAAGTGCCTGGGGCCACAGCGATTGAGGGCCCTTGCAGCCAGCACGGCTGTAAACCCCCGCCCAATCGACCCTCAGCGCTGGGTCTCTCGACTGGGTTTTCCCCGGGAGAAATGGTTTGAAAAATCAGACCCAGAAATCCCAGCACCGGGCTCTGCCCAGGCTAATCCCAAGCTGAGGCAGGGCAAAAACGGCACCTCAGCAGGCACCGAGAAATCGACAACTCACTGTGGGCAAAGAGAGCGAGCCTTAGCTCTGTGTTCCTTGTTTTATACCCTTCTGTCTCCACCCCTCTCCGCCCATCTCCGCCCAGTGTCCAGACCCTCAGGTTAGGGATGATTGGTGGAGTCCAGGGGTGAGGTAAAGTCTTTTCACCAATGGCTCAGTGTTGCTGGGGTGCAGTCTCTCAGTGATGTCACTCAGATTTTCGGCGGGAAACTTTCCTCACTGATAAGCACCATCTCAACGGAGCGGGGACAGAGCAAGGGTCGGTTTTCTAAAATAGTCCTGTGGCAGGGGTGAGGAGTTTGTCCTTCCCTGCAATTTAACTGAACTTGGGGATTTCTTCCAAAGATTTTACCAGATTTTTCAGTAAAAAGTAAACTCTGGAACTTTGGTCAACACCGGAAAGCAACTCTTGATACTCAAACATTAACGAACATGAACCACAAACCTTCATTAAACTCAAGAACTTAATTAATAACTCATTAACAACCAAAATTCAACTCAGTCACTCGTCACTTCCCAACTGCGAAAACCAAACATGTAATTTCATGTATAACAAGCAGTTACCTCCTCTGGCTTACACACAGCAGTCCAGTATTGCATCCAGGAAGGAGATTTTCTTCTGTTGGTGTTTTCCCAACTGTAGATTTCTCATCCCTATCCTTTGTGAATTGCCATTCCTCTTCCATTTCTGCTGTACTGTCACTAGGCAAGAGCTCCCTGGTGGGTAGCCTGTGTTTGATATCGCTCCTGTCAGAGCCACAGTTTGTGCTGTTATTTACTGGATTTCATCTTATCCAATTGAGGCTTTTTCTCCAATTTTTCCAGGTAATTTTGAATTCTCATCCAGTCCTCCCAAGTGCTTGACATCCAGCACAAGCTGCATATTTTAGAAATGCATTCCCTGGGCCATCGCTTGAGTCAGTCAATGAAAATGCTGAATAGAATCACCTTTATGCCTGATCCAGGAAGACCCTGCTCAAAATCTCCTCCTTGTGTGACTGAAAACTATCTGCAGTGACTCCGGGTATATTTTATTAAATTGTTCCTAAATTCACTTTCTCACATTTCCTTAATTTAAGAGAATTGATAAAATCTTGAAATGGGACTACTTCAAAAGCTTTGCCTAAATCACAGCACATTTCAGCTGCCCAAGAGGGAACCTGAGCTGAACATGACTCTGGTTTGGGCAATTTATTTTTGAAAAATTCATCTTCTTATTCCAATGTTTTCCTTTGACTTCGTGTCAACTGTTTGTTTAATAGTTTGTTCTGGGACTTTTCCAAGACTCAGAGTTGGGCTCCTGGCGTATAAATCATACTTTTAAAAGGGAGATATTGTGCCTGCTGATTTCTTCTCCATAGGGTATTTCCTAGCCCAGGGTGTCTGGAAAGAGCATCCCAACTCCTTCCTCTGTTCACCTCCCTCGGGGTTGTCCTCTGCTTCTGCTGACTCCATCTCCTGTGTCCCACCAAAACCATCTCTGGATGGTTTCTTTCTGCTCCACCCCTTGGTTTGATTAACTGGTAATTACAGTCGGTCAGCTGATGACAAGGAACCTTTTTTGCGAAGGCAGCCCTGGCCTTTCGCAAGTCATCCCTTGGTTCCTCTCCTTCCTCTTTCTTCTCCTGATGTGTTTACAGATCCTCCTGTTGCCTTCCCACCCTTGTTCACTGAAACTCATTCGAGCCTTCCTGTGTGGTTTTGTTATGGGGCAGTTTTTGATGTAAATATATAAGGAGCTCCCACATCTCCCACCTCCCTCTGCCCTGGGTTTGCAGCAGGGCCACTGATGTTGGGCTCAGTATTCATGTTTTCTGCCTTCCTCCTGGCAGGATAAACCACTCAGTGTCTTTAGGGCTTTTCCCTGCTGCACTGGCTCTCCTGCTCCCCCAGGAATTATCCACAGCTTCCTCATGTGTGCCAAAATCACCTGGTTTGGGTCCAGCATCCCTCTGCCCCAGCTCTTGCATCTCCCTGTTTGTGAGAAAGGTTAATTTTGCCACTTTGTGATAGCTTTTCCCAAAATCAGTGTCCCTCCAGCTCCCAGCTGGCTCCTCATGGTCAGAGCCTGATGTATGTACTGTTTGTCCATCTGAGCTGAAATGTTGTGCCCAGCATCCTAGGGATTCACTGGACTGGGAATCTGGCTCATTCCCAGTTGTGTGTAATTAAAATAACATGCCTTGCTTTCACTGTTGCTGATAACTGGAAGAACCTCTCCTACCTCCTTCTCAGCTCTCCTGCCACGGCCACATCCCAGGCCCTGCTGCATGCCCTTCTGGGATTCCCTTCCTTTGCGCTTCCCAGATTTTCTCTGTAAGGACAGAAATAGGTTTCTGTGCTGTGCATTCTCTGAGCATTCTGTCATCACTGTGACTGTATCTTAAGAAGTCACGGTGTATTTATTTATCTCCTAGACTCCTGGGGGAGGTTGATAATCACTGCATTGCCCTTTTCCCTTTGTTGGGTCACCCTTAGACCAGCACTGTAATTCCTCCAAGAAAACTGGATCCTCCCCGTCTCCTGTAATTAAGGACCTCTGCCCAGGGTGGGGGGTTCTCAGATGTGAAAATTCAGCCACCCAAATCTTCATTCCCACCCAGAATTGGCTCCCTTTTCTCTCGCTGGTCATCCCAGTGACCACACAGTTTGAAGAATGTGTTTTGGGATAAGGATCATGCACGTCCTAGCTTTGGTGTCCTACAGGCATCCAACCCTAAGCACTGAGCCTTCGCCTTCTCCATTGCCACCCGGGGAGCCTCAAGCCCCTCCAAACCCCACAGGCACCAGGGGCTGGGGCTCACGGGTCTCCACCCAAACCAGCAGGTTAAGCCAACCTGCATCATAAACAGGAGACCCAGCATGTAGGAGAGGGGTATTTAAAATGAAAATTGAGTTCTGGGATTGGCCTCAAAGTGTTCAGGGAAATGTTATAATTAACTGTGAGATGTCTCTGCAAATGTTGCTGGCTGGGGCAAGAGACTCAAGCATCCTTTCTCTGGTCTTACTCCGCAATGCAAGAGTTTATTTACTGTACATTTCAAAATAGGGCCCTTCCCCCCTCCCCATTTTGTGTGGAACAAACAATGCTATGTCTCTCCTGCCACTGCAGTGTTAGAAAAAAACTGGGTCATGCATATAATTCTGTAGAGGGAAACAAAAGGCCATTCTGCCCCTCTTGGATCTCGTATTTATGGATGCTGTGGCACATTATGGTAATTCTTGCTTGAATTCAGCATATAATTAATAGCTAATAATTAGGCTGTGGCATTTTTACATGCAGATACAGAGAGAGATTCATGACACAGTGGACAAGACAGCAAAATATGACAGACACATAAAACTGCTTGCAGACTTTCCAAGGCACCAGATTCCCATCTCTGCTTTGCCTTCTGGCTTTTCACACACTCGTGTGTGAAAAAAGTCTCTCATTTTTGGTTGCTGATAACGAATTCTTTCCTCTGTTTGTGTTCTGTCCAATTTAAACAAAAAAAAAATTACACCATGTCTGCATTCAAAGCTGGACAGTTGGTGGATTTATTAGAAGTATAAAGTTGACATCTGTTCTGGACTCACAGAGGGGTAATTCCAGGAAGGCAGTAAATTGTGGGTACACAGGAATATGTTCACATACACTTGCTTGTAGGCTGTACATGTCTATTTTATAAATGCTCATGTACAAAGTGGAAAAAAACAGCTTTGGCTTGATGAACAGCTTGAAATCACCAGAAGTGAAATCTAGTGTAAATATATTGATTTCTGGCACATTTTAATGTTTCTTTGTGCTCCTCTGTGCATTTAGCCAAGTATTGTCTCTTATATATGCACCCAGTGACTCATTGCAGTAAGAGCAACCTCAGGCTGGAGAGATGAAAATAAAATAAATAAAAAACCCTTAGAAAACTGTTTCCGTGGCTGTGACTGGGAACAGAAGTGTTCCTGCTTTGCTGAGGTCAGGATGTGACATAAACACTCCCTTCCCAGCAAGGCTGAAGCAAAGAAGGTGATGAAGCAAAAATCACTCCCATTATCACTCCGGGATTATCAGACATAATCCTGAAGGGTGAGATAAGGTCTCAGGGAATAAACGTTGTCCTCTAAGTGTGTCCATATCTGCACGCTGCTGCTCCTCCCTGGCAAATCTGGGGTAACATATGGTCCAGGAAATCAGAGCTACAGACCCCCCTCTAACCTCCCCAGGCACACACAGGGCTCTGCAACATTACACATCACCTAAACACTAAGTATCCGCTGCACCTTTTTGTTTGTGGGTTTAATTTTCAAATAACAGCCAGCTAAGGTTGTGGGTGTAGTGGGTTGATTCTGGCTGGATGCCAGGCACTTATCAAAGCCTCTCTATCTTTCCCCTCTGCAGCTGGACAGGGGAGAGAAAATTTAACAAAGGGTTCATGGGTTGAGATAAGGACAGAGGGAGATCACTCACCAAATACCACCACTGACAAAACAGACTCTAGTTAGATAAATTAATTGAATTTATTACTAACAAAATCAGAGCAGGATAATGAGAAGTACAATCAGACCTTAAAAATATCTTTCCCCCACTTCTCCCTCCTTCCCAGCTCTGCCTCCTCCCCAGCAGTGCAGGGAGACAAGGAATGGGGGTTATGGTCAGTTCACCCTCCGTGGCTTCTCCCACTGCTCAGGGACAGGAGTCTCTCCCTTGCTGCACCCTGGGGTCCTTCCCATGGCAGACAGCTCTCCGTGAACTTCTCCAGCGTGAGTCCACCCCAGGGGCAAGAGTTCTCCGCAAACTGCTGCAATGTGAGTGACTCTTCCACGGGTGCAGTCCTTCAGGAACAGGCTGCTCCAGTGTGGGACCCCACAGGGTCACAAGTCCTACCAGGAAACCTGCTCCAGCATGGGCTTCTCTCTCCACAGGTCCCTGCCAGGACCCTGCTCCAGCACAGGCTTCCCACGGGGTCACGGCCTCCTCCCAGGCATCCACCTGCTTCAGTGGGGGCTCCTCCATGGGCTGCAGGTGGATCTCTGCTCCCTCATGGATCTCCATGGGCTGCAGGGGCACAGCTGCCTCACCGTGGTCCTCACCACAGCTGCAAGGCAATCTCAGCTCCAGTGCCTGGAGCACCTCCTGCTCTCCTTCTCCACTGCCCTTGGTACCTGCAGAGCTGTCACATATGCTCACCCTGCTCTTCTCTGGCCACAATTACACCTTCATTTAACACAACAACTTTTCTTCCTTTCTTCTTAAATCTGTTACCCAGAGGCATGACCACCATTTCTAACTGGCCCAGCCCTGGCCAGCACTGGGTCCGTCCTTGAGCTGCCAGGGATTGGCTCTGCTGGACATGGGGGAAGCTTCTGTCAGCTTCTCACAGAAGCCACCCCTGTAGCCCCCTGCTACCAGAACCTGGCCATGCCAGCCCAATACATGGGTCTGCATGTCCCCATTACAGCATCTCCTGGTACTGCAGTGCCTGTATATGCCTCACCTAGGAAAGCCCAATGTGTGTTATTTCTGTAACCGTAGAATGGTTTGGGTTGGAAGGGAGCTTAAAGAACACCCAGTTCCAACCCCTTGCCATGAGCAGGGACAGCTTCCACCAGCCCAGGTTGCTCCAAGCCCCATCCAGCCCGGCCTTGAACACTTCCAGGGGTGGGGCATCCACAACTTCTTTGGGCAACCTGTGCCTGGGAACATTTCCCCTCATCAACACTCCAAATAAATTGTGTGACTCAAGGCACTGGAAGGGCTTGTGGGATAATTAAAAGCACCAGTATTAGAGCTGATATCACTCTACAGCACCCCATTCAGAAGTGTTTTAAGCACCCCAAGCCCTGACACACACCCCTGTGTAGGTTTGCTCCTACTGACCTGGGAAGCAGTGGGACAGCACTGGGAATGATGGCTACAGCATTCCTGCTCCTGATAACCATGACAAACACAAACAGCATCCCTGCTACCCCTTGTTACACATGGAGCTGGAGGATGCAGTCCCTTGGGATCACTGGGGAAAGCAGGAGGTGTGAGGGGCTGGGGTGAGGAGCTGCAGGAATGGCCAGCCCCTGCACACCCTGCCCTGGAGGGGAGAGGACAGCTTGGGTCTGCTGTTCTGATTAAACACACCTTATACGAGGGTCATGCTGGCACTGACACATTTCACCACTCTAACCCATGGGCTTTCTGGGCTTAGGCAAATGACTTGACATGCCCTGTTCCTCACCTGCTGTCTGCCCAGGTCCTTCCTGCTGGTTTTGCCCCTATTGTAGCTGCCTCGCTCTAGACGAAAAGAAAGAAAAATGTGAGTGGAAAAGAGGGAGGCAGAGGCATACGCACATTTCATTTTTATGGGCCTTTCACTGTATTTCATCTGTCTTTCATTTAACACACTGGTGACATTTATGTATTTCCCGAAATGCCACCTAGGAAAGAAAACACATTAAGAACAACCTGACATAAAGAGTGAGGCGTCCTTCAATGGGGCTGGCTGGAAATGTGCAGAGCAGCCTGCAGGCACAGGCATCCCTCTGTGCTGAGCCATTCCTGGGACCTCTGGGCTGCAGTCGTGAGATGCTTCAGCTCCATGCAGCAGATCAAAGCAGCTCTGGCTCTTTGGTTTTGTCCTATGTGATCCAGCTGCCACTTGGAAGCAAAGCTACAGTCCGGAAAATAGGAATTGTTTCTGCACAGAGGTGCTTTCCCACCTCCTCCAGCTGTGTGTGCACTGTGTGCTCTTCCTCCAACACTTAGTGACCTGCCCTTTCTAGGAAACTGCAGGCAGGCACAGAGGAGACTGTCTTAATAATAACAATAGTAATAATAATGATGATGATGATGAAGGCAGTTAGTGCTGGGATGCAGATAGCTCCTGCTTCTGGAATGCTCCCTGGGCCAGGCACACCGAGGTAACAGGAACAGGCTGGTGAATTATTTTGCCCTTCAGACACAGGAGCTTTGGAGCTAATAAGATCCATCCTTTACCAAGGAACTGCTGCTCAGAGCCTTAATTTGTGTGATGGATGGTCTCTTCCGGGAACAAAACATCTCTGCAGTTGTAGCTGGCAAGTTTGGTACAGACAGGCAGGACCACACTTCTTATCCTCTGTACTGTATATCACAGAATCACAGAATGTTTTGGGTTGGAAAGGACCTTACAGATCATCTGATTCCAGGGACACCTTCCACTAGACCAGGTTGCTCCAAGTCCCATCCAACCTTGCCTTGAGCATTTCCAGGGTTGGGGCATCTACAACCCCCCAGAGGAACCTGTTCCAGTGTCTCACCATCCTCACAGTAAAAATTTTTTTTCTTATGTCTGAGCTAAATTTCTCCTCTTTTAGTTTGTACCCCAGTATGGTTTTACACCTGCTGGGGCAGTTTGGGTGTGCAGCTTAGCCCATACAGAGCATCAGTCCTTTCTCCCCCAACCCTAGCTGAAGACTTTACCCACCGCTCACGTGTTCTGTTCCCAGGGGAAGGGGTGGGATGCTCCACACGTACCTGAGCACAACCCTGGGGCTCTCCAGTTCCAGGCTCAAAACCAGCTCTGGAGCCAACCTGTTTCATGCTCTTGGGCAGATCCCCGGCACAGGGATAATTGTGCCTGATGCCAGTCTCCAAGTGGGACACAGAGGCTTCATTAGCTGATGTTTAGGGAAGGCTCTGGGCAGGAAAAGTGTATGCAGCGTTAAAAATGAATGAGCATCAGTAATGCCAAAAATGTGTGTGATAGAGGGAGAGAAAGACAATATTGGAGGACAAAATGCTCAGGGAGCTGGGAGCTGGCCCAGACAGAGCCACAGAATTCCTAATACCCAGGCAGAGGGTGTGGCTGCAGCCCTGGCTGTGGCACAGTGTCCTTCAGAGACCAGTGGCCCAACTGGCTTGTCCCACCCTGTCCTGGCACATGGATCAATGGAATACTCAACACTCTCCTGGGGAGTAGCAAGCAGGAGATGTGCCTGTACCACTGTCCTTCCATCATCCCCTCATCCCAGTCCTCAGACTCGTTGGGCTGAAGACACCTCCCTTCCCCTGAGAAATGGGTGGTCCAACAAACTTCTCACGCTTCCCTCCCCACCTCTGCCCAGTTCTACATGTCCAAGGCCAGACTGAGGAATGACAGTCACACAGCAGCACTGGACACCTTGAATTGGGAATACAGGCCTCTGCCTATCCTGTTCATTGAGCAGATCTGCTTGGACAGGGTCTGTAACAAAACTACTGAGCATCCAGCAGGTCTCTCCCAGGGAGCAGCCCTGGAAAATCAGACTCACTCCTCCCCCTTCTTCTCCTAGGACTGAATGTCATCCTTGATCCGAATCGGGAGGCTGCAATTTCCTTGGTTACAGGAGCAGGTCAGAGTGGAGACCCCACCACAGGGAGATGAGCTCACTGCAGCTCTCTGGGCTTTCCTTACATTTGTGGTGACATTGGCTCAGGCTTTGTGCTGAAGAGCTGGGGGTGAGAAGGCATGGAAAGGAGGAGCTGAGACATGAACACGCCATGACTGAGAAGGTGAATCTGCTGACTCACGTGGTCTCCCTGCTGCTCTCCAGGGTCCATTTCCCACTGCAAGGAACCTGCTAGCATCCCTGGCCATGGCATTGCTCCGTGGAGCATCTCCTGTCCCTCCCAGGCAGCTCAGTTCTTGGCCAGCAGGAACACAGAGGCTCTCTGCAACTCCAGCAGATTTCCCAAAGGCTTGGATGGGAAAGGACCTTATAACCCTTCTCTTCCCAGCCCTCCAGCAAAAAAACATCTTTGATCTCTTGTGTATTGCTGCAATATCTCCCTTGTGATGTGGTTCTGTAAGAGGGAAGGAAGTGTCCCTTGGTCCCATCCCCAGGTGAGGGTACAGCCCTCATGTGCACATGCAGAAAGCACACTGTGCCTCGTGTTCCCGGGGAAATGAGGACACTTCCTCCTCCCTCCCTGAGGAGCACAGCTGAACTGCTTGCAGGGAAAGTGCTGCCAAGCTTCCCAGATGAACTGCATGTCACTTCCCACGTCCCTGGAGTAGCAGCTCTGACACTGAGTGAACAAGTGCTGCCAGCATGCCAGGAGCATTCCCCCTTCTGGATGTTTTTCCAAACCAAATCCTAGCTCTGAGCCCATTTCACTGGTGACCCACTGCTATAGGGCAGTGAGGCAGAGCAAATTATATGAGAACCAGGACAATTACAGCAGGGACCAGGAGAACCTTCAGAGTGAGACTGATGTTTCACATTGCAGTGGGTGCCCACAGCAGCAGGATCCGCAGGAGGTTTGTGCTGTGGGATCCAGGCAGGATTGAGCACAAAGTGCAGCAGGACAAGGTTGTGCTGTAATCAGAATTTCTGCTCAAAAGCAGCTTTCCCAATACCAGTGCTGGGTGCAGCCTTTCACAGCCACAGCTTTCCCAGTCAGCCCACTCCAATGTAAGGGGGGAAAGAAGGGAAAAGCAATGAAAACTGTTTGATATTTCTCGTTCAAGAGAAAGATTCAGAAGATGGGTGTTGGCCACAGGGCTTTAAAGTCATGTCTTCAAATTTCTTCTTTATGATAAATATCATGTGTGACCCTTGGCAAATCAAAAACTTACACTCCATTGAAACATCTCATTTGCTTTCTTGTTTGACACAGAATTATAAGATGTAACCAGCTCTTCCTGTTGAGTCCAACAGCTTGTGTTTGACTAAGGCGCAGATTTCCCATCTGTTCCTCAGTCTCAGTCCTTTTTGCTGCAACATCACACTGAGGGCTGGTACAGATGATCCCCCTAAATCCCTCAAATCCTTTTCTAGACACAGTGAGTCCCAATTCTATAGGCACTGCCTGTGTTTCTTGTTCTCCTGTATATCCCACTGCAAGGGGCAATATTCATCCTACGCTATTGGAAGAGAGACAGGCCATGGTACAACTGCTCTTACTGATTATCCCACCAGTCTTTCTGCAATCCCCAGCTCTTAACAGCAATTATATTTATTTTTTTCCCCTCAGACTAGAGGCAGAGTTCAATAATATCGGAATTAGCAGCTCTCTCTCCAGTTTCTAGTTAAGGAAACAGAGAATTTTATTTTGCCTGGAGCTGTCTGCACCATTTCAGGCTAATTGGCTGTTGCGTAGGTCATTCTTTTCAGATTATCCTACACCTTGTGAGGCTCTGACACGTGGGCTACTGCCCTACAGCAGCCCCTCCACGGGAAGACCTCAAGAAGAGCCCATGTTTAACACAAGAAGGGGAGGAAGCTGCTGGAAGCGATGAAATAGAAGGATATGGAAAGTTCTGGGCTTTGGCTTAGTTTAAGACCTCACTGTCCTCTCCTACAGCCTTGCTTCTTGCTCTTCTGGAAAATTGGCACAGTGTTCCCTGAAACCAGCACAGTGGTGCCTCCAAGTCTCAGTGACTGGAGGCACAACAGAGAGGAGGTAGGAGAGGGCTGCCAATGCCAGAGCTGACTGGGAAGCCCCATTTCCTTGAAATTATGCTGGGAATTGCAGAGTTATTTTCATGTGGGATTAGAATGGAACCTCAAACAACATTAAAGTAACCAAAATCCTGCAGTTCTTTTTGGAAACACAGAATTTTTTTTTTTTGAAGGCAAATCTGGCTTCCAAGATACCTGGCAGCTTTTGGATCAAAATAACAGAATTCCCAGGGGTCTCAGGGCTGCTTGGGGGATGGGCAGCTGCCAGGAGACACCATGGCAGACGCCTCCATTCAGTAAAACAGATATGTGAAGACTTTTTGCTGATTTCTGGGTTTGTTATTTTATTATAGAGATCCTCAGAATCTGACATGAGATTTTGAAGAAGGCCGGTGGTGGAGGTCATTGGGAGGGGAAGGAGGGCTAGTAGGAAAGGGAGTAACCAATTTCATACCCCTCAGGGGCCTTTAGGCAGGCCCACCTGATGATGCCAGCAGAGCACAAGGCTGGGAATGAGACTGGTATGGATGAACGAACACTTGTTTCCAGTGTGGTTTTCCCCTTTCATTCCTGCACTCACAGGCAGCCAGCCTGCACCACAGAAATAGCCCCCCCACATCTCTCCCCTTGTTTCTGAGGGTCTCTGAGACATGTCAGGTTCCAGTCATCCAACACAACAGGAGCTGCTGTGAGCACAAACCCAAAATCTGCTACCCCTGCCTCTGCTCCTCCACCCTGTGGGCCCTCGTTGTGCACAAGCTCAGGGCATCCTAGTGCTAATTTGAGGCTGGGGGCTACTGCCAGGAGTAAATGTGACTGGCTAAGCAGGGACAGGGGTTTTACTGCTGAGAAAAGCAGCTCCATATCAGCTTCTCCCTATCAGAACTTAAAATCACAGCCATGCACAGCTGTGCTGGTACTGCTCAGCAATGAAGAAGCTGATGCATTCCCTGCTGCTGATGTGAAGATGATATTCAAGGAGGGAAATGTTTTAAGGAAAGTGGAGGCTCAGCAGAGCTTTTGATTACAGATTTCAGTCCTTGAGTGATAACACAGTGAGGGTCCTGAAACAAATTGACACCTGAAGGTTTTTAGACACGGGCTATTATCCTTCAGGGCTGATTTGAAACAAATCTTGGGGGCTAATTCTAAAATAGTGAACGTGTCTCACAGCAGGGCACAGCAGGCATTAACACGTTAAAGCCTAGTCATCAAACAGGCCTTTCACTCATAAATGCTTGAGAACTTTGCCATTTACCAGTCAGCCCAGCCCAGGATGCTTTTGGGATGCCTTTTATGCCAGCCCAGGGCCCAGTACAGAGAGGGAGGCTCCTTTTCATTGCCATGAGTCACGAAGGCATCCTTAGGCAACAGATCCTCCAAAGATTTTAGTGCTCTTCGGGCCGGCCCTTTACAAGGTATCAAGCATCTTCCTTGTGCAACCTTTACCCTGTCCTGTCCTGCCCAAACTGTATGAGTAATGATGAAACCCAGCATGGAGGCCAGCCCCTGTTTGCTTGGATTTTCAACAAGACTGAGCCTGGGGAGAAGGGCCCCAGCACAGGTTCTGACCATGGTGTCAGTTTGGAGCCTGCCAAGGCAAAGGCAGAGCAGTGGTTTGCAGCTCAGCTCATGATGGTGGAAGGAGATGGTGACCAGAAAAAGAGGAAAGAAGTGGCTGGAGGACGGATGGAGATGGAAGGGGACAGAGGCACTGCTGTTCATTCCTAAGGCTACTGGCCACTGAAGCACTGCCCTCACACTCTGTGGGGCTGTTCTGCTTTGAGTTATGGGGTTGCTGAGCCCTTATTCCTCCTACACAGCCTGATCAAACGGCAGGAGGATGTCTCCTTCCCTGTGCTCAGGGGTGAAGTAGTGAGGCACGACGGGCTGAGGATCCCAGGGAACAACAGCCCAGGAAACCTCAGCAGCACAGATTGCTCATGACTTGGGCAGCCCTTTTGGAACTATGGGGCTGCTCCAGAGATCTTGGGGCCCTTTGCAAATTCTGTGGTAAGAGCAGAAATGTGAGCAGCCACTGAAGTCCCCTGGTGATGGCTGCCGTGGGTGGCTTGCCCAAATGACAACTGCATTCAGGGGATGGAATTCCTGGGCTGCATCCTGGAATCTGGGCTCCTGTGACACAGCAGCTGCCCAATCCAGCCGTGGTGCCTGACACTGTTCCTATGCCACCCTGCTGTGACCATGCCTTCTGCCAAAGCAGAGCAGGTGGGACAGGAGGGAAGGCACCTGGTGCCTTTCTTGCTGTGGTTCACAACTCCACGTTTCCACCAAACTGGTCCACGAGGGTGGGTCTGCACTAAGATGCCTGAACCACAGTCCTGTCCAGCCACGGTGTGGACATGGGTTCTGCACAGTCAGATCTGTTTGGGAGCTGTAGCTCCAGGGAGGACTTGGGACTGAGAGGAAAAGCAGGGCAGTGGCTCTGTAGATGGATGTAGCTATTTTTATAGTGCATGTGAGCTGGAGCTCTTTACATTTCCCTTCCAAATGGTGCCCTGCAGTGCCCATGGGACATCCCCCAGGGAAGCTGACCCTGCTGAATGCAGGGCTCTGTTGGGCAGGTGGGAATAGGCAGAGCATGGTTTGTTCTGTGTGCTGGGCAGGCTGTGCCAGCTTCCCTGAAGGAATGGCTTTCAGCCACTGTCTGTCCAAATGAGCACACTCTTGCCTTGATTTGTCTGGAATTTGTCAAGGGAGACAAAGCTCAGCACTGCTGAGAGAGAACATTTTTATTTCCATTTTGAAACATCATCACTTTCAGTTTTGTCTTATAAAACTGTTCTTTGCCTTTTCCCTGACCTTGAGGTTGCATGGTGTGATAAGGCTGCATCCATACTGTTACACTTTTACCTTTTAAAGGAATGTGTGCATCCAGTTTGCTGCTGGGGATGGCTCCTGTGTTGGGTTAAGTCCTGAATCCACCCCAGGAATTGCTTGGGCAGAGCTGTGGCCAAATTTGTGTCTAGGGCTGTCCCACCAAGACGAGCGTGCAGACAACTGGGCACCAGTGCCTGTACATTGCATTCACACAGATGGGGCCTTTGTGTCCCTCTCTGGGACCAGGCACGCTGCCACCATGCAAGTATCTTCTCTGGCAGCTCAGGGTCAAGGATTTGCCTCTGTGGAAATTCAAGTGGGAAAGTTTCTTACTTTCACTTCTCCATGGCTTTTATCTTCATAAATGAAAACACTCAGACTTAGAGGAAATAGATAGAAAAGTGGAGGTAGTGGGAGGAAAGGCAGTGGGGTTAAAAGAAACAACAAAATATTGCTGACAGGGTTGGAGTCCCAGCTTAAGGTGAGGTTCCAGCTGAGAAATGTTCTGCACAGGCAGAACAATGTGTCCCCGTTGGGGATGGAAGGACTTTGAAGGGGCTCAGTGTGGAGAAAGGGGGGTCTTTTCAGCCCAGATCTGATGACGTGACCAAGCCCCCCATTCACAGGCAACCTCCTTCAAGTCAGCTTCAATCTGCTGAGGAAAATTTTTCTGTGCTTCTTCAGTGTAGAAATGGTGCCATCCCCTACCCAAGCAACTTCAGAGACCTTTTTTAACCATACCCTGTGTGGTGAGGGAGAGGACACAAAACACAGTTACAGTGTAGTACCAGATTCCTGAAGGGCAAAGGGATCCAGGAAGGCTGGTCATTCTTCAGGAAGGAAATTCTAAAAGTGCAGGAGCATGCTGTCCCCATGTGACGAAAGATGAGCTGGTGAACAAGAAGACTGGCCTGGCTGAAAAGACAGCCTTGGCTGGAACTCAGGGGAAAAAAAGCATTTACCAGCTTTGGAAGAAGGGGCAGGCAATTCAGGAGTACTACAGGGTGTTGTGAAGTTATGCAGGGAAAAATTACAAGGGCCAAAGCCCAACTAGAAATGAAATTGGCTACTGCTGTAACAGACAATACAAAATATTTCTATAAATATTTTCACAAAAAAAGGAGGGGTAAGGAGAATCTCTGTCCTTTATTGGATGCAGGGGGACACGTAGTGAAAAAGGCTTAGATACTTAATGCCTTCTTTGTCTCAATCTTTAAGTCTTTTAAGACCAGTTGTTCTCCAGATAGCCAGACCCTTGAGCTGGAATACAGAGATGAGGAGCAGAATGAAGCCCCCAAATCCAAGGGGAAACGGGTAGTGACCTGCTACACCACTTAGGCAAACAGGAGTAGATGGGGCAGGATGGGATCACTATCCCTGGAGGTATTTAAAAGACATGTAGATGTGGCACTTGGGGACATGGTTTAGTGCTGGGCTTGGCAGTGCTGGGTTAAAGGTGGGACTTGATGACCTTAAGGGTCTTTTTCAACCTAAATTATTCTATGATTCTAATTTTAGAGAACAAGCTCACTTTTTTTTAGATGACAGATAAAGCTGCAGCCCCTTTTGCCATCCTGGATGCTACTGTGTAGGTAAAAATCTGTTTACACGATTTAAGCTCCCCAAGCATTTGCCACCCGTGACAAATCTTCCTGATATCTCCATAGCAATCTGCTCTAGCTGGAAAGGATGCACCTTTTCCCTGAATGTTCCAAGCCTGTGCTGTTCCATAAGAGTGCTTTTGGCTTGCATCCCCAACCTAAATGTTCTCTATGAAACGCAATTTTTGACTCTGCACGGTCACAGGAGACAAACGCCAGTAAATTGAGTTGCCAGATAGGAAAAAAGTCAAGCTGACTGGACCTCTAGAGGCTTCCAGCATTAGGCATGGGAAGAGATGATACAAGCCTCTGTTCTGTGTTGTATTTTCTGCAGTGTGGTGGATGGCAGCACTTAACCCGCTCGGTGCCTGAGGGCGCACTGTGGCCAGCTGCGGTGTCTCCAGCGCTCTCGGGATGTGGTGCCGCATGTGGGGATGCAGCTGAGGTGCCTGGGATGCTGCAGGCAGGAGGGGCAGGGCTGCCGGAGCTGCTGTGCTGTGCTGAGGAACCCACCCAGCGAGTGCCAGCAGCGCTCAGCTAAGGACGTGTGAGCGCAGCTGAAATGGGCAGCGATGGAATGATCGTGTGCTCATCCTGGGCTGGACCCCCGGAGCCAACAGGATGGGATGGGCATCTGTTAAAAAAGAATAAGGTCAGGTTGGGAAAGCTGCCAGGGAGAACAGTGGTTAGACAAAACCCGTGGGTTTTTGCAGGTTTGGGCGAACCTCAAAATTTCCCCAGGCAAAAAGCAGGAACCGCAGCAGCGTCCACAGCCAGGCTCCCTCCCGCCCATCCTGAGCCCCAGCCGCCTCCACAACTCAGTGGTTAACCAGGCAGCACCACGGCTTGCAGAGCCATCTGCTGGCAGAGGGATGCAGCACCAGGAGGGATTTTTTTTTTCTCTCTCCTGTAGGCTTTTTCCAACTTTGCCCATGCAGTTGAGGGGTTTTTTGCAATACAGCCCATGGGCAGTTCAGACGGTGTGGTCTGGCTCCTGCACACAACTCAGCACAGGAATTGTTTTACTCTGCCAGCCTGACACCTGCTTTTCTCTATAAGAAATGTTCCAGTATTGACCCATCTTTAGCTACGGATCTGTTGTGCAAGACAAAGAAGGAAGAAATGAAATATTTTTTGAAGCATCCTTGTGATGCCTCCTCCAGCCACCTAGAAACAGAGACTATACAAGAGTAAGGGAATAAAGATAGGTATTTATTTGAAGGGCCTTCAAGGTACACCCTGGGGGAGCCAGAGGCTGCTTCCAAAAATTGGACCCCAAGATGGACGACAGGTCACGAGTTCTTCACACTTTTATAGGTTTGGACCATTTGCATATCAGGGTTAATTCTCCAATTAAAGCCCCAGTTTTAGCGATGTAACGCCCCTCAGCTTGCCCCCCTTAGAATCTTTAGTTTACACATTTTGGGCCTAAAAACAGCCTGGCTGTCCTTGAAGGCAAAGCCTGGAGAGGCTTTGTTATGTCTACCCAGTACGAGAGAGTAGGAATTACAAGCTACAAGGAACTTCAGAGTTACACTCTAAGCAGTACAGAATTTGAAAATATAAAAGTTAAAACCTAAGGCATCACTTGGAAGCCAGGAGACAGACCCTTCCCTTCTCAAACAGGAGCTCTGCTTGGAATCAAGGCACTGTGAAATAATACATAATGTGGACACGGGCCTGGAAGCTGCTCGAGGACACAGCAGCATCTGGAGCAAGAGGGACAGGCTGAACAGAGCTGTGCTGAGGCCACAGGGCTGCAGACCCTGAGTTGCCAGGGAGGCAGAGGCACATCTGCTGTAACAGAGCTTCTTTCCATGCCTTTTCTCAGGGCAGTTTTTATCTGCTGTAAATACACACAAGCCCCAGCACTTTTATTTTGCATCAGATCATACGGATCGCTGCCTTCTCTCTGACAGCAGCAGAAACAAACCTCTTCTGCCTGACCTGGGTCTGCAAAACAGACTGTGTGTTTATTCCACGACAATACCCACTTCTTTATTTGTGTGCAAACAGCAGGCTGCAGAACAAGCATGATTCCCCTTTGCAAAGTGCTCTGTGCCTTTGGGGTAGAAATGCACCTTTTCTTTAAAGCTGTAAATAGATGCTGTGATTCTTGGGTTTGCAGAGTGGATGCTTCACAGAAAGCAGAGCTTACAGCAGGCTAGAAAGAGCTGCTTCTATGGGA
This sequence comes from Falcunculus frontatus, assembly GCA_013398115.1. Taxonomy (NCBI): domain Eukaryota; kingdom Metazoa; phylum Chordata; class Aves; order Passeriformes; genus Falcunculus; species Falcunculus frontatus. Next base: position 165,142 of record VZRV01002112.1, read on the forward strand.
AAACGCGGACATTAGATGGAGTTTGAGAGGGTCATGGAATGGTTTGGGTTGGAAGGAATCTTTAAAAAATCACTTTATTCCAACCCTCCTGCCAATCAAGTTTTTCACTAGATCAGGTTGCTCAAAGTCCCATCCAACCTGACCTTAGGGTGACTGTCTCTTTCATGCCTGCTGTAGTTGGTGTTCATCTTGTCCCAGATGAGCACCCATGGGTGGTTCATCTCCTCTCTGCTCCCACCCTGGCTCACACTGTTGGTTCCAGCTGTTTGTGATACCAGTCCACTGCATCTATCTGCATCTAAGAGCCTCCTTCCCAGCAGGAGCTGGGCTTGCTTTTGCAGTTTGGAGGATCTCTGGTGATTCAGTTTGTGATACTTTGGCAGAGGTGAAATGAAATCAGAAATAAGGATGAAAAAATAGTAACCAGGCTCAAAAAGTCACGTTATCCATTCCCCTAGGAGAAAGAGGGGGGCGAGAAGAAAGCTTTTAAAAGGAAGGTGGGAGAAGAAAGCTTTTAAAAGGAAGGTGGAAGAAGAAAGCTTTTAAAAGGAAGGTGAGAGAGCTGAGTCTTGGTGCTATTTTTGGCTTGCCCAGAGTGGTGCGGGGTGGAAGAGTGCTGCTTGCTTATTAGAATATGCAGAAAAGGTGAGACTGGATCATGATACTCCTGACACAAAAGCTCTCCCCATGGCACAGAGCACATGTCTGGCCTGTTTTCCCTGAGCCTGGCTTTCATCCTGGCACATCCATTCTTCTGTGGACAGGGGCTGACATGTATTGAACAAATATTTCACTTCTGTGTCTGCACAGAATACTGATAGGGATGGGCAGGTGCTATATAATACATAAATAATAAACATGTTCATTCTCTCCAAAAAAACCAACCATGTGTGAAATAGCACATTACAAACTCCAAAAAAGAGCCTTAACTTTGCCCATCACATTGAAATGCACCTTCATTGTGTGTCATCATTGCATTTCAAGACCAAATTGTGTAAAATGCGCTTTATGTATTTTTTACCTACTTATAACTTTTTATTTCTTTGATTTTAAGGATTTTTTAATGACCCCATAGCAAGCCTGGGCTGAAACATGGTATTTCTGGAGCATTTTCATTAAGGCAGTGTCACTGGAGTGCTTTATTTGCCTGACTGATGTGACACATCTCTCTCTTGCACCACATGCCCTCTAAGGTTTTATTGTCTTATTTGGTGTCACATTAAAGAACATTTGCAAGTCAGAGACGTTCTTCAGTACCATCTAACAACAGCGTGACAGTGCTGCTCTCAGCCTGCTGCCAGTGAGAGACACCCAAAGGGACACGATGCTGCAGGTGGACAGCATTTGCTGGGTGATGAGAGCAGCCCTTCATTCCCTTCTGGGAGGGTCTGTATGGCTTAGGAGAAGATGGAGCTGGTAACAAATTAGGGTCAGAAGAGTACTGTAGCAAATCAGACAGCAGAGCATAGAATCATTTAGTTTGGAAAGGACCCTTGAGATCTGGCCCAACCACTGACCTAACACACCAAGCCCACCACTGAATCATGTCCCTCAGTGCCATGTTCTACACATCCCTTAAATACCTCCAGGAATGGTGGCTCCACCACTTCCCTGCTCTGAGCTGGGCCAGTCATCTTAATCTACTTTGCTCCAGCTTGGTCTGAATTGTGAATACAGACTTGTTTTCAGTTTTCACTTGACCTCTTTCCCAGAACTGCTGCATGTCAAAGACATCAGGTGACAAACACTTGGCAGTGCTACCTGCTTCCCCACAGCCCTGGTGAGACCTCCCTGCACTCCCAGGAAAACATCTCGGGAAAACATCTCTAAAAAACTGCCAGAGAGCACTGCAGACTTGGTCACCATGGGCTGCTGTGACATTTGCTGCTGATCAGCTGGCAACCTCCTGTCTCTACTTTGTCCTTCTGACAGATTGCAGTGTGGAGCACCAAGATCACAAGAAGAGAGCATTGGTTGGTGTGGGAAGTACAGGACATCTTTTCAAACAACCTCTCACATACTTGTTTGCAGCTAGCCCTGCTCAGCTTTCATTTTAGATCCATCTGGACAGGAAGCCCTCAGTTTTCCTGGTGAGTTTCACTGAGTTTGCCTTGATTAAGCTGCAGCACTTCAAGACAGCCATCAACAATATCAGATTCCTTTTGGCCCTGACCCACTGCCCCACACAAATCAGCTGGCAATAGCCTACACAGAGCTGTGCATGTGGACCTTAACCAAACTGGACAACTCTGCATGGTGGGATAACTCAGGTTTGCAGTGCCAGCCTTGAGGCAGGTGGGTTTTGGTAACACGTAGTGTCACACACAGGTACATCATATGTGTAAAATCATAGAATTGGTTAGGTTGGAAAAGATCTTTAAGACCTTTAAGACCATCCTTTAACTCAAGGGTTGAGGGATGAACCTGCTGCCTGTGGCTCCAGCAGGAGCACCATGGGGTGGTGAAGATGGTCTCTCCTTATCTCTGAGGATATCTTGCATGGCCAGAGTGTTTGTGGACAGGCCACAATGCTCACCCAGCTAAAAGCGCTCAGCACCTGGCTGTGGAACAGGCAATGTGCAGAGCTCAAGCAGAAATCAGGTGTGGGGATGCTCTCCTGCTTGGTTCATTGTATTGGCAGGCTGAGGGAGCATGAAAAAGGCAAAGGCTTCTTGTGACTACCTCTCCTCCATGCTCAAGAGCTACAGAGAAACTTGGTGTAATAAATACAACTCCTTTGATCTTTCAAATAATTTTGTTTCAGGCAGCTGCTCCATCTAAAATCCTTTTTGAGTGAGTGCCATGACCAAGACACCAAGGGAAAATATGAAGGGTTTTTTGCCAAACGTTCCCTTCCTAAGGGGAGTTCTTGTCAGATCTTAAGTTTGACCTGGTATTGGATGTGTTTTTTGAAGTAATGTGACCTTGTTGTAGACAATGAGCAGGCTGAGCTTTGTGGACCAACCCTCCTGCTGGGCCTGATGGATGTGCAAAAATGGCCAAGTGCCCTCTAAAGTGGAGTTGTGATCACATGGAAAGAAATTTTGGCACAAGGCTAACTCTGTGCCTCTAGTTTTGCTTGGAGAGCTTTCCCAATATTTACACATAGGAAAGGATGCACAGAGAGAAACATGTCCCACTAGAGAGCAATGCTGGAAGGCAAATTCTTCATGCATTTCCTTAACACAGGATATTTCCTACATTACAGTAACTTTAATATTCCTACAAGAAACTTCCCATAAAAAACATCAGGTTCTGTAAAAACTCTGTGGTTAATTAAGGGTTGTGCATGCCAGCATTAATTATGCTTTGTTAAATTACAGTTAAAAAAGATTTAATTAAAAAAAAATGTATTTAGTGCAATTTAATCTTTGGCATGACTTTATTAAATTATTATGAATAGGAAAAGTATTTTAAAAGTAAAAAAGAATAATGTTTTTAATGCTCTTTTGAGGTTCATTGGCTTCCAATTTTGCTTGGCTCTGTTATACCAGAACAGATATGTTAGAAAGAAGATTTCAAAATTTCATAGACTTGTAAAAGTGAATTTCTGTGTATGATGCAAACTTTACCATCAGCTGTCAGTGTAGCCCAAATCCTTCTGCACCACTGGCATATGTAGATGGTATGAATAATAGCTGCTTATTTTTTATATAATCTAATCACTAAACCAAGAATTTTACCAGTGTTATTCTATATGACAGGACTATCCAATATATGGCTGAAGAACAACCCATGCAAACTTTTTGCAAGATATGACACAGATATTTGGTAAAAAATTTCAAATGAAGAATAAGTCCTGTGAAATTTCACTTTGGTCACTGAGGAAAAACTAGGAGAGGGTTTTTTTTTTTTTTTTTAGAAATTTCTTTCTTGAAGTAATTTTCTCCCCTTTTACATTATACGATAAACTCATGATTTCAAGCATGCTGCTGAAATGAACCCAAATACACACCTGCCAACAGCTCCTGCTGAAACATGGGGCTGAAATGCTGCTTTAATCTGAACACTGACTAGTTTTATTTCCTGTGGTCACACAGTCAATTCATCTTTTATTAGTTCTGCTTTCTTCAGCACATCATGCATTAGTTGAATAATTCCCCATGAATTTTTCTCCAGTATAGAGATTGGCCTTCCAGGAATAAAGGTCTAGCATGGCTCTTCACACATCAGACTTCACCTTTCTGTATCTGCCTAAATTAGATCCACTTTATTCTTCCCCTCTAGCAACCTTCCCATACAGGCTATTTCCTTGTTTGCTGGCAATTCAGTTTATTTTGAAAGAAATATGCCCATTCATGGACCCTCCCTGAATTAATACAGAACATGTAAAAGTTTAGTGTATTTCAGAGTCAGCTTGTATGAAGACAAAGCCCAAGATCTGCTGAAAAGACTGCTCTGTGCTTCATGAACATCTTATGCAGACATAGGGCATGCAGAGAAAGAGAGCTCATCTTGTATAACATAGAAAATACCTTCTTTACAGAAATGGTGATTGAATAGTTCAGAATTCAGACTGCTCAGATCAGAGCTCTTGCCAAGGGGCTTGGTGTTAGTCAGCTGAAGCTCAGCAATCCTGTAAACTCCAAGTGTTGCACACCCTGGATGAGCATCGTGTAGGGATATGGCTTCTGCCAGAAAGGAGGAACAGTCCCAGAGACACAGCTTTGTGATCCTGATCCAGAGTGGTTGCAGCTGGAAAACAAAGCTACAGCCACTCTCATGAGACACCTCAGAGCATGGGTGAAGAAGAAGCTGGAGAACGGAGTTTGGGCATGGGGAGCCCAAGATTCTCCTGCTCCTTTTGCAACATTTCTCCAGCTCAGGATGTTCTCAGTGTCAGCATGAGGAAATACCCATTCTTCTCTGGGGTGAGCTTGAGGAGGGGCGGTGGTGGGAATGGATCAAGCTATGCCTCTGTCTAACAGAACTCTAGGCTTGGAAAGTGCTAAAATTTTTATGTTCTAGGTCATGTTTGATTCTGAAAAGCACAGGGATTTATTTCTGCCAGATGATGGAAAACTGGCAGTTAAAGGGTTAGCAGGGACACCTCTAGGATGTTTGATGCCAGAGCTTCCAAGCAGGTGGGAAATGACCCTGGGTTAGCAGTGAATCCTGCAAGCAGAGATGAGGAATCATTTTTCTTGGCTCAGCCCACGCAGAGGTGCTACAGACCCAGGAACAGAGCAGTTCACCCCCGAGCAGAGACAGACCATGTGCAGACACCAAGCACCACAAGTTACCACAAGTTATTTTTTAACAGGGCTTTTTGTTGGTTTTAGGTTGGAAGTTTTTTTGTGAAACTTGAGAACACTTACACTTTATCTGTTCCCATATTTATTTTGTAATGATGCATCCAAAAAGGAAAGGAAGTATCAGCTGGTGCTCTTTAGCTCAAACAATATATTTCTTGTAAAACTTCACAAGCAATTCATATCTGATTAAAGTTGGGCAAAACACTTTTTTCCCCTAACTTCAGACCTGCCTTTCTATTATGCTTCTCATGAAGGAAAATGTTTGTTGTGAACAATAAAAGGAAAGTCCCACTTTCCTGTGAATAGCTGTAACATCAAACCTCAGCCTTTCATATAATGGGTTCTTATTCTCTCCCTGGACTAAAGGGCAGCCTAAGTGAAACATTCCCAAGAAGAGATGTGGAAAAAAATCCCCTAGAAACAATAAAAAAATTTTCCAAGCAACCAAACACTCAGACTCTGTCTTGTGCTGAAGCTCTCTGCTTTGCTTTTTACCTGATTGTCTGCTGAGAAATGCACAGATTATCCCAGAGCAAGACACAGGATTCTTTCCCCTACACCACAGCTTTCACAGGGAAAGTAGAGACCCAGCAGATGGAAAAAAAAAGCGTTTCTTTGTAAAAAGCAAGAGGACAAAGATGTGCAATATAGATGAGAAAATGTGGAAGAGATGGATGACTCATCGACTAAAAGGGAAGATGCAGCCATTTTTACCATCATAATTAAATCTTGATCTGAATGGGGGCACTGATGGCGACTCCCTCTGTCCTCTTCAACTCACTGTATCATTTTGTCTCTTCCTGCCAGGCAGGAAGAAAGAACTTTACCTGCATTGCTGAACTGTGAGAGATCAGTTAATGATTGAAGAGGATTTTAAAGATGGGCAGTGTGCAGCAATAAAACTGGCAAATACCAGGTGGCTCAAGCTTTGCCCTCGGCTCACAAAGGCAGTCAAGCATCTGGCCTTTTACATTTTCATTTGTTTTGGAACAGGCTCACTTTGTGCTTTGAATCATGCTTAGAGAAATGCTGCAAAAAACTACTGTCAAAACTCTCAATTCTGTTTAAATAAAAACATATTAAACAGTAGAAATAAAAATTAACAGAAAAACAGTGCTACGGAAACACTTCAAAATTGTTTCCTGGCTAGCGTGGAAAACATTCAGATAACTCAGAAAATATTTGAGTTTGGATTTATCCAACCACTGCTAGAGCAACTGTTTAATCATACAGTTAGGTTTCAGGTATTCAAACAGAATAAAATGTGCTTTCAGTGGTCAAATTGTTCCTCTCTTGCATGTCTATTTATAAAAATGAAAAGCTATCACTGGAAAAAAATCTATGGTATTTTGGTTAAAAGGTATTTTCTTACTGTTACCTGTCAGAGAAAAGCTAAGCTATTGCCTTGTGTAACAGAAGTCCTGTATCAAATGGGTTTGGGCATGATGAATTCCTATGACTACTATATCATAGGGACAAAAATGAAGAGCAGAATAAGATACAAAAAAGAAATGGAATGAAAAATAACGTGAGGACATTCTCCAAAGATATGAAAGATGAGTTAGTCCAACATGTGATTGGAAAGGAGAAATAATAATGGGTGACAGGCCTAAGGCCTTTTTTCCGTCAATAGTCACTTCAAAAAGGAAGTTTATTTAAAACACTTAAGTAGCTGCTGTAAGCAGGATGAGATGTTAGTGATCCTCCCCGAGAAGGTGATGAGGACAGATGAGGCTCCAGGGCACTGGAGAAGAGCAGTCAAGGTGACTGTTTTCAAAAAAGAAGGAAGGGAGGTGCATTGGAATTGTCACTAATCAATCTGATTGCATTTTCTGAAAAAATAACAAAACAGTGTTCATAAAATACAGGAAACAACTAATTAAGAAAAGTCAGGGCAGGTTTGTAGACAGTCGGTTTGTTCCACCAGTAAGATGCTGAAGTATCCTTGCCAGTCTAGATAGCGTTGACAAGGCTGCAGATGGAATACGTGTTCTTGGTTTGGGAAAAACACTTCAGAAAAGATGTAGCCAACTAATTAATTTCTAGAATTTTCTAGACAATTCTAGTAAAGAGAACAGCTGGAAAATATTTTAACAATGCTTAAATACAAAAAGACTCCTGAAAAGGGGAAAAGAACTGTTCTTCTTGTACACTGTGAAGGGAGATAGAATAATCAACTTATATTATAGAAGTTACACTTGCACTGATGTTTTGAAGTCCCAAGAGGCTAAACTGTTCCAGCTTGTGTTCACTGCAGTAAATTCTGTCTTCTCTCGCACTGCAAACCAGTCCTGCTCCACAGTGATTTGTTTACACTAAATGCTCTCCTTTGTGGGAAGTTGATCTGGCAAAAATCATTGTTATACCTCAAACAGTGAGTCACTGAGCTTCCTCTGTAGCAGAACAAATGAGACACCTTTCACAATCAACTACAAATAATCCCTGCAGATCATGAGTTCTGATTGTTGGAAATCCTTGCAGACAATCATTATAAAATTTCCTTCCTCTGTACAGAGGCCTCTTCCGAATTGTGAAGAGTGCAAGAGAAGCAGGATAACCATATGGTGCTGCTCCTGGTCAAAGAATATCTTCTTACGAGCTTTTTTCTTTGAATCTGTGCACAAGATGGTGGAAGATGGCAGAAACAGCGACAGTAGTCTGGGAATCTGAAGATCTCTGTTTCCTTTCCACGGCAGGTTCCTAAGACAGATCTACAAGGCAGATGGTAGCAACAGACACTTCAGGAGCAGAATTCACAATGCCCAAACTCTCTGTGGGCTGAACGGGGAAGTTTCCAGATGAATGTTGGGATGTTGACCACCAGCAGGATGCTCACAAGGGTAGGAGCTTCCTGGAGGTATCTCTTTGCTTTTTGCCAAATGGTGGCTTTACAGAGTCACATAAAAATCCATCAGGCAATTCCCTAAGGGGCTCCAGCCCCAAATGAACACCCTCCCAGTCAGAAAAAGGGCCGCATGCCATGGATGTTTATGGGCCCATAGGGGCCTTACCTTAACAGAGGTGGGGGTAGAGTCTTTGCTGAGATAATCTTGTTAATTAGAGCACAGTAAGGTAGTGATTCAAAACATTTCAGGAAAAACTGCAGCTGTAATAGGAAGTCTTCCTCCTGGGCAAGAAATCTGGGCAGCGGGGTTGCTACCAAAGGTAGGCATTGCCCCAGGCTGTGTATGTGGGATCACAACACTGGAGTGTATGTTACACAACTGGAGTGAATCAGGCCTGCCAAGGGCTGGCCAATTTCTAAATTCTAAGTAGCCCTTAGCCAAAAATTAAGTCCAGAGAGGTTTAATCCAGACCAGTGTTTACTGTAAAACATGTGAGTTACCCTGGGATTCACATGTACTACGTTCCCACTGAAAATGCTAGAAGCCCCAAAGCAGGCTGTGTGCTTCAGATGTCTTCAGTGCTGGTGAGGCTCTTCATTTTTTAAACATCACAATTTTAGCTGAGCTTGCTGTGGTATGGAGCTCCTGACAGTTAATTTTAGGATGTGCTCCTGTGAACATAAATGTGACATTCTGACGCAGCATGTGTGCAGCGTAGATATGGGGCAATTTACTGCTGTGGACTGCTGCCATATCACCATATTATTATCTCTTGGGAGGGAAACAATGTAGATTTATGTTTTGCTTGAGTTCTTTGTTTTGGTTATTTTTTCCTGCCTGGTTATTTTTAGTGCAAAATTGTTCCAAATTATGTCAAGGACAGAAGTTGAACTAAAACCACGATCGGAAGTGCTGCTGTCTGTGAAGGATGTTTCCGTGAACAACAAAAGCCAGTGATATGTTCTATTGCATAACCTTAAAGAAATCTCTAGAAAGCAAAGTGCTGCCTCTGTTATCTCCAGACAGGCCCCAATCCAACCCATCCTGGTGTGAAGAAGCTGGCTGTCAATTTTAGCAGCTGCAGGATCAGAGGTTCTGATGTGAAACAGCCACTTTCAAGAAAAAACACGTCTCTGTGTAAGGGCATGAGCTAGCTGGCACAGTCCCTCCCCTTCCACTACCTTTGAAGAATATACAGTATTCAAACCCTGAAATCACTTGCAAGTTTATATCCTCTGCTCAAGACATTTTACATCTCCTTGGGCTATTTGCTTTCCAAGACAGACCCACGGTGTTTCCCAGAAATTAATTAACAAATTCACAACCTCTTTTGCTGGCTTGGGAAACAGCAGCATGGATGAATGCTCCACTGATAAGGTTTTAATATTGAGTTGTCAGAGGTAGAGGTACCTGACAGCTCTTGAAGATTAATTACAGAGCACAACTTTCTCTATTCCTGTCTGCCTGCTCCAAGGAGACAACTGTGTTTCCTTCCCTTTAATGAAAGTGTGCTGTAATAATAGCTTGCAAATATTTTACCTCTGGAAGCAATCACTAAGTTTGTTTTAAAAGCTGAGCGAACACTGAAGACATGTTTACTCTCCAAGTAGACACCCTGTATTTGAGCTATTTCATTTATTGTTACTATTTTTAAACCAGTGTTGTGCAGCTGTGAATGCAAGTTGCTTCATCTGCTACAGCAAACACCCTAATTTTCTAATAAATTAGCAAAAGGGGAATTGAGGGAAAGATTTCAAGAGCAAAACAATGTGTTGGGAAATCACCTCAATTCCAAATTGAGTTACAAATGTGTGATGCTGCCAGACGTTGTTAAAGCCATAATGAGCTGTGTAATGCTTGCAGCCCCTCTGGTCCCCTCCTTTGGAGTGCTTCTCCATTCCCTGGTGCCTGCAGCTCCTGCTCAAGACATTTTGCACTTGCTTGGGCTCCTTGTTTGGGTCCATTGCTTTCTGTCTCCTGTGGGAAAATGATGGCAGCAGCCAGTGCCAGGGCTGGGACATGTCGGCCTCCACTGGCACTTTCTAAATCCTTTCTGTAGCACTGTAACCCTTAATCTAAAACAATCTTTACAGATTAGGGCCAATCCCACTTCGTCTGCTCTTATGAGTAGCTTCAGATGGTTTTTCTGCTCAGTTAATTGCCACAGGCTCTTATGTCAGGGATTACTCATTTAGTGGAGATCACCTTTGGAAGTGGCTGCTGGCGGGAGTCTGAGTCACAGACAGAGTCAATTCAAGGGAAGTTGTTCTTTTCTGAATATGAGAGAGCTGAGGAAGATGCAAGCTGGACAAGGGAAGTTACTTCCATTTTTTTCTGTGTTAGTTTTCATTCCTTTCCCGGGGGAAGCTTGGTGTCAAAATCATTCTCTAGCAATTAGGAAATGTAGGCAGTGTATCACACATCTTGTGTTCATGGCTCTCTGCATAAGACATAATAACACACCTTTGAGAAGAAGCAGGCAGCCTTATATCCAAAATGGGTGACGTTGAAGTTTGGGAAGTGGTATCCCATTTCCCCTCAAAAATACTGTGCTACAACATCAGCTCAGTGTGGGAGGCATCAGAGCCACCTCCTCTCTGCCACCACCATGACACACTCAAGGTCAGATTGAATGGGGCTTTCAGCAACCTGATCTAGTTCGGGATGTCCCTGCTCATTGCAGGGGGCATGGGCTTCAAAGCTCCCTTACAACCTAAACCACTCTAAGATTCCATGGTGCTATTTCAACCCTGTACTGCCCTCTCCCTCCACCCTTCTTTTGCTCCTTCCCCTTGTACCCCCACTGATCCTTTTTGCTCCATCGTTCGTCTCCTTTTGGCATTTTGGTGAAAAGAGGAAAAAGGACAGCAGATGGAAAATAGGGGTGCAACTCCTCCTGTGCCTTGGAGCAGAAAGCCAGTGCAACACAGCCCTGGTTCTGTGTTGCCTTTCTACACTGGGGAGTTCAGGATTCCATCACACAACAAAAGTACAAAACTGCCTTTTTATTCCAAAAAAAGCCGTGTAAGAATCTAAAGTCATTTTTTTGCACAATCAAAGTCGATGAGAGGTCTTCCCACCAAACTCACAAGCAGCAGGACCAAGTCTGTACAATTAAAATGGGAGCTCCAACATCAAAGGCAGGCAAAGAAAGGGCACAGCATGAGTTCATGGGATTGTTTACTGTGCAATGCGCTCTCCACATTTTTAAACCTTTTGCTTGGATCTCATTTTCCTTTGAACTCCAGGCAACGTGAATATTTAGGCCCACTAAAATACATGATGTTTTCTAACAAACTGCAATGCAGATTAGATCAATTCTTTAATCTCATGTTTTCCTCTTGAACACTGCAATCAATCATTTTACGCTCAGTTGGATATAAAATTAACCCAGGCACTTTAGCTTTATTCCAGAATGTTCTGTATTCTAAACTATTTAATTTTGCTGGGAATAAGCCAGGGTCTTCTCATCCATAAAGGTGAACATAGCCTAGATCTAAACAGAAGGTGCACAGCTACTTTGTTGTGAAACTACTGGGTGAGGTGGAAGTACACAATGTTTTCATGGATACTAAAGAGAGGCCACAATCACAGGCACTTTTGTCCAGGGGAAATGAGCAACACAGAGTATGCTGGTGAATCCAAATAAATAACTTCAGAAGAAAAAGCAGCTCAAGAAAACGTTTTAAAGATCTGAAAATCCCAACAACAAAACCACCATGGACAACATGAACCACTTGCAGTTACTCTTCCAGCTACTCTCTGCCAGTGACTGTCTCCTATGGGCAAGTGTTTTCCTTGAGCACATGGATAGTGTATGGTAACAGTCAGAGAGTTCTTCTATTCTGTAAAAAAAAAAGGCTTCAAAAGTACTGGGAAGCCTGTGAACAGGTCCTTGTGATACTGGAAGGGAGACAGACCTTTATGTAATTTACAGGAAGTGCTTTTAGCAACTTTATGACCAAAATTTCTATAAATATCTGTTGTAGAAAAAACACAAGGACACAAAGAAGCTTTCTCAGAAAAACAATAAACTGCCATAGGCTGACTATGCTTTGCAAAAACTATACTCAGAAACTTTGGTTTACATTTTGAAGAAGTAACCAGCTGCCTTCAGATCCTACTGGGCTGAACTCCAGTTTTCTAAAATCTGCCTGTTGCTGGATACCTCTTCTTCCATTAAGTCCTTTTGATTCTCTACCTGGGCTGAACTAGCACTGTTTTCTTGTACTTCTTGGAATAAAGTTTGATCCTGGGCAGAATTGTGGCCCGTGTTATTTCCCACAATTTGGACTTTTGGGGGCAGGTTTATCGGGGACAGGTGTTTCACAGTGCTTAATGCAGCTGCAGACTTTTTCCAACAGCCAAGTAAACCATAAAAGTACTCTCGGCTTTTCTACAATATTTCTGGAGGGCCCTGGATGGCAGCCATAAGGGCTGGCTTTGATTATCTGTGAAGGACTGTTGTGAAGATTGGTTTGAGCCCCAGCCCAGACACCTGAGAAAATTTCCTTTCCCATCACACTAATGAATCACAGTGTTTAAAATGACAGCAACTTGTTAAAGGTGGAGAAGATAAACAGAATAGCATGTAATGACCAGGTGCACTTTTCCAGAAGTCAAGCAATAAACAAACTAAAACGATTTGAAGTCTCCTTCTGTAATTTCAGGGTTTGTGTCTCCAGTACTAACACCCCACTGGCAGACTCTGAGCCCTGTCTCTCCTCCCAGGATAAAAAAAGCTGATGACTCAATTCTGAACAGCCCTTCAGCCAACCCGAGCTCCTTCTCTCTTCTGGCTCCTCTAGCACGCGGTCCCTTTTTGATCATTATTCCTCTTCTTCAGTCATTTGTACCCCAAGACCCAATTTCCCCCTAAGACCCTCCTTACTATGATTCCTTCTTTTTCTTTTTTGTAATGTGTACTTTCATGCCCTAAAGCTACAAGCTGTGAAAGATCAGACCAGTCACTTCAGGCCCGTTTTGGCTTGGTGAATTGGCTCAGGTTTTCTTGTGTTATAGTAATTGTGTAATTTCCTACCCTTTCTCATGTTTTTTTACTTTCTTTATTTTTTTAAACAGAAATTCTCCAAATATGAAGAACTTAAACGAAAATCCAACATCTTCCAGATGGCTTCCTCAAAAATGAAAATCAATCCGTTTCCTTGGGTTCCTTCCCTGCTTCCAGACTCCATCTGTATGCTCCCTCTTTCCAGGCTGCCATCCTTTCAAGAGCTTTCTGAGTGGGGTTCCCCGTCTTTAGACCTCAGGCTTTTGTCTCCCAGGCTCAGCTCAGATCTATCTGATACAAAGCCTTTGTGTGAGGTAAGTTTCCTCTCCAATACTTGTGCTCATTTCCTGGAGAAGGTCTTTGTTTCCCTGGCCTGCGTTTGCTGTATGGACTTCAACTCGTTATCAGCCTTTTCCTCCCTCTGACCTCCTGTCTTTTCAGCTTCTCTGGTTTGCATCTGGAGCTCCTCTGCCTTCCCAGACCACGGACTTCCTATTCTCCTGCTCCGGTACTGCCCCACTGCTGCTAGGATCAGGATCTGTTCCCATGTCCAGACTGCCTGAAATTTGGGGTAGAGGTTACTTTATGAAAACCAGGTGACTTATAAAATGAGACAGTCAAAAATACAGGCAGTTGTAACACATTTTTGACTGTTATAATCTCTTTGGGGAATGACTTGAGTGGGTTTTTAAGGCAGCAGGTGAATAGCTGGTGCTTCAAAGACAAGTTTCATCCTGAAGCATATTACATAAATTATCAGCGCTTCCTACAAATGGCAAGATACACAGAACAGATCTCTGGATTAGATACCATCCCTTTCATAAATGGTTTTACGGAAGGAAATTAAAAGGGATGCACAATTTAAACAAAAATGAATAGTGTGCATGGAGGTGAGAAGGACAAGGAGAAAAAATGGTACGGGCCAAGGGAGAATAAGCTGTTGAAAAAAGCCCCAAATACACATGAAAGGCAACAGCAGAGGAATAGGAGACTGAGGACTGCATAGGGCAGTGCTGGTGTATTAACAACAACAACAATAAAAAGTAAGTAGAAGGAATAAAGATCTTCTCATTTTCTAAGACAAGAAGTCACAAACTAAAAATGACAAAAAGGCTCTTGGTTTTTTTCTCCCTCCCTCCCTGCAAATGCAGCCTAGGAGAATGTGATTAGTATATCACATGCATCACATTTTCTAATGGGAGTTACAATGCTGTTACCCGGTACTGCCATGACACTCATCCCCCTACAACTTTCTTGAAGGACCTTGTAGAGCAAAACTCCAGAGTCTACTAAAATTAGACATATTTTGTGTCTCTTTCCTGTCTTTGGTAGGGGTGAAAGTCAACCCTGTGCATATTTTATATGCCTTGTAATAACACCCATTCATTCATTACAGAAGAGGTACTCTATTGTCCTCCTATGACACTTCCTTGGGACTGCAGCTGGAAGATGTGTCACTGGGACTTCCCTTTGTTCCCTTGCTCTGAACTAGACACTTGTGGCAGATGCTGGATTGGCAGCCTCACAGAAACAGATACTCCAGGCCACAGCTTGCACAAGTGGAGACAGTTTAAGTGTCTGGCATGTGTATGGCACCTATCACTGCTGCTCCACCACAGGAGTTAATCAGCAGCTGTCAAACAGCACTGTTCCAGCACTCCTGGGCTGGGATGCTAACTCACCTGCTTAATGTTGTGGAGGCATAGCCAAAGCTGAGAGAAGATTTCTTTATTTCAGCTTCCTTTTAGAGCAGGAGGGAGTTGTAGTCATTACTGCAGGTCTGTGCCTCTACCTGCCCCTTTAAGGACGCCCTTCTCGCAATCTGAAGACTGTCCTTTCTAGGAAAAAGAAACAGTGAAAGTGGAACTGTGATAACCCACTGATAAACCCAGTCTGATGAGGAGCAGCTGAGGGAGCTGGAGGGGCTCAGCCTGGAGAAAAGGAGGCTCAGGGACGACCTTGTTGCTCTCTATAACTCCGTGACAGGAGGTTGTAGCCATGCGGAGGGTGCTTTGTCGTCTGAAGTAAAAAGCACAAGACGAAAGGAAATGGCCTCAGGATGCACCGGGGACATTTAGATAGGATATTATGAAAAAATTTCTTCCCAGAAAGGTTGTTGAGCATTGGAACAGGCTGCCCAGGGAAGTGGTTGCATCACCATCCCTGCGGATATTTAAAAGATGAGTGAGTGTGGCCCTTGGGGACATGGTTTAGTGGTGAACTTGGCAGTGCTGGGTGAAGGGTTGGACTTTATGATCTCGGAGGTCTTTTCCAACCTAAACAATTCCATCATTCCATGCTATGACTGCAGACTGCCCAGGTCGTTGAGATCTTTACCATTACTGAAGTCACCAGGACTCAGATTTGGTACTGCTAAGCTTCTCTGGTATCTGTGTGCTGTATTGGAGTCACTCCTGGATGTTTGAATGTCAAAGGCAAAATGGCAATAGTGAAATCCATGATGTAGATTGTGTCAGCCTAGAAATGTACACAGATGCCGTGTCCTTTGTTTCCCCTGGACTGGTAAGAACTTGACCCCTGCGCCCAGAATTTCTGTAAGATGAATAAATAGATGTATACATACAGCACGTGCACACATACAAACACACATTATATATGTGTGTATGTAAATACATGAACTTAGGGAATAATGTAACCAAGCCCTTTTTCCTGCTACTAAAGCAAATCATTGAATAAAAATCCGTTACGTAAAAGGAGCAAGCTTCATCCTGAAAACCATTAGTATCACTTCTCTCCAAAATCCTGTATGAATGTTGTCCCAGAATATCCCAGCAGTGCTCTGCAATATCTCCTTTCTACTTTCCAGTCTAAGCACATCCACCACCATTTTGTGTCCATTGATTCTGAGAAGTGCTGCTTGTAAGCTTCAGTCATTTCCTCTTCCTCAGATCTGCCCATGGGTGTATTTACAGATAGCAAATCCCTCCCTTCTCAGGCTTTGCTTTGTGAGACTAAACAGCTTCTTTTAGACTGCTCACACCCCAATATGGCTCGAACAGACCTTGCCTGTACCTTGTCCATCCTAGGTTGGACTTGATGATCTCCAGGTCTTTTCCAACCTAATTGATTCTCTGATCCTGTGGTTCTATTCCAAGCTGAATTTACATTTCTTTAATGGCTTTGCTTTCATTTTTCAAGAGTAGGTCTTACAAGTTAAATGATGACATCAATCTTTCCCTATACAATCGAAACACCTCTCCTGATAAGCTGAATAATAATATTTGTAAATTTTTTGCTTGCATCATGTTAATAGATACAGCCAATTACTACTCTGATTTCTCTTCTGAAGATATATTGATAGTTTCAGACAAGTAACTTCTCACCACTGGCTTAAATGCAGGACCAGCGCAGGACCTTGCACTTTGAGCTGTCGTCTTTCACACCAAAAGGCATAAAATTAGCAAGAATATTATTGGATTAGGCCAGTATTTTACTACTTTCTTTCCACATCAAGACTTCCTCTTTATGCAGCCATGTCTGGGACTTGTCTCGCTTTCAGGTATATGAAGCAATGTCCAGAAACATGAACTAAATCTAACTCTGGATTGTCCAAACTGCACTGTTGATTTTGTTTGCAAGGAAAACATTTCAACAGCAGAATGTAAAGGCAAAACTAACACAGAGATGCTGCAAAAGGAATTTTTATGATGGCATTTGCTTTATCAAACTTTAGACATCAAAGTCTAAGGTGGTTGTGTGTTTTCCCTCCACAACCACAAGAAAGATGCTGGCACCTCTCCAGGGTTTTTATCACTCAGGCACTTATTTGAGGATCTGATGAACTGTTTACCATCAGTGCCTGCTTCTTCCTTTCCACAGATTGTCAAGTGAATCTGCATCAGCAGAGTAGCCGAAGCACGCACCTAAAAGCAGACGAAATGAGCCTCTCCTCACTGTTTTTCTTAAAATCCAAAAGAATATTCCAATCAATGACACTTGGATTTTTCACTCGTTGAGAAGAAAACGTATCACAGAGAAGTCACCTGGGACATTAGAGAGCGGTTTTAAAAGAACTAAACTCCCTAAATCTGATCTTTATCGATATGTCATGAGAAAAATATAAACACTGAAAGAAAAATACGGAAGGTTTAAACCATTTTTCTTTCTCCAGGAGCAAGTGGCTTTTAGAATATTCATTGCACATTGTTCTAATCACAAATTGGAACAAGAATAAGTTTCGGAATTCTGATTTCACACAACAGAGCTCTAATTCTATGGTGGAAAAAATGGCTGAAACAGGAAATTTTCTCCAAACAATCCTATGTTGCCATCTGCCTTTATATCAGACCAATTCTATCTTCTAGGAGCTTGCTCTGAAGAAATATGGTCTTTTAGCAGACCAGTGTGTTTAAACAAAACTATTGTTCTCTCTCTTGTTTGTGACAAAAGGTAGTGAATGGAGATTGGGAGTTCCTGAGTACAGCAGGAGCTCTGGAATAATTACTAACCTGAATTTCTAAAAAAGAAAGAATTTGATGTGAAGGGCCAAGGCATAAGGACAAATTAGACAGAAGAAGAGATGCTGATTTTCAAGTCTTGGCTGGAAAAAACACAGATGCAGAAGTGAAAAAGAATAGTAAACATCGTGTCTGCAAACTGTTCTCCGAGTGGGTGTTTTTGGGAGAGTGCCAGCTAAAGGATTCAGCTTTTGGTAGGATAAGTATGTGTTACCCATGCCCAAATTTGTGGGTAATCAACTCACAAATCAGCTGATGAGTTAGTTAAATGTTGCTTCATTAGAAAAAACATTCAGGTTTGCAAATATCTTTGATGACACACTTTTGGCAACTCAGGGAGATGCTGGAGCACATTCCCCTTCTCTGTCACACATCCCCCTCTGCACTTTCTGATGGGCAAATGCAAGTCCGAAAATGCATCAAACTATTGCGTATTAATTTCTTTGTGGTGTTTTCCTCTGCACACAAAAACCC
This sequence comes from Falcunculus frontatus, assembly GCA_013398115.1. Classification (NCBI taxonomy): domain Eukaryota; kingdom Metazoa; phylum Chordata; class Aves; order Passeriformes; genus Falcunculus; species Falcunculus frontatus. The sequence goes on from VZRV01002112.1 coordinate 183,206, forward strand.
GTTGCAGTTCGTTTCAAATTTATCAGGAGAAGTAGCAATAATCTCAGTTCACCATCCCGCTTAGAATGGGAATTCAGAAATATTTTACTTGTCAGGCCGAAAATCCAGTCTTCTGTTTGCCTCTCTAACTTCTGGCTCTCAAGGCAGAACAGGAGATGATTTTCCTCCTTCAGGCTGAGGTTTTGGTAACAATTAAAGTGGGAATAGAGAGTCAAAATTTACACTTGTAGCCAGTGAGTGAAACAGAAAACTCACATGCTGCTGCTTTTGTGGGAATACACTGTGGTAAAATGAATAATCCCCAATAGTTCAACTTCTTAGGAGGGAAAATACAAGGCAATCAGGTGCTTCTGAAGTGCTCAGTCTGTTTGGCTCAGTTTGCTGTCTCTCTAGAAAACTTGATGTGTATTCTTGGCAGCAGGCATCAGTGCCCCGAGGGAGAGGATATACAAGCCTGCAGGAATGTAGATAAACATCTAAGTTCTTACTCTGCATAACAACAACAAAAAGTAAGCAGTGAAAGCCTTCAAAGTGCTGCCAAGGGGCCGTTCTTCATAGTCACAAGTACCTTACTAAGAGGAGAGTTTACACTTCTAATTGAAAATATTTCATATTTAATAGAGCCAATCACAATTCTGACTTTTTTTGACAACAGAAAAAATAATCTATAGGGTTTTATTTTTCTGGGGCCAGGGAGGGAGGAATGCGTGTCCTTTCTAGCACTGGGCAACGTTTTACTTGTAGTAATGCCTAATGGTTTTGTCAGTTGTTATTTACGTAACAACTTTCAGAACCAAAAATGCAGGAAACATTATTTTGTAAAATGTAGTAGCTTGCTGGAAATAATTTTACACCTCACAGAAGCATCTACTGACTCTAGAAGCACATAGAGTTCAGCTGGTATAACTGAAGGTGAGGGTCTGTAATTGTCAGGGGAAATAGTATTTCATTATAGAATTTTCTAACAGCGAGTATTTGGTCAACTCTGGCAATTCCACAGACGTACAGACTGACTGCCCTTTGGGAATGCTATTTATAAACTCAAAAGCGGCTGAACAGCACTCACAAAAAGGCTGCCAGTTTCAAGAAAATTAATGACAATCTGACATTGTTGGAGGATGAAGAGAGAAGAGGCTTTGTGCTGAGCTTAAGGCATGAAGTGTGTTTGCACTGCTTTGTCTTGGCCTCTCTGTGGAAGCCTGGGGTATTCACGGGAGCACCCTGCTCATGGCATTGTCAGCTTAGGCAAATCAATACAGAAAAATGTAAACTTACAGGTAAATTCACATCCCTTTCTCCTAAAGGCTCCCGAGAGAAAACTGTGTCTTTTTGTCCTGGAGCCTTCAGGGTGTGTCTTTGCTGTACTTCCACTAAAAAAAGAGCCACGACAAAACCACAAACCGCCCCCGCAAGACAATAACACCCAAAACAGTTCCCTGAGTGCAAGTAGTTTGTGCAGGGTTTCTGCACCTAATCCATCCTTTTGGTGATGGACTGGTTTTATTTGGAATTTTTAAAATTCCAGCCAGACACAGTTTAACTGCAAGTCCACACTGCTCTAAAGACTAACAATTCCCTGCTTTAAATTTTCCTGCCAGATTTCGAAACTGAGCTTACTGAGCACAGCCATCAGATGAGCACCAGAACCAGCACAGGAGTGAGAGAGCAAGAAAGAGAACTTCAGCGTCAAAGAGGGACACGATCCAGTTGCTGTCAGTGCCTCAGCTGCTGTTGGCAACTACACTTCCAGCACAAAGGGCCTGTACAGGTATCAGTGACTGTCTTTGAATAAAAAAGCACTTTCAGTTGATACCATCATCCTACCTGTGGCACAGAAATGCAGGCACACATACAATGTGTGTGCATTTATAGTGATACGAGTATTTATGTATCAAATGTTTTAATAAAACTCACTGACTTTTGAGCAAACTTTGTATCTTCTGATCATTGCAGTTAGGGCTACATTGCTGTTACTGATGGAATGAGGAGGAAATTACATTGCTAATGCTGTATGTTTTGTGTGAAGTCATCTCTGCAGAGAAAAGGCTTTGTATCCTGCTAGCAGAGCATGTGTGAGAGCTGTTACAACAACAAGCAGCTTCCTGTTACTTTTATTTTGGAAAGACAAAATGGCTGAAGGCCACAGCTGTTGATTTATTCAGATGCCGAAGGAAACCATTAGCCCATTGGACCCTGAAGATGAGATTCCTTTGTGCTACATGTTAATATAAGGAAATCCCAAACAGGGGCTGCCAAAGGGACATAATACAAATGCAAAATGCCAAATGTACCTGGAAAGGAAGGAGGTAGATGGTCACTTCTTAGAAAAGAGAAAAAAAAAAAAAAGCCAGTGAAAAGCACGGTTTGCTTTTTTTCTCCTTCCTCTTAAGTACAGTATAACGTACAATCAAACTGTGAGATGAAAACTCTCCTGTGTTCAATCAAACAGAATATCTTTGAAACGCACAGCTACACATATGGTTGCACCGTTAACGCCTGCATGCCCATGTGAACTGGTTTTCATCAGCACAATGCGGATGGAGCTGCTCCACACACTCCCTGCTGTTTGCAGCTTTGTTTTAATTAGTTGTAATAGCCCAGTATAAATGAATTGCATCCTCAGAAGAGAGGTCAAAGAAAAAACATAATAGCTGTCATCAGGGTAGGCAACTCCTCTTTCAGATTGCTGCTGTAATGGCCTCGTGGCAGAAACATACTTAATCATTGCCCGTACTTAGCCTGAATTTCACAAACACCTCCCTCTCCCCCAGTTCTTTTCTTTCAAGATTCAACAGTTACAAGTACTTTATTTCACACCTGTGCAGAAGTGACATTTCTAATATTTCATTCAGAACTTTAAAAATATTTAGTACAGGACAAGCTGTCATCTACAATAATTTTTAAATCAACACGGGGTCCTATTTGAAGGATGTATTTTTATATGTCACAATGAGGCCACAGAATTGAAACTTTTCCTGGCTCCCTGTCTTGTTCTCAGCCCAGCGAAATGGAGTAAGGCACAGGAGCTTTTGGCATGTGGCAAAGAAATGACGCAAGGAAAAGGAAAAGTACTCGTTAGTCAAGGCTGAACTGATTATAGCAAAGAGAACGTGATTGACTGAAGAGGTTGATAACAATGGAGGAAATAGACCAAGAGTGGTTGAAACAAAGGACAGAGAAATTTGTTTCCACTGGCTGATGTTCCTCCACCTTTCCAGCTAAGATTTTAACCAATAAAAAACAAACCACGTTTGTGGTGTTGCCACAACAGTTTCTAGTTAAATACAAATTGAATCAGGATAAACTTCCAGCGTCCATATAATTTCCCTCATTTTGGTTGGTTGCTTGCTCAGTATGTGAGAATGCAAAATATGGTTGGTTTACAAAGCCATTTGCAGTTATTTTGCGGACCAGTTCTTAAAGAGCTCTTATAGATCAGCATTGACCCACATTCCATGGTTTGAAAAATATGGCATTAGGGCATGATTCTTTCAACAGCCTGAAAAACGGCCCCACAAATTCCTTAGTATCACTGGCTCCATTCTGGTGACCCTCGCTGTATCCAGCTGGTTACAGTTTTTCACTCTCCTTTAGCAATCATCTGCAAGACAGGCTCTGACCAGTTGCCCTTGGCCTGGCTGGAGGGACCTGTGCTGTACTCAAAGGGTCCAGCCTGTGACCCCGTGTAGCTGCTGAGATGCCCTCTAATAGAGTGTCTGCAGCGGGTAGGAAGAACAAGAAAAACAAAGTTTGCTCTGCTTCTTCGAATAATGACAGAATTTGAGAATCATTATGGTTGGTAAAGAGCCCTGAGATCATCGAGTCCAACCTTTGACTGGACACCACCATGACAACTAAACCAAAGCATCGAGTGCCACATCCGGTCTTCCTTGAAGAGTTCCAGGGATGGTGACTCCACAACCTCCCTCGGCAGCCCATTCCAGTGCTTGACAACCCTTTCACTGATGAAATTCTTCCTGATGTCAGCATGAACATCCCCTGGCACAGCTGGAGGCCATTTCCTCTTGTTCTGTCCACTCCCCACCCGGCTGCACCCTCCTGTCAGGGAGTTGTGCAGAGCCAGAAGGTCCCCCCTGAGCCTCCTTTTCTCCAGGCTGAGTCCCTTTCCCAGCTCCCTCAGCTGCTCCTCACCAGACTTGTGCTCCAGACCCTTCCCCAGCTCTGTTGCCTTCTCTGGACATGCTTCATGCAACCCCCTCCACAGCAGGTAAAACAAAATAAGTTCAGTAGTAGTAGGCAAGCTTCTTTTTCCCCTTGCTTGAAAATCTGCATGTTGATAAAGTTTTTATTTACAAAAGAACTGCTCTCTGTTTTTATATTTTCCCTCTCTTTTTTTTTTTTAATAAGAGTCTTGCCTCCTTCTGTGGAGTAAACAGATTCACTCTCCACTGAGTATGCAGTGAAGGGAAAAGTACTGTGTGTGTTGAATGAATATTTTCCCACACTTTGTGTGTTTTTAAATGAAATATATCTGCAGCTGCTTCAAACCAGCAGAGGGAGTTTGCTCATCCAAATAATTTTTAAACTTCTCAACACAATCGTATATTTCAGTAATGTTGTTACCTGGCAGGAACTGATGCTGAAAAGAAAAGGTAACATTTTACAATCCAGACTGTTTAACTCCTTAGTGCTACAGGCTGTTTGCTTCCAGTCAATTTTTTTGGATATCATTGTGCAAGAAGTTGCTGCAATGAAAAATGCACTAGAGAACTAAAAGCATGAAAAATCAACTCAGCTGGAATGTTTGTGAGCAAACTATTTGGTTAAAGGAGAATGTACAATTACCGCAGTACATGTGCCACTCAAATGTGCATGAAACCACTGTGTGGTAACAGCAGACACACATTTGTTTTTTTGGAAAAAAAAACCCAGTTCCTTTATTTTTTGCACCCTAGAGAAAAGCTTTGAAAGTTCCTGGTTTAGGTTTCTTTATTTGGAAATAATGGAGTAATTTTAAGATAACCAAAGCGGCAAAAAAGGTCAAGTGAAATACTCACTGTAGCAGTAATAGGGAAAGAGTCTCATTATTACTATTTTTTTTGTGAGAGAAAAGAAATCAGCTCCAGTGGTGACAAATTGTATCATTCTTATCTTGTGTTATAAACCTGCATAGCAGGAACTATACAATGATCTCTCTTGTAAAATAAAATTATAGTAGTTACTGACGTTAACAGTGGATATTGTCTTGATCTGCAAGTATGCCACAACTCTTCCTCTCTCAAAAGCAAGCTAGAAATTCTGATATTCCATTAAGCTCAATCATAAAAGACTTTAAATGCTAATCTTTCATTTTTAAAAGTTTTGTTGAACAGGTTTGTGAGAAAATGATATAATCTTTTGGAACTTAATTAGATTTGAAACTAGTCTGAAACAAATATGCACCTTTATAGTTCCATAGAGTCAGAATATCAATTCTCTACACCTTGAACTGAAAGGAAGGTCTGAATAAAAAGCAAGAGCCAGTGTTCCCTGTATATCTGTATATGAGTAAAACTATTTTTAAAGAATTGCATAAATACCAATTATTGCCTAATATCCAAGGGAAAATGGCTCATTAAATTTTTCAGCTTTTACTGAGTTGGAAAATGAGGAAGGAACTCATTGTAGGTGATTTAGAAGGCAATTTTCGGTAAATACGCATTTAGCACATGCCACCAGACACAGAGCACAGAGAAAAGAAATGAAGTAGTCACGTGATTTAACAGTTGAGTGAAAATAGTCAATAGCCTGGCACAGATGTATTTTCTTTATATGTATTACAATTGCCAACTCATATGAGAATGCTAAATATGGGTCCCTGTGCTGCTCTGAGTCACACATGAGCAGACTCCTGCACTTTTGCAAACCTCAGTGCCGTGAAGTCTTGTCAAACTCAATGAAGCGTGAGGCAGACACAACTGCCAGTGCCACACACGTCATGGGCCACAGCCCAGCTTTAGACAGAAAACTGCACAGGCTGCAGGTGATGGATTCAGCAGCATCACAGCCAGTCACCCACAGAGAGAGAGACTTGGGCTCAGCAGCCACAGGAGCTCCCTCAGGAGCCATCCTATTTCTGCCTCACTGCTACTGGAAAGAGGACGGAGGTCGAAGCACAGGACCAGTGGATGCTGGTGCATCATCATCAGAGCAGATGGGCTTGGAATAAAACTCAGGTTTTGCACTCGGGTTGCTAAGAAGCTTTGAGCTAGCCCTGGCCAGAGTTACCAAGGCACGTTGAAATAAAACAGAATTTCACAAAGCTGGTATCTTACCTGTTCACAGCGTAAGAACTGAGAACCAGGGCTTTGCTCTCCAGCCTGTTCTAGGCTGAAGGGAGGGACAAAGGTAGCTTTATGTCAGCATGGGTGAATATGAACTGGAATGAGATTTGGCCCTAGTTCAGACCAGCTTCCAGAAGGAAGGCTATATGGAGCTCCTTCAATGCTCTATAAACGTGTACACTATGGACATTTTATTTCTCACCTCTTGTTCATGCACACTTAGCTTTTTGTCAGAGTTTGAAAAAGTAAAAACTGCTACATTAGATCAAATTTATAATTCCTCATATCCTTTATCCTTCTTTTTTTAGCATGTAGCTCTACAAAGGAAGTGGAAAAAAGTGATACAGCAGACAGATGAGGATAATTCATCCTCATGGAAATTATTTTCTGAATTTTTTTGGGAGTGACTTCCAACTCTAAGGCTGATGTTTCCTTTCTGTCCCAAACCTTCTCTTCTTATTAAGTACTGTAAACCTGGGGGTGCAGCGAGTTTGTAGTTTTACAAAACGTAGATTCTCCTTTTAAGGGGAGCATCATGGGGCCATTTATAAGCAAAACACTGCACCTGCTTCAAGGAAATTCTATGACTTGTACATTCCCAGTTCTGCAGTTGAAAAAAATGGAAGCATCTGCCTCAAAGTATGGTGAAGCAGATAAAATACCATAATAAAATGTGATATATGCTTGTTTATATACTCGGATTGCACATTTTGTATTTAGTGCTCATTATCTGACTCATTTTCTGTTTGTGTGCCATGAGAAAGATGCTAAGCCAAAGCTGACTCCTGGAAATACTTGACATTCTTTTCAGGCTAATTTTGTCCTGAGCTTGGCTGAAATGGCTCCTCTGGAACCGCTCATAAAAGGATGTCTGCAGCAAGGAAGAGGAAATATTTTCATTTCAGAGGGCCCTGCTGTGTTATATTCCCTGATTTTCATCAAAACCAGACCATGTTTACTTGTCCTTTTGGCCTCAGGGTCAGGGTTTTTTCTTTAAATCGCTTCAGTTCTAAGTAGTCGTTTCACTCATTCCTGAGTTTCTCACAAAAACCTAAACAGTGGCAGCCAGATATAGCTTGGAGCACTTTCCTACGTGCGTCTGAAGTAAAAAAACCCTCACCCAACAAAAAATACCCCGACTCTATAAACTCTTCAAAAGCAGTGCACAAGCCCACAAACACATGCATGATGTTAATGACATTGGCCAAGGGGATGGTCAGGTTGGAAAAGACCTCCCAGATCATCCAGTCCAACCCGTGACCAGGTGTCATGTGAGTGAGACTCTGGCACTGAGTGCCATGTCCAATCTTTGCTGGACATCACTGCAGGGATGGTGACTCTGCTGTCTCTGAGCTGCCCATTCCAGTGTGTAATCACCTTTTCTGTGAACGGCTCCAAGCTGAGCCCCCTCAGCTCCCTCAGCCTTTCCTTATAAGTCTCGCGCTCCAGATCCAGAAGAAGATGAGGGCTTTGTGCTGGCAAGCACGGCAGGGATGTGGGGTGGCCCCAGCAGTGAAGGGAGTGGTGAGGGGGATGGTGCTGTTTATGAGCCCTTGAGGCCAAGAAGGCAAAAGGAATCCTGTGGGCATTAGGAAGAGCATTGCCAGCAGGCCAGGGAGGTGATCCTGCACCTCTGCTCAGTCCTGCTGAGGCACATCTGGAGTGCCGTGTCCAGTTCTGGGCTCTGTAAGAGACATGGAGTTCCTGAAGTGAGTCCAGTGGAGACTACGGAGATGATGGAGTGGAATATCTCTCTTACAAGGAAAGAATGAGCGGGGCTGGGGCTATTGAACCTCGAGAAGAGATGACTGAGAGGGGACCTCATCCACATCTGTCAATGTCCGCAGGGAGGGCTCAGAGCAGGGACCAGGCTCTGTTCTGTGGGGCCCAGCAGTGGCACAAGAGGAACGGGCAGGAACTGATGCCCAGCAAGTTCCACCTGAACATGAGGAAGAACTTTACTGTGCAGTGATCAAGCACTGGAACAGAGAGTGTGTGGAGTCTCCCTCATTGGAGATACTCCAGAACTGCCTGGACACAATCCTGTGCCATGTGCTCTGGGTAATTCTGCTTGAGCAGGGAGGTGGAACCACTATGGTACCTTCTGACCTGACCCATTCTGTGGTTGCGTGAAGGGGGCTATGAGGGATGTGAGGGGGGTGATGCGGGGAGTGATGAGGGGGCTGATGAAGGGGCTGGGAGGGAGCTGATGATGGAATTCTGAGGGGATGTGAAGGGGGTGATGAAGGGGCTGTGAGAAGGCTGACTGGGAGGGTGATGAGAGAGCTGTGAGGGGGTTATGAGGAGGGGGTTATGATGAGGGTGGTGATGAGAGGAGAGCTGAGGGGCGGATGAGGTGGGTGAGGAGGGTGTGCTG
>VZRV01002112.1:191928-297057 GCA_013398115.1 Falcunculus frontatus
GGCGGGAGCGGACGGGACGGGCGAGCGGCCCCTCTGCCCGGGCCGCTTCTGCCCCGGGCCGCCCGCGGCTCGGAGCCGCCCCTTCCACGCCCGTAGTGCCACGGATGGAGCCGCAGTGCCCGGCTTGAGCGCGTCGGTGGGACCCGGTGCTGCTCCGCCGAGCCCGGGCGGGCGGGCGCAGCATGGGTGAGCGCGGCGGGGAGGGTGGCGGGACCGGCCCCCTGTTCCCACTTCTCCGGGGGCGCCTTCGCCGCCCTTTGTCTGAGGGGAGGACGCGGACCCCACGGGGCCCGGGGCAGTCCTCGAGGCGCCCGGGGCGGGAGCGGTGCCGGTACCCGGGGGCCGGTGGAGGAGCTGCCGGGCCCGGCGAGTGCGGCAGGTGCTCGGTGAGCGCTCCCTCCTGCGAGAGGCCGGGGCCGCTCCGTCCCGCCCGGCTGGTCCCGGGGGGCTGCGGGGGGGCCCGGGCCGGGAGGAGGCGCAGGGGGGTTCCACGGGTTTCGGTGGGGAGAGCGAGGTGCACAGCAATGCCCGGTGCTGCTTGGAGGGAGTGGCTTGGTGGAGCATAAAAGTTTTTATGCTTAAATCCAGCCCTTTAGCTTTTTTTTTTTTTCCATCACCCAGTGTCAATTTGAGCTGCGCCTTTGCCCATTTCTCCACAAAGGCGAGAAGCACTCACTGTTTTTTAAGGAGAGGGAGTGTAGAACGACTCGGAGCGTTCCTGTGCTCGGGATGTGCCAGTTCAGGTTCACGCTGGAAACAGTCGTGATGGGTCTGGTTTTTAATAGCGTCGGCATAGGGAAGTATGAACGAGTGACTTAGCACTCTTGAGAGCCCTCTTTGCTTATAGCGACTTCCCCTTTCTAGAGACTTTGGACCCCAGTGGGGTCCAAACCGGTGCGTGGATTATTTTGTCTGTCTCTCATACCTCCTCCCGTGCTGTACCCCCTGCTCTGCTGTGTGACACCGGTGTACTCGTGGAGGGTGTGTGCTGGGGCGCGGGTGGCAGTGGCTTCAGTGTCGTATGTGCTTATGCTGCTGTGTGCAAACATGCTCCGTCAGAACGGGAGTAAAGCTTTTTAAGTGGAGGGATACCTGGGTTTTGGATAGCTTTTCTGTCTCCCCGTTGTGCATAAAAATGAAGTGCACGGTGTGTAGATCAAACGTGCAGTTAGTGAAGCGAGAAACGCTCCTCTTGGCTGGTGTTCTGCTGGTTATCAAGATCTGCTTTCAGTGTTTTCGTCCCGGTGGAAGTTGTCTTACGTGGTCAAAGCACACTTAAAATGAAATCTGAAAGTATTAAATGAAATTAGTGTTTTAAATTCTGGTAGAAACGAAACAACTCACTTTTTCATGCTTTTTGTGATTATTCAGAGTAGGTAAGATTTGCTCTTTATTTTGTTTTGGGATGCATTGTTTTATTTGGAAGTGAGAAATGTGCGCCCAGGTCATTGTAGTGGCCTGTGATAGTAATTCCTAAAGCATAAAGGCTTAGTGCGCTAATTAAACATATTGAACTCAGGCTGTAATGCTGAAATGAGAAATACCTCAGGATTGACATACGGTAGGTTTGGGTTATTAAAATCCTTAATGTGCTCTATTAATGTAGTTAGGAATACTGTGTAAGCACTGAGTCCAGTTCGTAATTGTATATGATTATTGTATAACATGGTTTTATGTATTTTTGTCCTTAAGTTTCCTTTTCTAAAGGAAATCCTCTCCTGTTGATGGTAATGAGCATGTTATTACTGCTCCAGAGATGACTGAACTGAGTGGGTGCACACACTGTGTCAAGTATTGCTGTTGTGTGGGTAATTTATTACCATAACAATTTGTGTGTATGTGCAGTTATAGAGCAGTTCCTGCCAGAACAGTGGCCAGGCTCTAGAAAGGATTGTAGAATAATCCCAGGGCCTTTTAAACAAATTTTCTCTGAAGATGTTGTCCTCTATTCAGGTTTTCAAATATTTCTTTCTTGTGGTCAAAAGGGGCGAGGAATGTACAATAAAACATCACTAAAAATAAGAGTGGAAAAAGAAGTAACTGTAGCTTGCTCTGCACTCACTGTATTTAGTGGGCACCTCACAATTTACCTTGAGAAGTCATTAGTTGATTATTTTATTACTGGCGTCATGGCAGAGCTGGCTCTTGATAAGAGATTGTTTGTCTTTTATGTCAGCTTGTGGAAGGGATTTTATATGTAGGAGGTGGCTTAGAGGGGAGTGTTGAGGTATCTTTGACGAACTCAAGGGTTTTGGAAATCTATGGAGAAGTAAGAACAGGTCAGTATGACTATGGAGGAACCAAAAGAAGGGCAGAAGTACAGAATGCCTTGGAAACAAGTTATTTCATGTTCTTTTGATAGCTGGAAATTAATGTTTCAAGAGCACGTGTCATTCAGGTGTCTGAAGGGTGGGGAGGGGGATGTGATCAGAGGTGGCACAAGACCATGTAAAGTTACTGGTAATGCCCAGTGACACCCTTGAGCCCTGTCATTATAATTCTTTGCCTTCTGCACTAGATTAATCATGTGTGTATGACTCTAGAAACAGCTTGATAAACAGATTAAAGGGAAAAAATGCATTAGATGTTCTAGGGGGAGAAGACTTTATTTGATTGAATTGTCTTTTTCTGTTTTCGGTTGATATTCACTTGAAGAGTGGTAGAGCTCTGTGTGTCAGTGCATTGTAACATCTGTCTAGTTTACTTCTGTGGCTCAATAACAGATAATTTTCATAGTTATAGTCAATAAATGGTGTGACTGGAGCTTGCACTTAACAGGAAAGTTTAGCTAAATTTGCAGTGTCCAGCTAATTGTCATATGACTTTATAACTAGGAAGGAAATATTCCAGCAGCAGCTGATAAATTGCCACAGTGGAACACTGCAATCCACTGAACATCTGTCAATGTATTCTTAGCTATATGCATCCTCCCCATCTTCTTTATTTCCAAAAATTTGTGGAGACTTTGATTTGTGGTTCCCATGTGTTAGTACATTTGAATTTGCTACATTTGATCTTCAGAAAAAATTTTAATTTTGGAATACTTTAAGAAGCCAGATATACTGCTTCATTGCCAGAAGAATAAGTAAAAATATATTTGGTCTACAGAGTAAGTTCATTGGATGTTAAACTTGTGTGAAGCCTTTTGCTTAGTTCAGCTTCATGTTGGCAAGAAAAAACAGTCTAAAAGGTTTTTGTAGGCAGACTGGATACTGTTAGCATATTGTCATGGAGACAGTGGCAGTTTCAGTATTCAGCAGTAATATTCCAAGAACCTGTTAGAACATGACTTCAGGATTTGTTCTTCAATTCAAAAACAAACAAGAAACCTTCACACAACAACCCTCCCTCCAAACCCCCAAAAATCTACTCCATACACCCCCAAGCAAATGGGATAGGATAGATGAAAAGTACTTCTGCTAATATTTCTACCAAGAAATATGTAAGATGGGACATGCAGTTGAACTTTACTCAGACTTTATTGTAGAGTAAAGTGACTTAATCAAAAGTTCAGGTTGTTAAACCCGTCTGTACTTGTGTGCTTGATAAGCCTGATGTTGACCATCTGTACTAGTAGGGGTTAGCAAAGTGGTTTCTTACTACCATTTTCTTTCTTGTAGACAAAACTGTAAGAGAGCGTGATGTAAAATTGTCCTCGGAAGATATGTGCCTAAGCTACTGGGAAACCAAATTACAGTAACTGGGAAGAGTTGATCGATCCTGATTTTGTGTCTGGACAGAGCAGAAATCCTATCAAAAGGTGCTAGAAATTCTGTCAGCTGAGCTCTTGCCATTTTGTTTTGTTTTGGTTTTTTTTTTTTCCCAAGAATGTAAGAGCTGCTGTGCTGAGAGTCCTGACTGTGGGACAGGTAGGGAGGAAAAGGATGATATGGAAAGCAGGTTTGTAGTGGAACGATTTTTTTTCTTTTTCTTTTTATAAAAACCCCTAGTCTGGCAGTTAGTAATTTATGAACTTTCTCAGGGGTGTTTGTGGTTTCACCAGAGGTTTTTTATAGATAAGTTCAAGTCCCTGGCTGTCCCATCTCTAATGGGCACAAAAAAACCTGGTGGTTTTTGCCAACTACCACTGTCTGTGACAGTGGGAGTCCCTGTTTAACATGTATGGGAATGTGTGGGGGAAATATGTCCTTTCAGTGTGAGGTTTTTTTTGCCCTAAAATTGCTCGTTGTTCTGCCAGACTCCTTTGTATTTTTGAGAAATGGTGAGTGATTGTCTGGTGGCTTCATACTGAGAAGTCTCTCTACATCTACTTTTGTCATGTGCCAGTCATTCCAGGTGCTGGTCACTTTTACTGGATAGTTATTTTAGTCTTGATTGTGTTTTCTCTCTTGTTAAAGAGAGTTTTTCATGTTATTCAAGAGTTAACTTAGTGTAGGATTGCAGTTATATTTTTGCTGTCTTGGTTTCTTTTGTTTTTCTAACAGTTCTTAACTTTATTTTCAGCTGGATAGGACCTTGCCCTTGAATTCTCACCTTCTCTGGCTTTCTCCATTGTCTGCCTGTGCTTGTTTTTTTTTTTCCTTAGTGGGTTTTTGTTGCATAAACACAGGAAATGTGTGGTTGGGCACACTGTGCTGTCTGGGGCTAAGTGAGGTGGCTGCCTGGTCTGTCCCGCTCTGGCTGTCACAGCTCTGCTCTTCCCATTCATTTTACTTCCTTGGAGATGCTGTCACATATGACTGCTGGTCTGGTAGTTCCCTAAGCTGGCTTGATAAAAATGATTTGTTAGGAAAGAGCAGCAATGAAAATGTTTAAAGGGAGTAAAATCATCTTGACAGAAGTGGGTAAGTCAATCAGCTGAAATTTGTTGTGAGTGGGTCTGGGCTATAGAGATTTTTAGCAGCTCTGACTGCCACCTGGGCACTTAAAATGTGTCTCTGGTCTACCCCAGGGGTTTAACCTTTCTCTTCTGCTCCTTTTAAAGTGGGTGTTTGTCTTTTTTTAAACTGGCATCCTGTATTTTGTAATGTAGTTAAATTACATTCAGCTTTTTATTTCCTGAACACTTTTCCTTTCCATAATGTTGCTTTTTGTTTCTACTATGAATTGTGATGATCTAAAATGTGCCCAGCTCTTGGTGGAGGCAATGCCTGAGCCTTTGCTGTCCCTTACCTTGGACGTGGAGTGATGAGAAACAGATTTCCCCAGTGCTGTGCTGGTGGAAGCACAACCCTACTTGAGCATCACCCATGGCTGTCCTGGTGCACTGGTGACAGCAGGACTGAAGCACTAGAACTGCCTTTCCAGTCTCCTCTTTTCTGGTGTGACCTCTTGCTATGTTAAGAAGTGTCCTTTTACCCTACATTATTCCCTGTTTCCCAGCATAAACTTCAGACTTCATTTAGGTAATGTGACACCAGCACTGCTATTTACTTTCTCTGACTAATGCCAACAAGTGTTTTGGGTGGGATTGTGTTTTATTGCACTACCTGCATGCAGAATTGACTTTCTTCATATACAGTCAGTATGAAATACTTCTATATCAGAAATCTTGAACAAAGAAAATGATGCATTGTAGATATTTTTGAACAAAAATTTAAGTCCTGCCACTGCCAGAGCCCTAAATCAGACTGAAGGAAAAATCACACTATGTGTCTGTCTGCCAAATGAATTAAATCTTTCCACTTTCAGGGTGATGTACGCTGTAGAGCGTATAATATGAGGTAATTTAGAATATTAAATTCGCATTTCTTAAAGGAATTATTTATTGCCTTTAACATGCACATGGCCCTGCGATTGGCTCAGCTGGTCAGAGCCTGGTGCTAAAAACACCAAGGTTATGAGTTCAATCCCGGTACGGGCCATTTATTTAAGAGTTGGACTCGATGATCCTTGTGGGTCCCTTCCAACTCAGAACATTCTGTGAAATCTGTATTAGGCCAGGGTTGCTTTCAGCAAAATAAATTAGAACATAATATTTTGAATAATTAAAAAAATGAAGCATTTTCCTTTAATTTCAGCAGTTTGCACAGTGCCTGACCTGTGCTGTTACAGGTGAGGGCTGTAGTTGCTCTCCACTTAGTGCCGAAGAGCTTTGTGATTGCAAATTGAGTTTAAATTTGACATTATTGTTAAAGAAATTCAAAATGAATGTTATTGCTTTCATTGTTTCAACTAGATAAAGTGTTGTTTTAAATTATTTAAATGGCTTAAGATCGCACTGTTTCTTAACAGGAAGTAAATCACTGTAAACATGATACGTTTTGTCATTAGAGGCAAATGGTTTCGGGATTAAGCAGTGCTAGGCAATCTCATTATTTTTGCTTCTGCAGCAGCTGTGAATAGATTTTTGTGGATGGGTTATTAATGATTTTTACTTTAATTTTAAATAAGGCAATTCTGCTTGAGTTCTTGGAGACTTGCCTGACTTGCTATTTAAAGAAGACTCTTAAGTCATCAGTTTCTGCCTCTTTGATAAAATTACTAAGTGGTTGGCCTTAGTCAAATGCTTTTGACTGTGAATATTGTTTGATCTTTTGAAACTGGCACTGAAGTAAAGTCGTGGCCTTCTGTGAGTATTCTCCTCTAGTGAGTATTCTCCTCTTCCCTTGCTTGTATGAACCAAATAATCTGAAACTTCCCTGTCTGCCTGAATCAGCTTTCAGCCAGGCTGGCTCTCCAGAAATTGAGACTGAGCTCATGGTTGCAGGAGGAGGGTGAGGATGCTACTGACACTGATATCAGCTGCAGCACTTTTACAGCAGTTGTCATCTTGGCCCTGAGAGGAATTTTTGCCTTCCGGTTTTGGCTCTTCAGTTCAATTGTGGCTTTATTGGTAACGTACCAGTATACCTTCATTCCTCTTAGTGTGTTTTTATTTCCCCAAGTTGTACTGTTTCTTCATTTTCCAGGAAAAATATGAGAGCAAACTTGTCAGAATGTTTCAAGTTGTTTCTTCTCAATACATCTTTGGCACACAGGGAGTCTCCATCTTTGCTGCTTGAAAGAATAAAACCACTAGTTTCATGAAGTGAAGGAGAATCTCATCACTTAACTCTGAACTTGCACCTTGAGCTATGAGCAGATTTGTTTTAAGGCTGCTTTGCATATAATCTCCCTTCTCCTGAAGTCATGCTGTGGGTACAGTTTCAGGCTGTGCTTCAGAGATAACTTCAGGCTGTTGCCGGAAAGGGCCTGAGCTGTGCGGTGCCTGTGTCTGGCTTGCCCTGGCTCCGGTGGCTGTGAGCCCTGCTGTGAGCTGATGGGCTGGCTGGTGTGGGAGAAACTCCTGTGCCAGCTTTGCCATCACGTCAGCAAGCTGGATGGCCTCACTCTGGCTGCAGTCCTTACCTCCCAGGCAAGAGAGTGGATGGGACTGAATTTCAGGAGTCAAGGAATGTAGAGTGTTTTTCCTTTTCCATTTTAACCTTAAGTTACTTTGCACTAGATTCACTCTGAAATTTTGTAAGTTTCTTCTGAGTGTCTATATTAATTGCTCTCCCTAAGTGTTCACGATTCACCAAACTGGTTATTTCACATTTTTCTTTTTCTGTATCTTTAAAGGGCTTTTTTAAAATCCCTCCTAATGCGTTTTAAGCCAGCCAAATGTTCCTGTTAAACTGTGCCTCTAATTTGCAATTTTTTATTGATTTAATAATACCTTTAAAGAGAAAATAGTTTCTAAACAGCTAGAACTTGTTACTGAGGTGCCTTTTGTATTTCTGTGGATATTGGTTTTGGTTATCCTCAGTGATAGATATGTTTTGAGAAGAAGACTGAGTAATATGTAAAAATATGCTTCTGTCTTTCTGTATCCTGATTTTCTGCAGTTGGGCTGGACTTGAAATGTTCCCATCACTTAAATGCTTTTATGGATTTTGGCTTATTTAGTACTATCATAAACCAGTAAATACAAGATTAAGTAGAATAAGCCTGCCTAAAACTTGAAAACTTGCCTTAAAACATTTCTCTTTGCACTCATTTTAGCATCTAAATGTTTCTGTCAGGGAAGTTACTAATTGCTAGAATGAACTGCCAGGAGAATGCTATATCCATCATTTCTTGATATGGTCAATCCCCTGGATGGTGCAGATATCAGTGTGTTCTTTAATCTCCCCTTTTGGCAGGTTTAGTGATCATGTGTACATGCAGTGATCTAGTTTAAGACACTGGGCAGGGTTAAATCCAGCTGGAAGAGAACCAGCAGGCTGATTTGGCAGCAAACTAGACCGACACACCCTGGAGCAGCACAACTGTGAGATCAGCGCAGGGGAAGAGGTGGTGAAATGGGAATGAGTAGAGAGACCATGCAGGGTCACTTCTTTAGCCTCAGATTTTTGGAGTCACTGTAAAACTCTGATCTCTGTAAGTGACTAAAGCAGTCGTTCCTGAAAAGCAGACATGGTCTGTATCACATCCAAAGAAGTTAAGTGAAGAATATTCTTTTGTGAAGAGATTTTGGTATGAGACTTGACAAAATTAGTGGGATTTGCAAGCTGCATGAGAGTGTCTGCAGCATGGGCCATGGGCTGCTTGTTTGAAACCTCTGTGTCCCAAACAATGCTTCTTGCTGTGTTCAGCTGAGTTAGTGCTGTTCTGAAGCCAGGTGAAATGAGATGCTGTTCTCCAAGTGGGGCAGTGGAAGTGCTGAGGTGAGCAAGGCTTTTGTAGTCATGAGGATAAAAGCAAATATGTTAATTCCATGCTCTTGTGGGTATGGTAGATAAGGAGACAGCAGATTTTCTTGAAAAGTGCAAATAGCAGAATGTAGCCTTTTTATTAAGGATCAATTATCATGAGCTGTGCTGTTTTGCTCTTGAAAATCAAATACGGGGCTTCCTTTGCCTGACCAGCGTGTTACTGAACATACACCTCATCCTTCAGCACAGAGAAGGAGAGTGTCTGAAGTGGAAGGTGGTACTAAAAACCATTACATTGGCACATTCACATTGTATGAAGCCTAAGTTTAACACGGTCTGCTTTTACAGCCTACCAGTATCTCAGTAAGGATGTGGTGCAAGGAAGCAGGACATTTGTAAACTATCTCAGCTGACACCCTTTGCAGCTTGAGGAGAGCTTGAAGGCATTTCTTAAATCATTGTGTGCTATAGGGCTGTGTATGTAAATTAACAGTATGGGATTGTCAAGTAAAAGCACAATTAAGAGTGTATATAATTGCTTCCTCTTATTTCATCACCTTACTAGATGCTTATTTTGTGTGAAAAGAGTTTGTTCTTTCAGTCTTAGTGCTTCATCCTTACTGAGAGATAACTATGAGATGTATATATGAGTTGTAATGTAAATAGCTTCTAATATGTAGGTTGTAGAAGAAAACCTGCCCTGGTAGATAACCAGTAACAGAAAGCCTCAGGCTGGATGAAAAGCAAATGAAATAAAGCTGTTTATGAAACAGGAGATGTGCTGTCAGTAGAATAAGACACAGCCTGCCATCTCCATGCAGCAAGGAGACCGTGTTGATTTCCCATCAAGACCGAGTTGCTGGATCCTGCTGTTCCCTGCTGTATCCTTTTCAGTTCTGAGCAGTGATTGAAGTGGTAAATCCTGACTTCGGTGTTTGAAAAAGCTGAGGTTAAACTGCTGACTCTTCTCCTCTCTTGATAGTGCTTTTTTTGTGTGTATGTAGGTGAGTCCCCAGGATTATGCTGCTAGTTGTGAATATGTGTGAACAATCAAGAGTATTTCTTCTGTCTTTCTGAAATCCAAACTACTCCTTCAAGTGACCGTGTTGAGAATTGTGGAGATGATGGTTGGCTTTCTATGAACTTGCCTCAGGTCCTTTGTCTCCTGACAGCAGCAGCTGGTGTCCCTTGTCCCAGACAGCTTTTCATAAACTCCTGTAAGGCCTCTGATCCCTCCTCAAATTCTTCAAATACCAATCGTTGTGTTACTATCAATTAGCTCTGCAAGACACAGCACATGCTGTAGCTGCTTCCAAGCTGCATATTTGGTGATCAGCCAGCCATCAGGTTAGGAGAGCAAGAGTGTTGGGGCAGTCCTGAAGTCTTTGCCTTGGGAAGGACTGAGATTTGAGTGCTTCAGTGCTGACTTGGCAAAAAATACTAAAAAATAAAAAAATGTACAGCTCTTGTTTTAGAGATGCTGCTGGCACGTTTCAGCCAAATGGGTGTACAGGCGGAGAATTACTGGGAGTGAAGCAGAGGACAGGCAGATGGGGATGCTCACATAATACTGATTTCTTCAAATGCTCGAGATTATGACCAGGAACCCAAAAAACTCCACAGTGAATGGGGTGGGGGATGATTGATATGCTGCAGTAGTAATGAACTACCTTACTGTCTACCAGGGATATGAGCAGGATAGGAGCCAGCAGGTCGTGGGAAGTGGTTGTTCCCTCCACCCTGGCACTCACAGCACTGTCTCTAAAATACTGTGTCCAGTTTTGCTCCTCCCTCCCCACCAATGCAGCGGGAATGACACCAAACTGGAGAGTTCAGAGTGGTTGGGCAGCTGGTGCGTATGGTGTCCAAGTAAGAATTTGGTGTAGCCTGGAGAAGAGAACCACCGACTCTCCTTGGAGGCACAGTGAAAAATTGTGAATCAATGCCTGCAAGTTAGAACAGTGGTCATTCCTATTGAGTATAATGTGGAAAAATTATTATGAGAATTCAGTATCAGAAAAGGTGCTCAGGGTGGCTATTTTATCTCCATCCTTTCAAGACCTCTAAAATTTAGCTGGACAAAGCCTTGAACAACCTGATTTGATTTTGAGATTAACCTTGCTCTGACCAGTTTGGAATAAGTAACCTCCAGAAAACCCTATTTTCCTGTGATTTGAAGCATTGCAAACCATGCAGATTGAAATTGTGATCTTAATAAGAATTACTTAAATCCTTCTAAATACATGTTGCAAATGGGTATTTGAAGGACTTGATCTCTGAACTTTTAGAACATAATTGACCTAATGAAACAACTTTGCCTCCTTTAAAACTGTCTGATTGAGATTGTAGAGTCATCTTAAGTGTTTGCTGTTTTGACTGGCTTTTGTAAAAATCCATTTCATAAGGATTTCTTTCTGTGCTTTTCCATCAGAAGCTCGGTTTATTGTATTGACTAAAATGTCCACACTAAAAAGTAAATGAACTTTATGTCACAATTAGTATGACCTGACAGCATGGAGTCAGATACAAACACTTGTTCCTGTTTTAATGCTAAGCATATTTTGTGGTTTTTGCAAGATTCCAATCTGGGACCATTCAGACTCTTGCATCATGTCTGTTTTTAAAGATGAAGGGAACACTTTGTGCATGCTCGAAATAATGCTTTTAAGTTCCTGTAAATTTATTTCAAAGCCAGATTCTTGCCCTGTTTGTACAAGTACTAATTGTCATTCAGAATTAGAGATGTGCCAAATTGTAGGTTGTCTATCAAAGCATTTCTGCATTTCTTTAGAGCGTAAAAGGAGTTTTCATTTAAACCCAAAAGACTTTCAGAGGCTTTCTTGTTTTCATAACTCTTGAATTCATGACCTGGGGCTATGATCGTGATGTCCTTTTTGGCTAGGAGAACCCTGAAAAAAAAAATCTCCAGGAGGAGCTGAAGCTTTTGTAGTAGTGTGGAGTCCTGATAGAAGGAAGGAAACTTCAAGTACAATTTTTTATTTTTCAGGGGAATGACTCTGTAAAAAGAGTTCTCAGATAAGCAGCGGAGTCTTCAGCTTCAAACTTGTTTTTGTGAGCTAATTGTCTAATGAAGGTTTTAAGGGAACACCTATAAATACGATGTTGACCTTGTGGTATTTTCGCTGCTTATTTGATGCTTTGGATTTGACCAAAATATAAATGAAGTATGATTCTTTTGTTCTTCAGTGCTTTTTGGCATGGCTTTGTTTTAGCAGAATTTGTAATTCGGTGTTTTGTGACTCACCTTGCATGTTTTGCCAAATAGATGTTATAAAATTAACTTAAGGGAAGGAACAGAGGAAGAGACATAAATCTATATATGGAACAGTGTCTGAGTCATGACTTCAGAAAATGTGGCTTTTTTTTTTTTTAAATACGTTCCCCTGTGCCCTCAAAGATCCCTGGTTTTCTCTTCAATGTGAATTAGTAGCATTTTTTCACTTCTGCGTGTGGAGACATTTGCTGCCTTTCCTGCAGGCGTCGCTTCTCATTTCCAGACTGGTTTCTTGCTCTGAGCTCTGCTCAGATTGAGGGAAATAGCAAGTAGCACAAACCATCACTTTCTGCTTCATGTCACTTCCCAAGCAAAAAATTTTGACCTCCTCTGTCCTTATAAGGTATTAAATACCTGAAGGTGGAAGAGATTTTATTCTAATACTTCCTGTTTCATGTCTTCTGCTGCAAAGGGAGGAGCCCAGCAATTCTGCTCATAGAAGTGAGGGGTTAAATTAAATCCACAATTGTAACATTTATTAAATTTATGATTGAGCTTAAGACAAGTATCTCTGATAATTCTGGAGGGCACGTGATGGGTTACTTCTTTTAGAGTTGGTAAATCTGCAGTGAGGTATCTCTCAAACATTTTTTTCCCATCTGGCTGGCAATGGTGGTTTATCATCTACAGCATACAGTTGTAAAATTATGAGGGTGTGTGTGAAGACAATTTGCTTTAGGTAAGTGAAAATTGACGAACATTCAATTTTCAATTGTGTTTTATCCTATGCAGCGTTAAGCACTATAATGCACTCCAGAAAATTACAGGAGCCTGGAGTAGCAAAATGAGGCATATGTGGTTTGCATGTTTTAGGGCAGGCTGCTGGGCAGGGTTTCTGCTACACCGTTTAGTTGCCTTCTCAAAATCTCTTGCTAATTGTACCCAAGCCAGCCCAAGAAACTGGTGTTTGGGGTGGTTGCTGTAAGAATGCAATGAGTTTCTCATTAGTTCAAGTAATTTGGGAGGAAAAAGCATACATACAGTTTTCAACTGTTCATTTTCCTAATTATTTCGGGCATTCTTACTGGGCTGTAAAATTCAATACAAACTTTTTATTAAAAATGCGTGGTGAGTCATTTCTTGGAGAATGTGTTACCCAATCTAAAAATGCCAGGCAGATCCAGGGTGGATTCCAGATGGACGAGTTCTGTGCTGACAGAACCAAGTCTCCTGGCTCTAGACTGTTGCCAGGGTAGACTGCTAGTCTTGTTTTTGTTTTCTTTTTCTTTTAAGCAAGCTATGGATATAGAGGAATTGTTGCTTTAAGCAGAAGGTATTTGTGCTAGAACTGGATGATGCAGCACAGAGCAAGTTAACAAAAGAAGTAAGGAAAAATAGCAGATATTGCAGGGTGGATAGAAAAAAGAAAAAGAAACTTGAATAAAGTTGCCTTATCAGAGACTTTAGACAACACCTTGAGCTGGCCGGGGATTATACCCCCTGAGAGTTCATGGTTGGGATGTCAGTGGCATAGCAGTGAGAAAGCATTTCTGGGAGAAGTGTTTAGTGGCTGAAATAAATTTCAGTTTGGCCAACTTCTGCAGAGTTTCCTGTCAGCTGTAAATGTAAAATCAGAAGTGTAAGTAAGAAACTTCAGTGAGGGATATGAGAGATCTTGTGGATCGTGAGGAATCTGTGAATGTTACAGGATGTCTTTGAAAAAGAGTATGCTAATGACAGAGATTCGTTCATTTATTTGTATGGTCTATGTAACAAAAAATATCATTAAAAGATATTTGTTCCTAAATCACAGGGTAATTTGGGTTGGAAAGGACCTTTAAAGATCATCCATGGGCAGGGACACCTTCCGCTAGACCTGGTTGCTCAAAGCTCCATCCAGCCTGGCCTTGAACACTTCCAGGGATGAAACATCTGCAGCTTCTCTGAGCAGCCTGTGCTGGTGTCCCACCACCCTCATCAACAGGAGTTGGTTCCTTAGGTCTAATCTAAATTGCCCCTCTGTCAGTTTAAAACCAGTGCCCCATGTCCTGTCACTACAGACCTTAGGAAAACGTATGTACTGAAAGGATGCAATAAGGGATCTGTTATCATTAGAAAGTAGAAAATGTGGTGAGACCCCATACTTCAGGAAAATAACAGAACTGCCTTTGTGCCAGCTTATTCCTTCCTCTCCTGCAATGGTACTTTTTTTCCCTTTAAGCTCATAGTACTTAACATGAGGAGCTGACAGTAGTTGGGCTGTTGGTGCTCAAATGTGGGGAAACAAAGGCTTAAATGAGATATTCAATATTGGGAGAGTTAAACAGTATGTTTCAGAGTTGTTTTATTGCCTTTTTTGGTTTGGTTGTTGTTGCTGGTTTTCTCCGTGGTGTGTGTTTATTCCGACTTCATTCTTTTTTTTCCTAAAAGCTATCTTTATTGTAGTTTAAAATACCCTCAGTGTAAGCACTGGAGAGTACTTATTAAGTTTTTAACAGATCTTGTAAACCATCACATATCCAACAGCTTTTTGGTAGTGACTTGTGATAGTTAAGAGAAATTATTCCAGAAGAATGATATATTTTCTTGATAACAGTGCAATGATTTTTTGATTGAGAAGACTCTGCTATTTAGATTCTCAAGGTTTTTTAACATCTGATAGAGGAGTGGGAGCTGGAGCTGAAAGACTGAGCTGCCCCAGTGCAGGACTTTGTCCTGGGGTGCATCAGGCACAGCATCGCCAGCCAGATGAGGGGATTGTCCTGCTCTGCTCTGCACTGGGGCAGCCTCACCTTGAATATTGTGCAGTTGTGGACACCACAGTGTAAAATAAAGATATTAAACTGTTGGAGAATATCCAAAGGAGGGCAACAAAGATGGTGAAGGCTCTGGAGGGGAAAGCCATATGAAGGTCACTTGGTCTGTTCAGTCTGGAGAAAGAAGAGACTGATGGGAGACCTCATTGTGGTCTACAGCTTCCTCATGAGGGGAAGAGGAGTGGCAGACATGGATCTCTGCTCTGTGGGGACTGGAGTGGCCTGAAGTTGTGTCAGAGGAGGTTAAGGTTGGATATGAGAAAAAGTTTCTTCACCCAGAGGGTGGCTGGGGACTGGAACAGGCTCCCCAGGGAAGTGGCCACACTGCCAGCCTGACAGAGTTCAAGAAGTGTTTGGACATCGCTCTCAGGCACAGGGTGTGGCTTTTGGGGATGGTCCTGTGCAGGGCCAGGAGTTTGACTCAATGATCCTTGTGGGTCCCCTCTGACTCAGCTTATTCTGTGATTAATTTGATGTTGTCTGAGATGGGGGATGGTGCTCTGACTGGTCAGCTCTTGTGCTGAGGAAGTGGAAAGGGGGTTGTTGGGAATTTGGCCTGACTGCAGCAGAGTGGCTGATTGCCCTCACTCATCTAATGCTGCTTTGAACCTGCTGAGCCTTCTGAGATAGGCTGTGCTGAGGAGAGTGTGAAGGCTCATACTCACTTCAACATGAAGTTGCTTTAAACAGGGCAAATCCTGTTGGCATCCAAACTGAGTCCCTGCTGGGTGACAGCAGGGTATTTGTGGTGCATCCAGAGACTGGGTGGACACAGCTGAGCTGGCTTTATGTAGAATCAGCTTGGGTCCAGCACTGTGTATTTGTATGTATTGGAGGCATCTTTAGTGCTTGAAAGGATTGTTTGTTTGAACTAATAATTTGTACAGATTTAGGTTCTCTGTCTTTGAAATAATCCACGACTGGAATAATCAGCTTACAGCAAATTGGGAATTAATTGTGTATGCTTAAAAGAAAATGTACATAGAATGGCATGAAAATCTTTCAATTTCATTGGCATTATGTTGTATTATTATAAACTAATGCAAGAATTCTCATGGCTCAGGGCATTTTGCTTAAAACAAGACCATATTGGTCAAGTCAGTATTTGAATAAATGAGGTCAGCATTATCTTAAAATGCAGAGAACCTCCTCTGCCACATCCCTTCCCTGTGGCAGCAGAGTTTGCTTGGTTGGCACATGGGATCAAAGCTTCAGGAGCAGGAGGCAGTGAGACTGCTTTGGTACAGAGCTGTTTGGCAGGACTGGAGCTGGCACGAGTGGTGTGGCTCCCTTGGGAGGAGGCACAGGTGGAAATGGCTCTGCCATGTGTCACTCCCGTTCCAGGGGCAATATAGGAGGCACCTGACCTTCTTTTGAGTTACTGTGCAGGTAAAACATCTCATTGGTGATGTTCAGTGCTTCCAGTAGCCCTTGTGATGCAACTATTTGCAAGTCCTCCACATGGAACGTGAATGTGATGGCTCTGCATGGCTCAGCTCGGTGAAGTGTTCTGCTCTTCGGTAGGGTGTGGCTCAAAACTAGTGACTGTACTGTTAAATACGTGTAGACTGCATGGTCTCCATTAGCTAATTACACTTGCTCAGTTTCTTAACAGCATGGAACTGCATCCTTACCATCAGAGTTGACAGGAATCCAGTGGCCTTGTATCAATAATGTGTTATGTTAGGATGTAGTTTCATGGCAGATTTTGGCTTTGAGCAAAGCAGCAAGTGGTGAGGTGCAAGATGAGTGGATCTGTAGAGGGAAATTGCTTGTGTGAGGGACCATATGCATGTTCCAAGTTTTGGACATTTTTATATCATTGTAGTTTTAGTCTTGTCTGATGGGCATAATGCCCGTTAAAGATTAACATGCATTAAGTGTGTTCCTGGGTTTAATTTCAGTGAAAAAAAATTCCACATTACTTGCTGTGAGACTGTTCCACAGTGAACTGAGCCACCACAAATGAGAGTGGTTTGGAGCTTCACTGAACAGTGTACTCCTGATCTGGGCTGTAATAGGGATGTAGATGTTAATCCAAAGTGGGTTTGAAGCAGTCCTGTGTCTGACCCTGCAGTGAGACGTCTTAAGGAGGTAAACTTGCAGAAAGTTGTCACTACAGTTTTCTCTTGGGCTGTTTCTTTATCTGATTCACCAGTATTATAAATAACTACTAATTTAAGCACAGAGCGGGGGAAGGGACCAGTGAATGCACACAGAAGAAAGCATGGGATCACAGCATCCTTGGGGCAAGATGTCTTGGAAATATAAGTTCATGGCTTTCCCACTCTCTGTTGGTGATGTAGCTTTATTGGGCACCATGAGAAGGAAGTAGGAAATACTGAATGTTTCCATCTGTTCAAGGTTCAGTCCCTCGGCTGCTTCTCAGTCAGATGGTTATTGGGTTGTGAAAGCAAGGGAAGGACTTTTGTACAAGACCAGTGTTCAGAGTGATTTCTCTGATAGTGGGAAATGTGAGGTGCTCCCTTACTCAGACTGGTGAAGAGCAAACCTACATCTGTACCACAAAGGAATACTTGGCTCTTTGGGGAACTGTTTATTATGGTCATTTGTAAACAGGAGAGTGAGGCAGATTGAGAGCCTGGGGGAAGGAGCCTGGCTGCAGAGCAGTGGGAGCTCTTGGCTAGGAGGGATTTGTCTTTGGTTCCCAAACCCTGGCGCTCACCTTGTGCATGTGTCTTTACAGGAGAGCTTTGTAGACAAAACTCACAGTTCCGGGAGCAGGAACTAGAATTTTAAGGACAGTGAGAAGTCTATCAGGCCTTTTTGTTTAAGCGTCTGGGTTGTCATCAGTGACTCAGGTCAGAGTGACAGGAAGTTACATGGTATTGAAGTGGAAAGAAAACATTCTTATAACCACTACTTATGTTTAATACTTACAGAGGTGTTTTCATTGTTCATCATTTAAACACCTGAGCTGCTTTTTCAGTGTTAAGTTCTGTCTTAAGTGGCCAAACATATACTATATTAGTATTAAACCAGCTGGAATTCCCACAGCTCACAAATTGTAGGAACATTTTTGTGGGAAAGCACCTGGAAGGAGCATTCTCCTTAAGTTCAGCACCTGACTTTGAAATAACTGTGAAGAAAAGTATGATAGTCAAAGGGGTAAGATTGTGTTCTCTGTGTTCTTTTGTCTGCATTGTAAACTTTGTCTGCTGTAAAATGAAATACCTTTGTGTAACTCTATTCATACATAATAACAGAATTGTTAGGTTTGGTTTTATAGGAGTCTAAACTTTGGGGCTTTTATGTGATAAATGTGCAAGTGGAAATAATAGTACTAATGAAGTTTGTTTTAGGCATCCAGCAACTGTCTGTTGTGATAAATTGGAAAAGCAAAAGCTGAGTTTCTAGTGTAACTGCAGTTCTGCTGGCAGGGTACTTCCGGAGGCCACACGACTTTCCACGTCGTTCCAATAAATGACTTTGAATCTGACCTGGCCTAAAACCTTCTTGAAGAGACCTTTATGGAGCATGGCAGCAATTTTTACTGTTTCACGTTGGACTCTGTCCCTCCAGGTCTGCAGAAAATTTCAGCAAGGCTTCCCAATATATGCAAGTATTTCAATTATCTGATGAATCCCACTCCCCTCTTTTTTTTAAAAAAAATATACTCTCTTGAAGTTTTTCATGGGCTATATTTTAAATCTGGTTTGTTTCTTTTTTTGGCTACTACAGAAAGGTCACTGGATTCTGACAGTATTGTAATACCCTAAACAAAGTACCAAGAATGTGAAATTATGCTCTTTGCTGGATGAGTGTCTATTTCTATTGAAGACACAGGAAACCTAGAATTTTGGTGTATCTTCTACTCTTCCTTGCTTTATTTATTGATTTCTGTTTTAGGGCTACCGGAGGGCCTTAGGTTACCTTTAATAGGTAACTTCAGAAAGAGTCGGAGTAGCTGAAGGCATCCTTTGTTTAAAATCAGAGAAGATGGGTGTGATCTGGCCATGCTTGTTGGAGGACTTGGCTTCTGCCTTGGCACTGGGATGTGGTTGGCAGAAGAGCTGGTTGTGTAAGGCTTGGAGAAGTGGGGAGTCCACCTGTGCCAGCAGTGACTGAATGCCTGGTGCAGGCAGTGTTGCTGTGTTGGCTGGCAGTGGGAGCTATTTTGTCAAAGAGGTGTTAGATAGGACACTTTATGCTGTGGGAAATAACGTAGTCTGTAGCTGTTGACGGGGCTGACTGGCTTTGACGTGTTTGGTCTGTTTTATCACAGAATCAAATATTTTGGAAAAAGACCTCTGAGATCATCAAATCCAATCTATGACCAAATACCATCATGTCAACCAGACCGTGGCACTAAGTGCCACATCCAGTCCTCCCTTAAACTGTTCCCTGGGCAGCCCATTATGATATGTAATCACCCTTTTCATCCTTTCTGTGAAGAATTTCTTCCTAATGTCCAACCTACTTGTTTCATTATTGTGTCATTAGTGAGGTTGTGATCTTACTAAAAAACAGGAGCTGAACAGACCACTCCTACAGAGCCATCTTCCTCCAAAGATGTCCGGTCAATAATTTTTTTCTTAGCTCTCTTGATTTTAATCAGTCCATTGCCACTGAAAATGGGTCAGAACCTTCAGAAAACACCATCTGGAAGGTTCCCTAAGTATGTTGGAAAGCTGTCATGGCTGGATGACGGTGTGTGTTTTTATATGTTTAAGTGGCATTTGTTTGCTTTCATTTTGTCCCACTGCCTCTTGTGTTTTCATGGGGCACAGCTCAGGCTTTTCCATACCCTGATCAATGAGATTTCCCCGAGCCTTTTCCCAGTACTTTCAGCCTTTCCTTGTATGCAGATACTGTGAAAACTCAGGAGAAAGTTGTCTCCCCCTCTCAGGTGAACTTTGGTGTTTCTGGATGTGCTAGAAAAGCGCAGTAAACCTCACAGCATTCCTGCTCAAGCTTGAGAAGATACTTTTCATTTGAGACTTGATCATTATGGACTTTAAGCTACGGATAATTGATTTGAGTGCAGTTTGAAATGGAGAAAGCAGTGTAAAAAGCAGAGAGGAGACAGGATAGGTGGGTTTGATGGTTTGTGTTGCTGAGGAGTTCTGCTGCACCTTATAGCAGTTGAGAATTTTTTAAAAAAGTTTTGACCAGCTTATATTACTGGAGTCCAGCTTACTGCTGACTAAATGCAGTGTATCTGTTCTCAAGTAAAGCTTTTAAGTGAGAACTTGAAGCATTCAAAAGCATTCAGAACTATAGTACAAGCATTACGAAGTATAATCAGCCAACTAATGTAATTTCTAGTTATTGTTATTATAAGGAGTTGTGATTCCTTAAAAAATGTTTTCTGTCATCATTGGACTCTGTTTTTACTTGGATAAATATTAGACTTTAGGATGTTTATTTAATCTGGACTGTTTTCACAGTACAGTGGTTTCTTGCCCATCATGCTGAGGTGTGAATTACCTGGGTGATTCAAATAGTGCTACTTGCTAATATTGAAAATCAAAACTTAGAAGTGTTCTTCTTGAGGACCACATAGTAGCAAGACATGAGATGTGTAGCTCCTTGCTGTTTCACTGCCATCATATGGAACAAATATATGAGATGAAATATCTTACCATTCCCCATGGTCCTTTCCACTTTACAGACAAGGAAACAGAATTCACATCTGGTTTGTCTACATATCCATGAGAGTGAGGGTGGCATTGAGTATCACTGATACTCAAGAGGAAATTCAGCACCTGAATTTCAAGTGTAAGAAGCTGATGTCTATTTACTGCTATTTGTCTTTGGAATATAAAGACATGTGGATGATGACTTGGAGGTTCTTCAAGTTCTCCATTGGTTGTTGGCATGACTGACTCCATGTTTTATAGTCTGGAAAGGTGACCAAAATGAATGTGCTGTATATTTCAAACACAAATACATAAATGTTCTCCCAAGGGAATAAATAAGCTTTCAATAGGTTTGGTTCACGTTGACACAGTGTGGGTGTGATTATCTATTGCTGCTGAGGAAAAAGGACCAGGTGTTTGTCAGTTCAAGTCACTGCTGTGAGCATTTGCCGTGACTGACACTCTGTTGTGATCCATTTTCCATGTTTAGCTTTGTAAAGCTGTCCTGTAGTGTGTATATTGAAATATGGTACCTGCTAATGTGTTTCAAAACAGTGTATCATGAGAGAAATATGTGACATGGGTATTTCTTACATTTTTATGCATTTATAGGTTTCCAGAATGGCTGGGTTGAGTTGGTTGGAAGGTGATGTTTTCATTCCCAGGCTCCTGGGTGATGAATGGCTGTTGTCTTTATGATTCGTGGCTGCCAGAATTTCTTGTATGTTTGGCAGTATTTTATGTCAGCCACTCAAGAGACAATTCTGTGCAGAAGCCAGACAGAACTACTCTGCTTGCTGCGGGCAGTAATGGAGGAATATGATGCTTTGAAACAAGCTTAAGAGAGTACATTTGGCAAAAATAAATGTCTCTGGTACAAAAAGTGTGTGTTCGAAGTTCCAGGTGTGTATCATAGGCAGGTAACTCCAGTGATGACTGCTGTTCAAAAGAAATAAAATAATTTTTTTTCTTAAAGGAAGAAAGCAAAACTAAGTTTTCCTGTTTATAGTCTATTGGTTCCTTTTTTAATGGGTGTATTCAGAAAATAGTTTGCCAGACATATCATTCAAGCATCTCTTGCATTCATGGCACGATCATGTAGTTCTTTTTCTTTACTAAGGGTTTTCTGGCTTCATCCATCGGCAGCAGAGGGATAAAGGCTTAATTGCAATCACCGCAGCTGCACTTGTGATCAAAACTGCCCACAGATCAGAATTATACATTGATTTAATGCAGCTGTAAGTTCAATGCCAAGGAAATAATACTTCTTCCCATTTGATTCCTTCATTTTTTAATTAATTATTGGATATTATTATGCACTGATAAAATAGATTAACCTGGGGAAAAACTTCTACAACCATTCAGGATTTCTGTCTTTTACCCTTGTTGTGCTCTTGTGCATTGTGATCTGCAGAAGAGAGGAAGGTTTCAGTGAGAACAATGTTTTAACATTTGGCAGTGCCTGGATATTTGGCTGAATTTGAGTGAGAGGGAAGATTATTTGATTGCTGCAGGTTTGTAGAAATTTCTAGCATGAACAGAATTTCTTGATGAACAAATGGGTCTGTATTGCCAAACAAGCCTTAAGCTGTCAACGATCAACTCTCGTGGATCTTGTGCAACAGATGGTCAAGTACGTGGATACACTGCTGTGCTCCTCTGAGTAAACTTAAAAAAAAAAAGTATCAAAAGTAAAGCTCACTTGCTTATTCTACTTGATACAAACCAAATGACTCTGAAGGAAGGCGCTTTTTACATATCTGTGCAATTTAAGTTGTATGATATTATCAATCACACACCTTCTGGCTGTATTGCATTTCTTGGATCTGCAAAAATGCTGTGTGTGTGTGCAGACATTAATTTTTTGCAAAGTAGCAGGCTCAAGTATGAGGCTTAACAAAGCATTGCAAGTATCTACCATACATACAGTGTCTGATCCTTGGCCCCAAATGTGCACTGAGAAGGAAGCACTTGCCCTGTGGGCAGTGATTCATAATTTGTAAATCTTCAGCTGGAACTTGATGGGGAAAAAACATTGCCAGCAATTCCTTCCACCACACGTGAACAAAACCTACCCACCACCACCAAAATATGACCTGGTGTCATATTCCTAAATTTACTTTATTCTAATAGGTGACTATCCAGTTGTTTCCCCTTCTGCAAAATACTTGGGAATGTTACAATTCACAGATGAGCACTGCTGTGAGGGAAATGCTTCTCCTTAGCATTCATTGTTAGGTTTGCCTTTGGAACATGCATGGCTTTCAAGTTGCATTTCCCAGTCTGGGTTGTATTCATTGTGCATTTTTTTTTCCTTTTTAGTGGACTATATTGTGGAATATGACTATGATGCAGTGCATGATGATGAGTTAACAATCCGAGTTGGGGAAATCATCAGGAATGTGAAAAAACTGGAAGAAGAAGGATGGTTGGAAGGGGAGTTAAATGGCAGAAGGGGCATGTTCCCTGACAATTTTGTGAAGGTGAGTTTTTTGCACTGGCTTGGTTTTACTGTGATGGTGGGGCAGGGTCCTTGTTACTGAAATGGTTGGAATACACAACAGTTGTATTTGTAACAGGGTGATTGTTTTTTTTAATGGGAGGACATTCTAGGTGATAACATTTTTTTAATATGCTTTTGAAGATTTTTTTAAATTTAAGTTCTACTGTCTGCTCTTACTCACTTTAGCATTTCTTTTGGTCTGTACCCTTGCACTATGTGTTCTGTGTCCCTCTGACTTCTGCACTGCACCGAGTTGTCTGTAGCCATAGTTTCCTGCTTTAGTGGGATGAACTAATTAAAAAACCGAGACTATAAAAAAACCCTAAGCCTACCCCTTACAGAAGACATCCAGTCATGAGAAAGTTGGGAAAGTGAGGTCACAGCTCCGTCAGCTCATCTGTAATGGAAAGCTGCATCCTCAGCTGTGCTGATGTGGGTTCTTCAGCCTGGATCGAGCTGCTTTATTTGAAGAAGCAATTCTGCCATACCCTGGACTCTGCTGCTGTCACTGCCTTTTTTGTGACTCTGCAAATTCCTTGGTGTAACATTTCCATATAGTCCAAGTGAATGCAGATACTCCTGCTCCTTTTGAAGTGAAATTAGTTCTTTGCAAACCAGAACTATCCAGTGTATCTTACTGTGATACTTTCATGTTGTAAAACCTAAGGGGATATTGGTCCAGTGCTATAAACACTTCTTTACCTTGCTTATTTTAAATTTGACAATTTTTCTGAAAAATTGAAAAAGCAAAATTACTTTTTTCTGATTTACTGTGGGAGGTTTTAAGATTTTCCTTTTAAAACTGATGGGAACAATCCAGTTGTTCTCAGAGAGGGTCTTCTACCAAGGGAAATTTTATATGAATGCTTTTCACTTGTCTAACATTTCCAAGTTGTTGGTAGTTTAGTTCGAAGTCATCTTTGGGGTTTGAGTCCTGTATAAATAGTAATTTGACCTCAAGTGGTGTTTTGGTGATTATTGTGCTGATGTTCTTAATTAGCTCTCAAGTGCTGTGTAGGAAGAAAGCTTCAGACTCAGCTCTTTACTGGTTTGTGTGTCATCAATTTGTCCTGCTGAAGAGCAAAGATGGGTTGGATGTGACAAGTTTCTATCTTCATTACCAAACTTGTTGGGTGTTTTCTTGCCCTTCTGCTGCTGTGGCTTTTATAAACCTTGTTTAAAATTATTTCCATCCTGGCCTCTCAGCTGCAGGTATTTTTAATTCTCCAGCTGTTCATATGTGCATGGCATGGTCGGATGTCCTGAATTACAGGGGACAGTCAGTTTTCTAGAAGGTGTAGGGGTTTGGAGAAGTAGAAGGGAAGTTGTGCGGAAGAAAATTATCACTTTTGTTTCCTGACAACAGGGGTAAGTTGCCTTCTTGGTGCTGGAGCTGAGTTCAGTTAGGAAGCTGATCTTGGGAACTTTTCTTTGAGATGGTATGTTTAGGCTGGAAGGCTGAAGTTGTGCAGTGGTGAGATCATGGGAAAGCATTAATTGTTAGGGAAGTGAAAGTTGTATGTTTTCTTCATGGTCGGTTTGATTATAGTTTCTTCTTAAATGTTAATTTACAGGTAGTTATAGTTTGAGAGACTATTTCTGGGAAAGCTGTTGCAGAAAAGTTGGGGGGGGGTTGTTTGGTTTTGGGGTTTTTTTTGTGCCTCTTTCCAAACCATTCTTATTTGCTGCTGTAGTAGGTTGTTGGATCATGCTGTAGGATCTTTGGGATACTACTGTGACCAGAGTGCTGCAAGTACCAAGCCTCAGCAACTAAACTCAAATGGCCCAGCTTGGCCTGGTGTGCTGTTAACACCTGCAAGGTGTGGGTGACCTGCTGTAGGGAGGTGGAAAGGAGCTCAAGCAGGGCTGGACTTTGGCCTTGTGGATGAGGAAAGTCCCTCAGGAAATGGATTTATTTGTTTGCTGCTGAGAGCAACCACCACCGCTGGGAGTGGTGAGACCAGTGAGGATGCAGACAAGGGATGAGTATTGCTGACTTCTCATGACCCACGTGAAAGGGAAGGAGTATGAAGGTCTGAAAGAGGACACAAATGTTACCAGAAAGGGCAAATTGCTGTGGACAGGACTAAGGGTTGCACCAAGTTTTACACGTTTGGTTGCAAAATTCTGGGACTGTACTTGAATTTCCTGAAAGGATCATCTTATTCTCCTTTTAGGAGTATAATTTCATTAATTAAATGGGGATCTGGCCTGAATGCAGTATGTGGTTAAATTTGTGGTGGCTTTTTGGTGACTTATATATACACACTGGTTTAAGAATTGAACTGAGGCCGGGATATAACCTCTCCATGCAGACTATGGATGGTAAATTATAATTTGTGTTGATCTGGAAAAGATTAAAATTTGAAGCTGAAAGTACATGTGTTTTCCAGTAGATTTGCCTTCATGTGTAAAATTTAAAAACATAATAAATATGACAGATTAAACTGGGTGAAGATAAACATGTTTCTTTTTCAAATGTTGGATGTTATTAGAGAAGATAAATTATTTTTTAAAAAGGAATAAAAGTGTTTGGCTTTCATCAACTGAAAGAGAATTGGGGAATGGTTCTAATTCCTGCTAGTTTGTTTTTGCTAATTTTGTTAGTTTGTGTCTTCTTCATCCTCTGTGAGGGCAGGAAAAGAGCTTGTTGCCTTGTTGCCAGCTTCAAGCTGTCCTTGGCTGTTGGGCAGCACAAGGCTGCTTCTTGCCTGTTTGAAGGACAAGCGAAATGTGGACAGGAGGATTATTACTGCATGCTGCCTGAATATGTTGGATGCCCCAGATTCAGCCTGTAAAGCGGATCAGTCCCCTTCTGTTCCGTCCTTCTGGGCTCTGCCCATACGTTGGATTTACTGACATTTTATGCCACTTCTCATGCTTTGACTAATGCATCTTTTCTGTTTGAAGTATTACTAAGTGCTGTCAACTTCATTTTGGGTTGTTAAAACACGAAATAGCTTTTTGATTGTCTTCCTTTTATTTCTCAAGCTTCTAAATATTGCAAAATATTTTAAATTGTGATAGTAGGCTTGTTTCATGTAGTGGTAGCAGTTGGGTCTTTGCTGTGTAGCAAAGAAAGCTGACATTGTTTTTCATTGGGTTAATTTGTTGTACAGTGTGGGTGAGCTAAGCACTATGTGACTTTGAAGCACTTCTACAGAGAAGGGAATTTCTGGAAGCTTCCTGTGGATACTGATGTAATGCTGATGCTTGGTACCTTATAACATCATCTGGTAGCTTTGTGCTTGGGTTTTATTGATTTCTACCCAAGCCTTTTGCATATTGATGAGGAAATTCTGGAGAACGATCAGAACTTGGTGGTGCCTGCTTCCTGGTGCCCGCTGGGACCAGGATTTTTTCTGTGAGCCCATCCCTTGATGGGTTTACCAGCAGTCTAAGATGGTCTTTCCCAAAAGGTGCAGTTCTTGGTGCTGACTTCCAATTGCATCATTTTGCTTTAAAAGAAAGAGAACAGGTAGACTCAGCGAAGGGGAACCCCATAAAGCCTCTGAAACATCCTCAGATACTACTGTGCAGTGTCACTGTGTGGGATGGGGAGTGGGAGGTGTTGTAAAGTTTGGCTGGGGAGTTAGTGAGTGGGATGTCCAGAGCAGTCCTAAAACCAGAAGATGATGGTAAATGTACGGTTGAATACAAGCAGGGTTAAAAAAAAGTGCAAGCAATTACGTTGTCTACTTTTGAAGCTCATTTCCTTGAATTCACTTTTCTGTGCTCAAGCTTCTTAAAGACATTCTGCCTGTATTGCAGAGCCAGATTTTGGAGTGCACGTTTCCAATGTTATTAACAAAACCTGGTGTGAAATTCCTGTTTGAACTGTGTGCATATCTTCTTTGAGTGGGGTTGAGTTAGAGTTCTTGTTTCTGACATTGTTATTGCCATTTTTCTGCTTCTTCCTGTATGGGCAACTTAAAGTAAACAACTTCATAAATTCTTGAAAGGAATTAGCAATGGAACCCAGCAGACTTTTATTGTTTTCTTGAGATCAGCTTTTCCTTTCTAAAATCCATCACAGTGAGAAATTGTTCATGCATTCGTGTGTCTCCAGTATGATTTAGAGAAGTACAGTAATGCTGTTAGATGGAATGTGTGAGGTTTTTGGAGATATCAAGGTGTGTGGAATGTGGAAGATGTTTTGGTTTTGGGTTGGGTTTTATTTCTGTTTGCTTCTAGACTTTATATAACATGCAGGAACAGTTCTCTGAAAGAAAAGATTAAGAGTCCGGGCTTCTTCTCCTTCAAGAAATCCCCTAGACCTCCCTCTTTCTCTGGTCCAATTAATCTTAACTCCTTTTCTGCATTTACTTTGACAAGATGGACTAAGATTAATTTTTGTTGATTTATTTATTTGTTTTGAGTAATTTTATTCACTCTCCAGACACCTGTTGTGTTGATAACTGGAAGTGATGATTTGGTGTTTATCCTTCTGCTTATTTTTTATGGTTTTTGTCCCTACATAGCTGAGAAGTTTTTTTAGAGAAATTAAGTTCCTTGTTTTATTTGATTTATTGCTATCTTAGTTTTGTAAATAGCTGTATTGTGAGTAATAGGCTTTACATGGTAGTAAAACCAGTTTGATCATAAGCTCAAGGCAGTAACTTGGATGAGGGCGGAGCAGTGGATAGATTAATCAGTAGCTTTCATCAGTTAAGGCAGAGAAATTTGCCAGGAGGGTTTGGGGACGTTGTGGTGAGCGAGCTGGACACTTCTCTGAGCGTGTTTGGGCCATGCAGCGCCTCAGCCTTGGAGCTGCTGCGGGGACAGCTTCCTGCCTGCACAGGTGTGAGCAGCTGCTGCCTCGCTAGCACCGAGCCTGGATCCTCTCCAGGTTAACACGTGAACTTTGCTCACTGTGACATTTTTCTTCCTCCCCCTAAATAAAAAAAGCCCTGCAACGCTGGGCGTGTTCGAGCAAATATGTCCTTGGAAGTGGTAAGCTTGTTTTATTTTCTGTATGTTCTTAACATCAAATGTTGTAAACACTTTGTGTTTTGGGGTGGTGAATGGGAACAGCATGAGTTTGAAAGTTATGCTTGCTGTATGATTTTGAGAGTTTATTTAGTATATGGTGTAAATTCTTGGTGTTAGAATTGTTTGTGTAATAAAATTACTTGGGTTTGGTTTAGCTTATGTCCCCTTCTGTAGTATAGGGAGACACTTAGAGATTGCAGACAGCTACAGTGCTTGCAGAAAGAATTCCTTCTTAAAAGGATGATTTGTTTTTAGGTGATTCTTACTGTTCAGCTTCCTGGTCTGTGTGTTTGTGGAAACAAACACAGCCCAAGCCTTTTTTCTCCCTTTTCATCACCCCTAGACGAACACTTTAGAGTATTAGCACAGGTGACCTACCTTCTTAAGCCTGTCTTAGCTGCCTCTGTCCTATGTTCTCACTGGAGGGATGCTGTTAAACACAAGTGTGCTGTGAGCCAGTGAGAGAAGTTTTGGCTGAAAGCTTCTTCAAGCGTAGCTTCTTCCTTAGTTCTTTTTCAAAAATAGTAACTTGACCTCACCCACAACTTTAAACAGGAATCATGGAGTTGGGAGGGATCTCAGACAAGACAGACTCTTCTAGGTTAATTCTAACCTGGGCACGATTAAAAAGTGTAGTAACATTAGTTCGAAAAGCAGATTAATAAATACACTTTTAAGCAATGTATATAGGTTAAGCCATATGCATTTAGTTTGACGTAAGTAGGATGTATTTAAGGAACAGACTAAAATACGTATTTTCAAAATGTTGGCGTCTGCTCCTTAAAGTATTCTGTCCAAAATCTTTTCATCCAGTTAAGGCTTGGAGAAAATAAGATATACAGCAATTTATCACTCCTGTTGGTCAAATTACATTCAGTTTATACAGCCTTTTCCTTTGCTTTATTATTGTTTTGAAGGAACTGTCACCGCAGTGTGCCGGGAGGTGACACTGAGTGCTCAGAGCAGCACTGCTTCCCAGGCAGAGTAGGCAGCCCTGCTGGTAAGAAGGTGATGTTTGCTTCGAAGCTGGCAGTTCTTGTTTCTCAGAAACAAAGATTACATGCAAGATTGAAAGCCATATTAAGTAATTTCGGTTTCAGTGCTGAGTACATGAGAGAAGCACTGGGCTCTTTGTCTCCAGGCAAGGAGTGAAGCTGAGTCTTCAGGCTGATGCTTTAACACCTGTTGCCAATACTGTGGTGCCACCTGTTGCTCCTGCTGATTTTTATTCAGATTTTTGGGGAAAAGAGGGCCACTGGAGGAGAGTGTCATGTCAGGGAGTATCTTGTGTAGCCTGAGCTGCACCTGCTAATCCCGTCCATTGACATGTGTCTGGGATTTGTGAGAATAGTGATAATGCTTCCTGCACTTGTGAGGTGAGAGACAAGTCTATGCTCTCCAGCTATTTTGGCCTGAATAAACAAGGAAACAGGTTTTTTCCAACTGGAGTGTCAAGCTAAATGGCTTGGATGAGCCTTGCTTATGATGGGGAAATTACTGTTTCTAAGAACAATAGTAAAGAAAAATAAATCAACTGAAAACATTGACAGATACAACCAATGGCACTGATGTATAAGCAATTTTGCTGTCTTTCAGAGCTCACTGTGATTTATTCTTATTCCTGTGACTTTTCCAGTTGAGTCACTGGATTGACTGCTTGGGTTCAGACCAGTTGGGCCCTGACCCTGTGAGGTCCCTCTGTGATGTGACTGTGTGTGGCATGAAGAGGGAAAGTCTGGAGGTGTATTTGAATTTGCAGCATAGAGCTGCTGTTGCTGACACAGCTGTGCTCACACAGCCATTTGTGGGCACGTGTGTGTCAGGTTGTCTTGTCAGCTGTCACCCTGTCCACACAGGAATTTTGTTTCCTTGTTGGTGTTGGGGATGTGTGAATTATTTCATATTCAGAGGCAGTATAGGTATCTTGTATAGGAAGAAAGAGCGTGAAAGTGAATTGACTATTTGAATTATTTATCTTGATGGACTATTAGATCTGGAATGTCACAAATGCTTTCCTCAAAAGTGAACTATTTAACTGCAGGAAATTTGTTGAAACGATATAGCCCTTTCCCTGTTCAAGATGAGCACTTGGGCTTTAAGATGTTGAAAAAGTCTCCTATGAAGATATCACTTTGCATTTGCAATCTGTTGTTTCTCTGTAAGAGGAAAAATCTGTGGCATTGTGAAGTCTTCAGTGGCTGAATGCAAACACAGAATGAGGAAAACACTGGTGCTTCTTGTAATACTTACTATCTTAACATATATATTCCATGTTTGAAAATACTGTGTTGTCAAGAGCATGAGAGAAATGAAAAGAGCTTCTAAATTTTGACTCAGCGGCAGCACTGGTATGGAACTTTAGGGAATTTAAGGTGCTGTTCTGAAGAACAGCAAAATAAAGTGTGATTAATGACCTGTAAGAATACTGCTTAGTATGCTAATTATTCCCTCTGATTTGAGTTATCCAAGTTTGTTGATCGTACCTGTGCCTCTTGCTTTTCTAAATTCTGCATCAGCTTGTGCTGTTGCTCTGTGGTAACTGCACACTCCTGGATGCTCCCTGAGCTACTCTGATTGAGTTTAATGGTTTGTATGGAAGAGGCAGCAGGTTTATACATGTCCTTATTCCTGTAATCACGTGGAGCAGTCTGCTCCTTTGTCCTTCCTTATTTAGTTGTTACACTTAATTCGTGTGTAATTTTATAGCTTCCTCTCCGAGCACAGGAGCAAGGCAACCATTCCCTGGCTGGAGGCTTCGAGCAGGGTGTGCTCCATCAGAAGGTGTTTGCAACCATCATTGAGGAAACTGCAGAAAGCATTGCTGGCATCTCGGGCAGCAGGGACTGAGTGGGCTTGAACCTGACTTTTAAGTTTAGACCTTTCCTGTGTACAGAAGTCTAAAATACAGCTATAAATATGCACTCTGGGATTAGCATATGTAATAAGACCAAAGAGGTCAGTTATCCAGGTGCTGTTTGCTGTAATGTTTGTTACATCCCAGGAGGCTCTGGCTGCACATTCCAGCCCTGTAATTTTAGTCTTTTGCCATATGTCTAATAAATCAATGTGCGTGGACAACCAACACAGTTAATATTAAATCTGTTGTTTTGCTTTTTTATGAGGTGGAATTAAGTAATCTAAATGTGAACTTGAAGCTTAAACCTGCACAAGGGTAGCTCATATCCGGCGTGTCAACTCTGAACATTTGTACCACTTGTGAATTTTTTTTTGGGGTGGCTCATCATTTTGGAGGAGGAAGTTAGCTCTTTTCTACTGTACTGTTTTCAGTATTAAGTTTAGTTTCGAATTTATGTGCTCCTTGAACTCTGGCTTTATCCAATATTATGAGCAGATCGGAAAGGTTATTGTGATAAATATTTTCTAGATGTAACAAGATTTTGGATGCTCTTTACTTCCTAGAAGTATATTTTGCTGTGTGTATGTGAATTCATTAGCTTTGGACTTGGTGTGATAAGCTTTTGAATTCTTACAAACCGATGGTGATAAGCCTGTTACATAGCTGCTTTCAAAACAGGAGCAGTAAGCAAGATGCATTTTTAGTTTAAAATGTTGGTTAATGTATGAATCTTTGTTAACACTTAATCTTTAAACCTTTTCTAATCTCCACTGAGACTCCAGATTTATATTTTTAGCCCTTATTTGACAATCTCTTAAGTATTTAATTTTGTGTCTTAGGCAAGACTTGTGAAGGGATGTGGATGTGTCAGTGTTTTAAGTTGTGGACCACGAGTGAAGTGCTGGAGGTTTTACAGGGAATGGAAAGAGATGGGTGCCTTGGGAAAAGGATGCAGGGAAGAAGAAAGCTGAGTACAACAGAGTGGATGCAGGAAGACAGGATGATGGTGAAGAGGAACAAGGGATGTTCTGAGTTAAACATCAAAGTGAACCTGTAGTGGTTACTGGATCTCACATTTCTCTGGACCAGCAGTAGAGGCACTTAACTGGGAGAAGGGAAAGAAATGTCTTCCTGCCTTCCCATGTGGGGGAAGCTGATAAAACACATGTGCTGTGGGAGCTGGGGCTCTGTCTTGCCCTCTGCCACATGTGATA
The DNA here is from genome assembly GCA_013398115.1 of Falcunculus frontatus. Classification (NCBI taxonomy): domain Eukaryota; kingdom Metazoa; phylum Chordata; class Aves; order Passeriformes; genus Falcunculus; species Falcunculus frontatus. The sequence goes on from VZRV01002112.1 coordinate 223,749, forward strand.
CTTGCTTTCATTGATCTAAAGCACTATTTTGTGGCTGGTAGTTGACAGGACATTAACTGTTATTCTATAAAACAATTACAAGAAATATAATTAAATTTTCGTATATATGTATTAGCAAATATAATAGAGAAGAAATGCAGTCATCATTTAAAAATGGTTTTATCTGGCTGTGAACCATGGCAACACCATAAAATATTCTTAAGGTATTATTTTCAGAAGTATTTTAAAATGAACTTTTTTCTTAATTAAATGGTTGGGAAACACTGATATAAAGATCCATGCTTCCTCTAGTTACTCCTGTTAATTTAGGATTCCTTGCTCTGCTGTTGGTAGACCTGGTGAGCTGACTGCTGAGCTTTCCTGCATCTGGGCTTTCGTGTTTTGTTTAAGGTCTCTTGTATTTTGCCAATATTAACAAGACTTCATGTCAGAATCTGTATTGACACTTGCTTGACACAAAGTTTATATGTATCCAATCCTCCATGACAAAATTGAATTATTTATGTATATAAAAACTATATGCATTTATAATAGTATTTTTATAATCGCTATCAAAATCTGAAACTTCAAGCCTGCTCCTACATTACCTCTGTAGAGTGTTCCTTATGTAGGAAAGTTCAGCTCTTTGTCTGTTCTTGACCTTCAACTATTACAATTATTCAGTGACTCAGGTTTTAGTCTGTAAATCTGCAGCAATTCAGTAAATTTTTTATGCTTCCTGGAGATCCCACTTACTCCACGTGTTGCATATTGTGAGAAAGAAATGGTACCTTGCCTGCCTGATTGATGATTGTTTTCCTCCTACACAAGGACAGTATGATTAAAAGATCTGTATTTAGCACAGATTATAACACGTGTAAAAATGTTGGTAACTTGTTAAACTGTGTTATGTGATGTGGGTGTGATTTAATAGAAGGCAACAAATCAGATTATGAAGAGGCAAAGGCAGGGAGTGATGCTGCCTCACTGTTGATTCAGCCTGAATCGTGGGTCAGCACTGTTAAACATTCCCTACTTCAACCATAAGTTAAACTCCAAAAAAATCAACCCATGACACGTGTTACACTCTCCAGGAGGTACATTGTCTTGCAAAACAAAGGTTATCAAGCTCATCCATTCTTTGGATGGTAACTGCTTTCATCTTTAAGGTGATTTGTTTCTATTTTCGAGAATAATGTTTAATCCTCTAGAGAGTCAGGGGTGGCCTCTGACCTCTCCCAGCCAAACTCTTCTGTTGGGAGGTGGAACCTGCTCTGATCTCCTGAATGCTTCAGGGAAGGAGCTCAGGAGCTTCTCAGTTATTTTGGTTCATAGATTTTGTGTTACCCTTTAGTTCATATAAAGTAATGAGACAGATAGGAATAGCTGCACATTACACCTACACTGAGGATGAGAAATCATGTTTTCTAGTCAAGGAAGAGACAGTGGCAAAATGAAAGGATATGGTATATCTAAGGTTTAGGTGACTGGTGTTGTTAAGGCTGCCATGTGCCTTCCTGTCGCTGTAACGAAAACTGAAAATGTGGGGCTTAAATAATTAGTTACGTAGAGATTTTTGTGCTCCAGGAACTGAGGTTTCATTGCTCTTGAACAGGTTACAGATGACAATCTCTCTTTGTAGGCAGCTGTACAGATTTTTGTATGTATATACAGTCACGTTTAATTGTGGTTTTTTTCAGGAATGGGATTTTGCAGGCTGTGACCTTGTGTAAACAAAACTATTGCCTGGAGATTTATCACAAGCTTCCAATTCCTCCCTCTCCCCTAAAATGACAGGTTCAGTTCTGAGTTACTTATTTTCTACTCAGTAAAATATGAGTCATGGACTTAATTTGCCAGTCCATGGGTTCTTTATTGCTGTTCTGATGGGGAAGAAAAGACACAAGATAATGCTGTATGTAGGCTCTGACATTTATCTTCGTGTATTCTTTATCTCAGCCTCTTTAGAGATTGAGACCATTATCTGCTCCTTGAGTTCTTGCTTTAAAATGTACTCAGCCACTGAGTAGTAATGCATATCATTTTTACACAAACTGATGTTACAATGGAATTAATATAAGAAGTCTAAAGATGATTGTTCTCTGTATAATGGCACATATAGGAGATGGCAGCTGAAGCCTTAATATTTATGCTTGAAGAATCTAGCTAAGGATTTAGATTTGCTGGATAATGAACTTCTCTGTGCCCTATAATTCAGGAATAGACTTCATATTTTTAACTCCTGGCCTTTCAGATGCTCTGACCTGCTTTCTGTATCTCCACTGCCTGGCTGATTTGAGTGCTCTTGGCTTCTGGCGAGGGAAGTGGGGAGGATCCAGCTGTCCCTGCTGGAGCCATGGGTGGGCAAGCGGCTGATGGTGGGGAGGCTGCTGCCTGCTCGCCTCAGAAGTAGGTCAGGACCGCCCGCTTATTTTAACCTCATCATGAGGCTGTGCATGCATTTACATGTGTTGGATTTTTGTCTGCATATGGAGAATAGTTCTTGCATCACAGGTTGCTGCACCAAAAAGATTTTGAGATTTTTATTTGTAAACGTACACATTTCCCTGAGGGATTGTTAAACTGTGACAGGTGCACTTAAAGCAAAAAACACCTTTTTTTTTTTAAATTTTTTTTTTTTGTGCTAGCGAGTTAAATTTATATACTTGTTTTTCACCTATCAGGCTGTAGCGACTTTGTAAGTGTTGCGAAATACACATTTAGTGGAGATTATGAAAACTTCAAACCATTATGACTACTGCTGTAGTTTACAACAGAACAAGTGGGTGGTTGCTTCCCAGTGGAGTGTGTTTTATGCCAAGAGACAGTCTGTATTGACCTTGTACTGCCAAGTCATAAATGCATAAAATCTGTGCTGCTCATGGAAACACTGACAAGCCTTGAACTGCAATGGACAGGCAGAATAAAAATATTAAAATTTCCAGCTGCAGTTAATGTCAGATTTTCATTTTGGTTTTGCTGGCTGGCAGCTGGCGGTGGCCTCATCTCAGAGCAAGATGAAGTGTCCTGGAGCTTTTTGTTGTTATTGTCACAACACAGACGCTCTCTGATAATTTGGATGTATGAGGCTGACTTAAAACCCACCAAAAACAAGAAAGGAAAACTGTCTTGTGAAGCCCATGGACAGGAATCTTGGGCATGTTCAGGTTGGGTATAGTGGTACCTCAGAAGTGAGACCTGTGGGCAGTGTAATTTTCCAACCACTGAAGTGCAAGCAAGCTGTTTGGAAGAGATGTAAGAATTGCGAACTCTTTATTAACATTATTAATGGGGCATGAATTAATATTTGCATCAGTAAGTGTCAGTTTTGAGATATCCACACTGTCTTTGTGTAGAAATTACTTCCTTTGTGAAAGGAGTCATAATGATGATGCCCAGGATGAAGGTGCTGGCAGGGGTGATGAGTGTGTTTGTCAGAGGATACTGATATGTGCTTTTGAAAATGAATTTTGGAGCACTTCTCTGCTGTTAGAAGATTGATGTGAACTACAGGGTTGTGGTGTAGTGGACCACATGCAGGTGTGGAGATGAGGGATTCCTGAATTTGTTTCAGTTTGGTTTGATTTTAATGTGGTTTTTAATGCCCCAAGGAAGGATAATTAATGTTGCAGTTCTTCTTTAACAAGGAGAACAAAAAAAACAGTGCTTGCTTTACAAGAATGTTACAAAGGGTAGAGGGTTAAATACAGAAAAAGCAGTGGCTGGCCCATCCAGGCGTTGCTTACTGACCCCTTCTGTAGTTTTCTGTCAAAACTAGGTTTATCCCTGGCTACTGAGGCAGAATTCTCTCGTGTGGTTGTTTTTTCTCTCCTTGTTGCAAAGCAGCTCCATGTGATGCTCCAGTGCTGCTTTCTGACACACGAAGTAAAATGTCACTGTCAGCTCTGATTCAAACCTGGCTGGTACCAGTCCCTTACCCACGTCTGCTCGTTGTAAATCTGATGGATTTGCAGTCTCTCTGCTCCTGTTCTTATCACAGTCACCTTGAGCTTCTCCTTGCATCCTCTTTCCTTTTATGTGTCTTGGATTGGGACGGTTTCTCTTGACTGTGTATCGAAGTGTTCAGCTTTGCTATCCTGGCTGTGGTAGGAAGGTACAGAGAATACCTTCCTGGTGCTGCCAGACTTTCTGTGTCTGATTGTTCTTTCTCATGTCTGCTGATGACATTCTTCATCAGTAAATCTTCAGCCTTTGCATCTGGCTGCAAGATTTTCTGCATGTAATGACTGCACACTGAATTATTTTAGATCCAATTTTTTTAATGTAATTCCATTATACTTTCTGCCAAAATTTGCCATTGTCTTGAGTTAGACCTCTGAGTATTTTCTACCTGTCTCCGCTTCAGGTAGAGACTCAAGCCTGGCAAGAAAGTTACTCAAGCATTCCTCCTTTTGGTTTTGGGTCTTTGGTATTTTGTAGTGGGCATTGCTTTTGTCTGAAATAATTTCATATTATTTATAACCTTTCCATTGTTTTGCTGCCTTTGATGCTACTGCCGAACTTAAAAGTATATTGTCTGTTTAATTCAAATTATTGATTAAAGTGATGCTTATCTCACACCATTTTCTAGCATTTGGAAGTGGTGTGTGTGTTGGTTTTTGCTCTTTTCTCTTCTAATAAATTAAAAAAAAAGGTGATGTTTTTGACCAAACTGCCTATGTGGGGCTTCCCCATTTCTTTTTTGCATCTCTGTGCTTTTTACAAAGCTATTGAAGCAGCTGCTTCTGAAGTCTTGTGCAAAGTGCAGACCTGGGGAAGGAGCCTGGAGCTGACTCCTCACTGGAGAGTGTTACAGCTGAGAAACCTGGGGAGGTACAAGTTCCTGGAGCAAGTTGGAGTCTTTTGGAGGCTGTATAAATTGCATAGCAAAAAAATTTATAATTTTAAAAATCCAAGGGCAGGCAGAAGCACTCTTGGCAGGTTTTCAAGAACCAGTATGTTTTCAGAATGAGCAGAATGGCCTTGTCAGCAAGGCAGCTAGATGGGTGTTTTGGAGGTGGCAAACTTTTCAGCTGTAGCCAAATTTAATTGCTTATGTTTTTATCAGACTTGTAAGTAACTGTCCAAAAAACAGCTGTGGGCCTGACAGTGTCAAAATCTTTGAAATGTGCAATGTCTACTCAAATGGGAGGTAGACAGGATGCTGTGGTATTCAGGAGGGGTTAGTTTTTTGTTTGTTTTGGGGGTTTTTTGGACTTGGAAGATGGGATGGATCTCAGCAGAGTTAAGATCTCCAGGGCAGAAGTCACTGCGGAGGATGGAGAGTAACAGCAGGAACTACTCAACTGTTTCCTAAAAAACCTTTTCCATGTAATGTAGATGAGTGGGAGGAAGAATCCTGCTGTCTGTAGTCTTGCTCTGTTCTTTGAGAAATAGGAAGATGCTTTTGTCTGTTTAACTTGAGGTTCATAGTATGTTTGAAAGCATCAGTAGGTTTTCAGACCTGCTGAGTTTTCCAGCTGGACAGCTGCAGTGAGAAAGCTGGGCTTTAACGGTCCAAAAACCACCAGACAGGTCCTGGGGAATATGTTTCTCATATTTTTGGCATTTTATCAATGTATGGGCTTTGTTGTCTTGAAGCTCATGTTCAAGAGTTCACATGACGAGTAAGTGTTTATATATGCCTTGCCAATTCTGTTTTCAAATATTAAATATTTTATTGCAGCTACAGCTGCAATAACTCATGGAGTTATTAACCAGTGGCTACTGATGGTGGATGCAAGAATTGTTCTGAAGTGGGTCACAAAAATCTGCAAGTACTTATGGGTGTTTGCATCCCCGAGGATGCTGTGGAGGCAGACAGGACCGTGGGTGCAGAAAGGGATTAGACAGCTCCAGCTGCAGGCATAGGAGGGAGAGAGGAGGTGATCCATCTCCCTGATGAAACCCTTACGGGTGCTCTGGGAATGTGGGAGGATCTGAGTTGCAGGAGCTCTAAAGAGCATCTGGGATTTTGGCTGCTGGGAGCTGTGTTCAGCACTAGATGGGCCATTGATCCGACTTAATGGGTTTCTTCTTGTGCAAAGTGATGATTTCCTTCTTTCAGAATATCTGTTCTCCAGTGGAATCTGATTTAATGAGCTGATGCAGTAGAGTGATTGTTGCTACTTGGCCATTTTGTCAAGAGCTGGTGCTTTCTGGTTCATAAGCTTCTCAGTTTTGTTTGGCACATTCAATTCCAATGCTAACATTCTAATTTAGAAAGATAGGAAAGTGGGAGACATTAACCAGAAAAATTATATCTCTATTATTTTCCTCTTGAATCTTTCCCCTCACTTGCTCCCACTCTGTTTCTTGGACCTCACTTTCTTTTCTACTCACATCTTTCAGCAGTGCAATTGCATCTCATCTGTGAACACCTTGGAGCTTTCTGGGGCAGAGATGATTGCCTAATACAGTTTTATATACTAAAATATTTTGGTACCCTACCCTGTGGTCTATCATTGAAGTAATATTTATCTTTTTAAAAATGTTTCAAGTATGAGCTGTTACATGAGAGTTGTACTATTAGACTTCTGGGCTCAAAGCTCCTTTTCTTAGAGTTGGAGTAGATGGCTAAAATGCTGCCCCTGTTTCTGGTTCTTCTCAGCACATTGCCTATTTACTAACATGATTGTATGGAAAGGTCAAGTTTATTACAGCCTTGGGTATGTTTAGTTGTAGGACGAAGGCCATGATTTTTGGGTATGTCATTATACCCCAAATGGTAAGTACCTGGAATCTGTTAGTCTATGGAGCATCTCTCTAAAACCTTTGACCTCTCGGATGATTTAAGTGGCCTCTGAGTCTTTTGAATCTCTTGTTTCAGGAAGTTAAGAAGGATGTAGAACCCAAGGACGATGCTGTGCCACTCAGGAGGGAGAAATCTGGCAATGTAGCCAGCCTTGTGCAGCGTATGAGCAGCTATGGGCTTCCAGCAGGAGGATTTCAGCCTCATCCCCCGTCCAAAGGCTTCAAGAAGAGTATGTGGTCTTTCCAATTCCTTCAATTGCGCATGCTGCTGATGTGCATTTTTAAAATAAACATGAATTATTTAATGCATGACTTAGTTTTAAGGTTACATGGAAAACTAGAAACATAGGAGGAAAAACTGTGATTCAAAGGCAAGTTTTGCTCCTGTATGTATGGGCAGAAAGCTTATATGTAGCTTCTAATGTCAGTAATAGGGATGAATTTTCCTGTGAACAGGATTTAGACTCCTTCCTGATGTCAGAGAGCTCTGAAACGTCATGTGAGCTCTGTTTGTATTACCAGGTACCTGAATGAGAGCTGCAGGCCTGTTCATGATAAACAAAAATTTTCCTGTGGTCATTTCAAAAGAAGTGTTGAAGCATGAAAACATCAAGTTTTGCCACAAATTCAAGGCTTTGACAAGGGAACATGGTGTAGTTCAGATTCTTCCTGATAGGCTTGTTTCTGGTGTGAAATAGGGTGGTGTTGGTGGTGTTAAGAAAAGTAGTTTTCCTTTTGTTGTAACAGCAACCCTCAGGATGGCCAGGAGTGTAGCAGTGGTGCTTCTGTATCTGTCATTTCTATGTTATAGTGCCGTTTTTTATATCAAGGTTACTAAAACCTGGAGCAGAAAACTTAACATTCCCTGCATCCAGTAAATGGGCTTGTGATTTGTATTTGGACGTACCAATCTCTTATAAGATATTGCTTTAAATTACTGTGACTTCCTCTGTCTTACAAGGTTTTGAAGGCATTGATGATTTAAGCTTGCTTTTTTTAAAAAGAATTCAGAACTTACTGGTTCTGGCATGTTTATGCTTTGAGGTTTTGCCTATAAAAAAAGATCCACTAGTTGTCTTTTAAAACCCTGAAGTGGGACCACCACCATTACAAATTTGTTGAGACTTTGTTCCAGGAAACTAAGTCAAAATCACTTTTTAGTGACTGTGATCTGTGTGTGCATGTTGGCAACAGCACGTAGGTGCCTGTTGGATGTTTACACAGCAGGCTTTTGGAAAATCCAACCTGAAAGATTAATACTGTTCCTAGATAAATGCAGCCAGGCTCTGAAAGCGAATCAATGTGATCCTTATGGGTCCTTCCAGCTGGAGATACTGTAGGATTCTGTGAACATGATCTGATACCAGTTCAGCTGTCAGCTATTCATTGTGGTCACCCGGACCCTGGAATGTTCCCATATTTTCCATGTCACATCCTCATGCTGGTGACTGTGGCCAGGGTTGAAGGTACAGCTTGGTCTCAAACTGTGCAGGGCTCTGACTACTCTCATCCTCCTGGAGAAAATGGTGTTCAAGCACTTTCCTTTAGGCACACAGCTGTTACCTGGTGCAGTGACAGTCTCTGCGTTTCCATTTTACTTGCTGTTCCCTTTTTCCTGGATGACTGTTTAAACAGTTCCTGCAGATCCTGTTTGCTCTGTGCCTGGGCAATCACTTGCTTTCCAGAGCTTAGTTGTCTTTGTGTTTCTGGTTTTTCACTTGCTAAAATAAGGTTTACAATGTTAAAAACAGTCAAGTTTTGTTAATAGCAAGTTTCCATGTGCAGTGGGGCAGGTTGTCTGTGCCTGCTCAGTCCCTTGTGTTGTTCCCACGTGCAGCTCTCCCTGAATTGAGGTGGTTTTGTGTTAGGTGGGTGGTAAGCTGCAGGCAGAATTCCTATCAGTTAGATGTCTGCCTTTGTTCACCAGAAGGAAAATACAGAAGGTGTGCTAAGTGACAGCTACAAAGAGCTAAATTTGGTTTACGCTATACAAAACAAACAAAACCTGAAGCCAGACAAGTTGTTTTGGAAAGGGACAGAATTGCCTACAGGCTGTCAGCCCAGCAATCCTGCAGCAGCACGGTAAGCTGGAGTGCTGTTCTTTGAGAGGATGGGTTCCCTTCCTAGGTTATTCTAGGGATTTTCAAAAGTGGAAGGCAGTACTTCCTAAACTGTGTGTCACTGGAAATGGACCTCAGAGGAGAGAGAGGGTTCTGGATGTGAAATGCATCCATGGATTCCCCCCCCCTCCCCCCCCATTTAGATATAATTACACTATGAAAAAGGACACTGAGATCAGATTTATACCAAATGGCAGTGACTTTTTAATTTGCCTTTTTTTGGTATCAGTCAATCTCCTACAAAGCAGAAGCCTTGAAAGCACTGCAGGAGGCAGTAAAGGCTATTGAACCATTTACTTCAATTACTCTTAACTGAACAATCCCTCTGGGCTCATGCATGAGTTCCAGTGGAGGTAAAAGCAGGGTGCATTATGTGGGCAATTATGTGTTATTAGAAATAACCCATAAAGCTTCATATTTTTGGTTTATTTGTTTCTTGCATAGATCATATGCCAGCATGTAGAAAATTCTTGATTTGGTGAGCCCTCTCTCAGGAATTTTAGATGCTGAATATTATTCAGATGCCTGGCCTGTTTTGTACTGAGGATGCTGGGTATGGTCTTCTAAATGCCTGGCTTTGGACTTTGAACAGTGCTGTAAAAAGACAAGGATCAATCTTGGAGGCCATATCTGTGTTTTGGAGTGATTTTACACAGCTAATCTTAATTGCTGAAGCTTGAATGTGGAGGGAGTACAAAGTATAAGAGAGAGCATGGAAATTACACAGCTCCTGTAAGCTTAGGCTTTGCCACTTCAGGCTTGTGATTCATATTCTCATTTTCAACTGTGGCAGATTGCTTTTGAGGAGGATAGGGAGCATGCATGGGCCATACCTCAAGATGGTAATTGTCTTCAGAAGCACGCTGGCTGCTCTGTTGTGGAAAAGGTCTGAAGGCACGGCCTCTTGTTTGAAGGAGAAATGCATAAACTGTCTGGGTTCAGCAGCAGCAGCAGCACTCCAGGATATGTGCAGAGTAATTAGGCAGTGTGGGTTCACACCGCTGTGGCTGCAGGGCTTGGGTTGTCAGAAGCCACTTCAATGCTCTCCCCTCTCAGGATGTCATTTTGCCTTTTTAATGCCTTCGAAGCTTTAATGATATGGGGCAAACAGCTAAAGACTGCACTTGATTTTAATCTTGCCTTTGTCAAAGACAGCTAATTGACACTTAGTTTGAATTGCTAGATGCCATACTGGCACTGAGATGAGGGAGGTTTTTTTTATTCACAGAAAAAATGGAGTTTAGATTTTGAAATGAGCCCAGCAAATGTTGGCATTACCTCAGAGCTGTGGTTAGCAAGGTCTTTGTTAGAGGCCAGAAGGTCTGTCAGTGTTGTGCACAACAAAAGGTGTTCCTGCTTTCAGGATTATTTAACTTGCACATTTTCTTCCAAGCAGGTGCTAACTGGCAGGGGTTGTCATTCCTGCAGATTTTGGTCAGGAAATAGCTTGAGAAATCACTGTAGTGGGGATTTACCTGAGTTGCTTGTGTCAACATGCTTTTAATAGCAGGTTGGTAATCAGTGGTGCAGTGCTGGTTTGTTTGGGATCAAGAGTTGAAGCTATAGCTCGCTAGCCTAAGGTGACCCAAGCAAACTAAAACCAGCATCGAAAGCTCCATAGCTTTTTGGGATGGTTTCTGGGTCTTTGGGAGCAGAGTGTAGGAAAGATGAGCTCTCCTTTATGAGTGTTCTTACTTCTGCCATTTCCCTTGAATCAGGGTCGAAGAAGCGGCAGTGCAAAGTGCTCTTCGAGTACATCCCACAGAATGAGGATGAGCTGGAACTCAAGCTGGGGGATGTGATTGACATCATTGACGAGGTAAGCTGTTCTACAGAGCTGGACATCCATGTGCTGACAGTCAAACCACTTTTTTGGGGATTACTCTTATTACAAGCATGTTAGGAAAATAGCATGGGAAGTAGTGTTTTTGCAGCTAAAGTAAATAATTTAGGAGTTCTTTCTGTCAGGATCTAATACTAATCAATGCATGTTAGATGTTTAGAAGAAGTATTTGATCACAGCAATAAATTGTGGTCTGTTACACAGATTGATTTTTTTTGGAAAGAGTTTTACAGTTCTTTGGCCCTGTCTGTGTGATCCTTGGCTTTAGGATGCATATGCTAAAGAGTTGGACCACTTTCTTTAGGCTGACATACTCCAGATTGGTATGGGTCAGAAATGTTATTTGAATTGACTTGCCAGCTTCATGCTCTCATATAAACTCATTGAATTGGAGTGATGGTTTCTTGTCTTTTTGTACCCGTGTGCTTCCTTGGTATCTGTTCCATTCAATAGCAGTGGTGGGAGGCTTGTATGCATGGGAAAAGTGTCTCTTCCAAATGTGAAATCTGTCAGGGAATCCCTGGAAAAGATCAGAGCAATTGTGGAAGGAACCTTTTCAGAACTGGGTGGAAAACTTCTGCACAGCAGGCTCTGACCTTCACTGATGCCATCTCTTCCTACTTACCTCCCTGAGGCTTTGAGGAAGGAGGATGAATCTGTCTTTCTAGCCATGTGTTATTGGTGGTGCTTTTTAAGGAGCTTTTTGAGACTCTTTTTCAAGCAGTCTTCAGTGACCTCTATCACAGAATCACCAGGGTTGGAAGAGACCTTCAAGATCAGAGAGTCCAATCCATGCCCTAACACCATCTCAACTAAACCATGGCACTGAGTGCCACATCCAGTCATTTTTTAAACACATCCAGGGATGGTGACTCCACCACCTCCCTGGACAGACGATTCCAGAACTTTATCACTCTTTCAGTAAAAAACTTTTTCATGCACATGACCCTCTTTGGAGGAGAGTGCTGGTCTCACAGTTGACAGGAAGGACTCTTCCATTCTCCTAGCAAGGAAAAAATCTTTAGATTCATTTGCACTAATACTTCCAGAATTTATTATCTCTGAGTAAACAGAGTCAGTGACTTGCAAAACCTGCTCCCTAAACTCATAAATACTTTTGTGTATGGGTGTTTGTAAAGGAGTGTTCGTGGGTAACCTCAGCAGTTTAATTTGTGGATGGTGCCTGTACTGGCAATTGTGACTGGATGGTCCAGTGTAAGCATTCATAGGAGAGAGCACCGGCAGTGAACTACTGTGGAAGCTGCTGTTTTGGTTGCATGTGTCAGCATCTGGAATTATTTTCAGAGGGATGTGCAGTGTCATGTATCAGAGATGACCAAGTAGCCAAACAGAATAAAAAGATCAGAGCATTTCCTCATCTGGTTTTTTAAGGAAGTGTGGATTATATTTTATTATTTTAATTTTTTTGTTAGTTCCCATGCTTTTTCCTTTCTTAATGATTTGAAAATATGTTTTTGTAGTACCCAGTCTTTGCTACTTCTTTGAAAAAATGTTAACAAATGTTTAGGGAAATGCTACCTGGTAGAAAAATATTGCAGCTTCCTCTGATCACAGAGCTGTTTGCACACTGTTTTCACGGTGATGTAGAATAGACCCGACAGGTGTAGACTATGTCTGTCTGCTTCATGAAACTGTACTGATGGGACCAGAAATGTAAAGAATGGTAGAAAATACTGTCCATTGGTTGTGCAATATGCTGGGGTAACTTGTCGTAGGTAACTTGTCTTCACTACTTCCATTTATGTATAAAAGATACTGTTGATATACATGAGATGACTTGTAACTGTTACTTCAAGGAAAGATTGTTTGGTCACCTCTTTCTGTGGGGAAAATAAGGTAAAATCAGCTCCATGAGGGGATCAGTTCTATCAGTTGCTTAAGAATAGTTCAGTATTTAGCCTTTGAGTGGTTTTTGTAAATTGGGTAGTTGCAGCTGAGACCACTGATCATGAAATCAAAGGTGGAGGCAAATGGGTTCAGAAATTAAATAGCTGATATTGAAGAGAGCAGAAGTAACTTCTAGGAAAGAGAATTGTGCTATGTGCTGGCTGAATCCACAGGGCTTTTTGTTTATAGAATGTCGCATGGGTTTTGTACAAGAACACGCACAGAGTGCACATGATGACTGTGTCATTGCTGTAAAACCTTTGTTTCTCCTTTATATCTTCCCCCACTCCTGTCAAAAGCAGCACTAAATAGCAGATTTATTTTTGTAATACTTTATTTTTGGTATTTACATACTGTTTTTTCAAGCAAAATAAAATTTCGTGTATCATCATTAGGGAAGTTTTTAGTAAAAAAACCCAAACCAGATTGGCGAAGCTGCTTATTTCAACCTTCGTCCCCATTTTTGTTTAGAAATCTGAGTTTTTTGTAGAAATAAGTTGATGGCATTCTCACTGAAAAAAAAGTTCTGGTGTCTGTACCAGAGCTGTACCTCCCTCTTGTGGAGATTGGATCATATGATAATATTTTGGAATGGAAGAGAAGGGTTATGAAATTGTCATCTGTGTTGCTGCTGTTAACAGATGTGCAGATGTTCTCCACCAAAACATGGAGAACTTCTTCAGCCTGTGTCTTAATGTTGATTAAAGAAACGTTTCCTGGCAATACAGTTTGTGTATCGTCAGGGGTTTTACAAAGGCAGTATGGTGAGGAGGCTGAAGTGAACGTGCCCAAGAAGTTTTGGGTTTGTTCCTGAGTGCCGGTGATTTGGCATCTCTTTGCTTTGCTGTAAAGTGCTTTGCTGACCACATTTCCTGGCAGAAGAATAAATGGATGCTCAAGTTGCTTTCTGTATCATAAAGCATTAAAAGTCCCTTTCTTGTGGCTCCTGGGTGAGTGGTGTGGGTGAGTCAAAGCATTTGTATTTTAGTTTTCGGTCATGTGTTCTGTAAAGCCTGAGGTGCCAGAGCCTGGGCAGCACTTGCCAGTAATCTGTGCTTAAAATTTGTTTCAGAGGGCCAGCCTCTTAGTTTGAACCGTTCACAGCAAAGCTGTATTGTCACACCAGGATGCCTTTAAAAACAGCAGTGCTCTTTTCATTGCCTGTGTCTGTAGCTGCCAGGTTCTGCTTGGGCTCTGCTTGCCTGGAGGTGGGCTGGCATTTAGAAACTGTGCCTGTGTGTCAGGCGTAGTGACCTACAAAGCCAGGCTAAAAAAAGATAATGCAAACAGCTGCTGCTTGGTTTGCTTTTTACTTTTCCTCGTGCTTTCCTTTCTTAAAAACAGCTTTCCAGCCCCAAAACAGGGCAACCTAAATAAATGATTCTGAAAATTTATCTTAATTATGGTTTTTAAACAGTGCTCATTAGGTAAATAGACTGAATTTATGTAAGGCATTTTGGAAACTGTTCATAAATTTGAAGAGCACAATTCTTACTCCGTTTGCATCGTTTTACCCCATCACCTCTTCCTGCCCAGCTTTTGCTTTTTCTGCCTTAGACTGTGGGGTATTCCTGATAAACTTTCCAACATGTGTCTAGCCTTAGGACTGCTGTGTGCCACCACAAAATCCTCGTGGACTCAGCAATGTTGGTCAGCTCTGATGGGCAGGTCCCTGCCCCTGTGGCACATGTAGGGCCAGGCTGTGCTCTTCAGCCTCCAGCTGGAAGGAATGGACAGCTTTGTTTTCCATTATTTTAATGTCCTGTAGGACTTTTCTCTGTTGCACCCCACATTATCTGTAGAAATTTTGTCTTTGAAACTTGTGTCTTTTGATTGAAATTGTGTGAAGCTGCCCAGTGGATATGAAGCAAGTGGGAACAGGACTGGTGGAAACTGGACAAGGCAGGAAAAGACAGATGGACAGCAAGAACACGTAAAAATTTCCATGGACACCCAGACTGAGAGTTTCATCTGTATTTCATGAACAGTTTAATACTTTCTTCTCCTGTTGGATGTGCAGTGCCTCTTACTCTGTCTTGAAAAAGTTGATGAACATTTTGCTGCTTTTCTGGATTAACTGGCATGGGGCTAATCTCATGTTTTGAGGATCGTTCCTGTAGTGATACAAGCAACATTAAATTGTTTTCTTGCTCTTCTTTTTAGCTAATGCTTCTACATCTTTTGTAGGTTTCTTTATAAAGAAATGACGGTCATTTGAATTTTGCCCAGAGTTGTTTGTAGACTTTTGTAAGTGAAGTATGGATGGAACTGATGAGAATTTCGTTTTGCTCTATTGGTAATGTGCAAAATATTTCTATCCAGGTAGAAGAAGGATGGTGGAGTGGAACACTGAATGGCAAGGCAGGGTTGTTTCCTTCAAACTTTGTGAAAGAATTGGAATCAACAGATGATGGAGAAACACAGGATGCTCTGGATGACACAGGTAGTGTTCTGTTTGTTGCAAACCTGTAGCAAAGTAATTTTTGATTTCTGGGTATAATTTGGAGTATTATGGTTATAATACAACAAAGTTGTAAAGAATTCAGTCTTCCTAAGAATGGTGTTTAATTTCTTTCTAGAAAGTGTTGATGCTGAGTGTGAAGATACCTGTCCTGCTCCCACTTCACTTGTAATAAAATTGCAGTCAAGGTCTTAATCTTGCAAATGTGTGTTCTACATTTTATCACCAGAAATTTTATCATATTCAGAGTTGATATTTTTTAGCATTGGATATAAAATTATTCTTTTGTTTAGTAGCTTTTTTCAGTCTTATTCTCACAGACATGAGTTCTCTAAAAGAGAAAATTTAAGTGTTTAACTAAGTCATTTGAGAATTAAAACTTGAATTGAATCAAAGCAGTGTGGAGAGCCTCCACTTAAAATGAGTCCAGGGAAGGAGATCCTGGTTCTTAGGCCTTAGATTATGTTTTAATCTAACAATAAAATATTTTTAAGGCAGAATTTCCATTTGGCTGTTCTTTTCTGGCTATGACTCTATAGCTGGGGCAGAAGCAGGTGCTCTGTGGCTGAACAGTAGCTGAATGGTGCCAGGCAGGTCTGTGCTTTACAGGCAATTAACTCTGTTCCCTTGAAAGTGCACTTTAGAAACATTGCAGTCTATGTGGATCAGTTTGAAGGAGGCTTGTGATATGGTATTGCTGGAACAGGAATGTTTTTTCTATCATAGCAGGAGTTAATTGATTCTTAAAGACAACTGTGTAACATTTAAGAAAAACTTTTTTTTTTTTTTTTTTTACCCTAGGGTAACCTGCACCCTCATTTACATGATGTCCAGTATTGATTGCTTCAAACAAGGGCTTGCTCAGACATAGGGAAGAAGAGCCTGACTTGGAATTTTTTTTGTAAATTGTGGAAATAATTGCAGTAGCATAAAACAAGAGTTGTTTGACATAAGCAGTCCCAAATAGCTCAGTGACTGTCTCCTAGGAGGTCAAGTTCCCTGAGTTTAGTGGGGTCTGGTGCAATGAATCTACAAATGAGTATGTGTTGGTCTTAATTCCTGAATACTGAGATCAGTGAGACTGAGCAGTAAAGTAATTTTACTTTCTGTCAGTACCTAACAAGTTGGTGTTTTCAGCCCCTCATCCCCCAGGGGTTATATTTAATGCTCAGTACTTTCACAGTCATGATCTGGAGTATCTTTTGGTTCCCCTCTCACTCCTGGGAAACAGTAACTTCCCCTTTCACTCAGCTGTGGTCTTTCAAGCATGCAGCCTGGACTTTACCCACCAACAGGATGTTTAGCTGTCCTATGAGATATCTGAGGGGGATATAACTTAAGAGCATCTGGGTAGACAAAAGGTGAGAAACTGAAGTCAGGAGAAATGTAGCTTCACAGTACCATCAAAATACCTTGAATTTATGAAGGAAGGAAGAGGCTTTAATCTTTATTGCAGTTCACAAGCCTGCATGGGCTGGAAAGAACTTGACCCAAAGGCTAAAAGATGTGAAGGCCGTTTTGACTTTGGTTTATAAAAGCTGTCTGTTTTCACATGACTGTCTCCTGGAATTCTGCATGCAAAAATTGATTTCCTATGCATACTAATTTGTGGGCTTTAAGAGATCTAACTATAAATTAAAAACTAAAAAGGAAGAGTTTCAAATCTCTTAACACCAAAATCAAGTTATTCTCTGAAACACATTTCTGGGGAGTGGATAAATGCTGTCCTATAAAACTGAAAGATTAAAAGAATTGTAAATGGTTGAATTATCCAGCAGTGATTAATCTCCAGTAACTATATCTAGTTTGAATGCTTGGAGAGTTCTGACCAATAGGAAAATGTCACTTTGGTGCCTTAAGAGGCATCACTGCTGCTGAAACACACTTTGTTTTCCTGTGGCAGTTGAAATATGTTTGGATTCATTATGGACCTTTATTGATTATCGCTTTCTGTGGCTGTAGCTGTTCAAATGAAAAGCTTTTAAATGTTGGACTAAAATGCCGTTTTCAGAAGGTGCATAAGCAGCGTTTCGTGAAACAAATGGAAAACACTGACATTAACAGGCTGTGGAGCCTGAGTGCTAATTGAAATAGCAAGAATATTAGTGATCTGTTGACTTAGTTGCCAGAGTAATCAGGGCAAAACTGGTGTAATTTAAGTTGGTCTTATGTTAAATATAAAATGAGAAAGCTGAGGTATTGCAGCTGAGGTATTGCAGCTACTGTGATGTTCCTAGAAAAACCCATTATCAGGAGCAGTGCACAAAACTGTGCTGCTTCCACTTTTTTCCCAGAAAAGAAAATAAATAATTTCAGCTTTTAAAATAGCTTTCCCTTTCTTATTTTTTTTTCAGAGCCTGTTTTCAATAGTCCTACCTCACCTGTAACCTCTCCAGGAAATGGGAGTGAACCTGCATTGGGACCAGCACAGCCAAAGAAAATCCGAGGTGTTGGGTTTGGAGATATCTTTAAGGAAGGCTCAGTGAAACTTAAAACAAGATTATCCAGTAATGAATCAGAAGATAAAAAGCAAGATAAGGTTTGTAGTGGTACCTATTGTTCTTTTGGGGTTTCCTTTAAAAATAATTTAGGATATGTGGAATCTGACCATTATCCTCTCATAGGGCTCTTGCCTATAAAACAAAACAAATTCCCTCAAAATTATTTCACAATAAGTTGTATTTAACATTGATTCCAAAAAGTCTCTTCAAATGTCTTGATATTTAAAACATTAGAGACTGAAAACCAAGCTGATACAAAAATCGTCATTAAGAGCCATGTAGTGAAAGACAAAATGACGTCTTGAACACATCTGCAGTGTGAGGTCTCTTGTAGTTCACCTTGTAACAGACTGGGAGAAGATTGTTAAGCTTGTTAAGTTAAGCAAGTTAAACTTGTCTTTTAAAACAAGGAATATTTTGGCATTTCTTTGTGTTTTGGCTTACTTGGGGTTTTGTTCCCCAGTTTTGGTGGATGTTGAGGTTGCTGTTTAGGTGTCAACTGCCATTACCTTCAACGAGTACTGCCAAGTTTCTGGTTTCATAAATTACTGGTTGTGTAAGCCTATAAGCCTGAAAAATGCAGTTCTAGGATTTTGCATCGCCATTCATTTTCTTTCCCCCATTTTTTTATGAGTGAGTGGGAAAAGGAGCACTTTTATTCTTTGTTGTTTGAATTTTACTTTGATCTGAACTCAAGAGCAGTCTTACCCCTTGGAAGCAACAATGCTCAGTCCTTTATTTTGAACTTATTATTTCAAGAGCTTGTATGTGGATTTTTAGCTTTTGATAAGTTAAAGGCAGCTGAGATAGTCCAGAGTTTCAGTTTTGCCTCAGGTGATCAGTTCAAGAAAGCTTTTAAAGCCTTTGTCCATTTCAATTTTTGTTTGTGGTTTATGGTCATTAATGCTGTTTTGCTGAGTGATTTGTTTTCTGCCATGGTAATAATTGTAATGGTGTAGGGCAAAAGGTGAGGTGAGTCCCTGGGAGGAGGAAGGGGCTGAGGCTTCCTCAAATGTGTTTTCCCCCAATAGCAATGCTCAGAGCAATGGCATGGTGTGTGTAGTGTTTGTTTCTGATCTGATCAGAGCATCAGATGATTTGGAAAAGAAGTTTCAAGTGTGTTGCCTTCCTTTTATTTAAAGCTCAGGGAATGTTGCCTCCTAAAGAAGGTGATGTTTGGAAGAGAAGGTTCCTGGCATCCTTTCAATACACAGATGGATTTATAGATGGAGAGAGACTTTTTACTGAGGTTTGTAGTGACAGGACAAGGGGCAGCGCTTCAACTGAAAGAGGGGAGCCTTAAGCAGAAAAGAGGGGAGATAAGGAAGGTGCTCTTCATGGTGAGGGAGGTGGGATGCTGGAACAGGTTGCTCAGACAAATTATGGTTGCCTCATCTTTGGAACTGTTCAAGGCCAGACTGGATGGGGCTTTGAGCAGCCTGGTTCAGTGGGAGGTGTCCATGCTCATGGCAGGGAGTTGGAGTTGGATGGTCATTGAAGGTCCCTTCCACCTCAGACCTTTCTGTGATTCTGTGAAGGCACATAGATTCTCCTCATTTCTCTCCTGGCTTTGTCCCCTGATGTGGCAGTCTGTGGGATCACTACATCTTCATGTCAATGCTGTTAGAGTAGGTTTTCAGGACCTAGCTTTGGGTTTGCTTTCTTGTCATGAGATTGAGCATTCAAAAGGGTGTTTCCCTACTTTGTACCTTGTTACTTGGGAGTGTAAAGAGCCTGTCCAAGCTCTGTTCAGTTAATATGAAGTCTGCTCAGACCTTTTGAATTGTTCTATTTGACTGTGTATAAGCAATAAAATATGCTGGTGCTGTGCAGTTTTGGTTGGCCTATATGGAGAGGTCTTGTGGGCCATTTCTCAGCAAGA
The DNA here is from genome assembly GCA_013398115.1 of Falcunculus frontatus. NCBI lineage: Eukaryota > Metazoa > Chordata > Aves > Passeriformes > Falcunculus > Falcunculus frontatus. Next base: position 243,196 of record VZRV01002112.1, read on the forward strand.
GAGGAAATGAAGTGAGAAAACAGTTTTGCATAGCTTAATGTCAAAGAAATAAACAATTTAGTTTAGCACTTAATATTCCACTTACATGTTGCTGAAGTCATCCCAAAGGTGGACAGACTTACAGAACAACATGGAGAGCCCAAGGGAGATAATTCTCATGAAGGTCTTGTGAAAACAGATGGTTTCCTTGGATTTGTGCTTGCTTTGGGGTTATCTGAAGAAATGCTGGGAGAGCACTGTCAGTCTCTTAAGACAGTAAGGAAAAAGGAAAAAAAAAAAAAAGCTGTGTAGACGAGAGCTCTTTTCCCTTGGAAAATTCAGAGACTGTTCAGCACAGGAAGGCTGAGCACTGATGTATCTGAGTGCTCCAGAGTGTATCTGCTGCTGCAGGAGATTGTTTCAGCTCTCCCAGCATCCCACCTGGGCCCAGGCTATTTATACCGTCTGCCTAAACTTCCTCTCTTACTCCTAATTGCATCTTATGTTGGAAGGGGGAAATGCAGAGAACTATTTCCATGTTGGAAGTGTTTAATCTCAGAGGTGGGTTATTTTAGTGCTTCCTTCATATACCATTCTGGAGAGACTTAAATTGCATAGGTACTGCAGGAACATCCCAAGTGACCTTGGCTTCCTCTATGGTATGTCAGAGGTACCAAGCACCAGACTACAGGCATTGTCTGGTTCTAAGGAGAGTAAATCCAGTTTCTCTGACAGTAGAAGATCTGCAGGGTTGAACTGTAGATGAAAATGAGCGGAGTAACTAAAAGCAGTGGGATTTTTCACATCAGTAATGCTGTTAGGGCTGCTCAGGTAAGTACTGACTGTAAGATCATATTCTGTGTTTGTAGCTCTTTGGGTGTGAAGAAATGGATGCAGCTGAAGCTGTCGGAATATGCCTGGCAGCTCACTAAGTTTCTGAGGGGAAAAATAAAATATTGTATCATTTATTTTGGTTAGATGTTAACTCTGAAACTTGTGGCACTGCCTCTGTGTTTTTTCATTCAGGAGAAATCTTTAGTGACACTTAACGTGTTCTGTATAAATTGCTTTGAATGTAAGGAAGATGGGATGGGTTTTCATGTTCTCTTTCATTTGTCTGAGTAGTTAAAAACTGCTGGTCTGAGGTGGTGTATGGCTGCTGAATATCCCTGCCTTAATCCAGTGCAAAGTAAGCATGGTCAGCAAGTTACTCTGAGCAGAGGTGTTAAATAACTACTTCTCTTATGTGCTGGAAGAGGCACTATTCAGGCCAATGGGAGAGTAACACCTGGAACTGCTCAAATACAATTGCTGAAGTATGTTTGGCCGTATCTTGAGATCAGCTTCCAGTTTGAAACCTATGCTGTGTCTTTAATCAGTAGACAAATTCTAATTGCAGTGTCTGTAATGAAGTAAATACAGTAAGCTAAGTGCTTAATGGGAAAAGCTCATTGAATCTCTTGGAGATGGTAATTTGCATCATCTGAGCTTATGAAAAATTGAGTGTGTCCTGTAGCCTAATCAAAACCAAAACTCTGAAGAATTTTTGTTAACAAAGTTCTTTTCCCTTCATACAGCCATTACCTAACCATCCCCCTGGAACGAAGTTAATTCATTTTCCCAGTACAACAAAAACTGAAAACACACCTGAAGTAATAAAATCAGAAGCTGAAAGTAAACCAAAAGGTAAGGCTGATGGATATTTACATCTGTTACGTGGTAGTCCTTTCTTAAGAACTATTTGGTTATCAATTTTTTTTGTGTTAAAATATAAAATGTCTGCATGTATTTCTGTAGAAAAAGAATCAAAAACGTTTGTAGGGTTGTCTCCCAGAACAAAATAAGGCTGGGGTATCGCAACAGTCCTTTTGCATTAATTTTCTGTTGACATGTTGAAAGGGATTTGCTTCCTGCCTGGTTTTATTCTGATGGGATGCTGGAGACCTATTTCCATGGAACAGTCTCCCAGCACAATTTCTGTCCCTAAGTTACCCAAGTTCCTTTGTAGGTTCAGGATTTTCTGTGGAGGTGTGGCAGCGTGCATCAGAAAGTTGCTGTTTATGTTGTGTTGAGGTCTGTTCCCTCAATAATCCAGTTCCACTGTGGTTCTATTTATACCATTTTTATATTTTTCTTTTTTATTATCTGTTAAGAATTTATGACTTCATTTAGCTGCCAAATTGCACAGTTCTATCTGGAGAGATATTTTTAAGCCAATGCAGAACATCTTGTGGGAGTGCCAACCTTATGTAAAAAATGAACTTTGGTTATGTGAAGTGTGGACAGCTCATTTCCCCTCTTCCAGAGCAGACATTTTCTCAACTCCTGTATTGTAATTTTAAGTATATTTTTGTTTTATGTGGAAATACCTAATTTTGGTGTGTTGTTTTCTATGGAATGCATAATTTGCAGAAATAAGAAAACTGCAACATCTTGCTTTTAAACCATTCCAGTGCTATTGCTCTAAGAACCAGCAAGACAATGTGCAGCCCTGAGCGTTGTGAAATTTGACTTGTCTAAAACTTTTGCATAAAAATTACCCAACTCTGCCTAAAAAAAATTGGAACATTCAGTGCTGGACACCCAGAACATTCAGTATTTAGCTCTTTTCGTGGTTTTAGGTGCATCTCACGCTAAAAGCGTGGAAGTTGGACTAATACTGTAGCCATGCTGAGTCTCTGTTTCCCAGAGAAACAAATTCATCAGAGAGGAACTTAAATATGACGACAGTAATAGAAACTGTAGGAGAACATCAGCAGATAATACCTATAGACACCAGATAACAACATCTTACAACCTTAGGAAGAAAGCTTGTTTTTCTTCCTTAGTGCTTTTATTTAAATACAACCCATAGTATATTTTGTGTCTCATCCTCAGTTTTGAGAGACCAGCTTTAAAATAAACTGTGTTCATTGGTTATACAGATCTCTGAGATGTTTAGAACTAGGGTGGCTTATTTTGCAGTGAGGCTCTCTGGTTTTGGAAGCTTGTTTTGGCTTCTGGTGCAAGTATGTAAAAATAATTTTCTTTAAAAAGTAAAATAATCACAATTTGACCCCTCTTTCCCCCAATTATGTTAGGATGCAATATCTGTGACTCCTTCTACTCTATTGTTAGTCTTGAGACTTTGGAAAAGACTTATTTTAAACTAAGTTCTATTAAAAATATTTACTGAAATTTAAATGCTGTAAAGTTAAACTGGAGTCTTTCTTAAACTTACCTACAGGCAGAATACCAGGCTCACAAAATAAGATACTAAAGGGGCAAACTGTACAAACTCCTCTCATCTGTGGCCAGGTTTCCTGGTGGTGCTGATGCTGGGGTTCACAGTCTGGCACGTCGGGCCCTGGGCAGGGTGCACAGTTTCTTGTCTCCAGCCTTCCTGGCAGCTGGAGCAGAGTGAAACATTCCCTTTCTGGCACTGCTTTTTGTCTGCTGTGGGACTTGGTCTGTATGAGGAGGGGAGACGTGCTTGGAGGAGGAGAGGAGGTAAAGGATTATACTGGCCAACTCCCCAGGCAGAAGGAAATGCATCTCTTTTTACAGAATCAGGAGGTAGTGAAATGTATTACACTCACCCATTACTACTGATAAAATCCTCAAATTTGATAGATATTTGTAGTGTACCTGTAGAATTTTTTTTTTGAGTCAATGTGAATTTTGGGCTTTAGACCTCAGTTTAAACATTCATTTCTTTGACATGATTCTTACATTTCTGTAGTTTTTCATGAAACACAGTATAGTCAGGCTATGGCTGAACATATTTGATTACTAGATAAGACATCAAAATAATACAAATTCTTGTACCTAAGATTACTCATGTGGTACATATCTTTGTACGTACATATATCTCTATATATCTACCTCTTAAGCTTGGCATACTTTGGCATTTTAACATAGTGGTTGTCAACTGTTTTTTATTTGAGAATACAATTTGTGCACTTTTAAACTAAAGATTGCTATCTTGATTAAACAAAATAGAAGACAGCAAAAAGGTTTGACTGCAACTCACACGTTTATTCTCTTACCACCCAGCAAAGGCTGTCATTAAGACTTGCAGATGATTCTGTGATTCTGTGACTTGATGTTGTGCTGTTCTAACTGGGGGTGATGCAGCTGCTCATTGTGGTGTCAGTGCCAAACACCTGATAGATTATGGCAGCACCTAAAGAGTCCTTTTTGTTTGCTTCCTCTTTCTTAGTGTGTCAGATACAGAAATCCAACCTTTTTATCTGCTAAATTATTTTAAATGTGCTGGGCTTAAAAATTCTATGTTTTTGTGTATTGGCCTTTATCGTTGTTTTTGTGCTAGTGTGGGAAAGGAAAACAAATCCTCTTACTTTTTCACCTGAATTGTTACCACAATTTTAAATGGATTAGTTTTGAATTGTACCAAATGGAAAGAAAAGAATTATTCTTTCTGCTTTTGCAGAAGAGGCTGTGACTGAGTTGATGGCTCAGATGATCTCTGGTTTCAGGTGCTTACCCAAGGAATGCCTTTGCTTCAGTTACTTGGTTTCACTGTGCAGTTTCTGGAGTCTGCTGCTTGAAATTTCTGTAGTTGTACTTGTTAATAAAGGATGTTACTTGAAAATAACTGCCTGTATTTAATTAGGATTGCAAATTTGAAATTTAGATCAATTTTGAGAAAATACATATAAGCTCTAATAAGCTTGAAACCATTTTTGTCTAAAGTAGCTCAAAATTGAATATATAAATGTTGTGGGGAGAGGTTAGATGGGCTGTTACAATTTTAACTGTTACACTTCTCACTCCTCTTTTCTCCCTCTGAAAATAGAGGGCTTGAATTAAGTTGCTGTTGTGAAAAAAAACATGTTTTGGGGCTTTTATTTCTGACTTCTCAAAGATTTATTTCCTTTGCTCTATAAACATATAATCTTATTTTTCTTGTGATTTGAACATTCATAAAGCAGTCTCAGGTGGCTGGTCTAGAAGGAACGTGTGATTATAGTGTGAATTTCTTAGCTCTCACACAGCATTAAGTGAGCAGTTGTTACGAATGTTACTACCCATGGTATCCAGATTAATTGTGCTCCTCTGTTCCAGCCAAGGAATATTGCAGGACAGTATTTTCCTATGAAGGAGCAAATGATGAACTCAGCTTTAAAGAAGGCGAGATTATTCAAATAATCAGTAAGGTAAGAAAGTTTGGTCTGCTCTGACCATTTGTATGGCTTTGGTGAATTTTGTACAGGGAGGTTTTGTGTGAATTGAGAAACCAGGAGGGTCTGTTGGAGTAGATATTGCTGTAGACTGATTTGTCTCGTGTAAGGGTCAATTCTTTGCTTCTGCACTTGATGGAGATACAGATTACTTTAAAGATCATTCCAGAGTGGGAGATGATCTTGGAGTCCTCAAAGGCCAATGGGATCAGCGTACACTCAGTACCAAGTGCCTTTTCAGTGAGGAAATTGGAAAAGCTTTGCAAAGAGCCCTTTTATCTTCAGAACGTGTTCTTTTTCTCTAGTGATTCAGAATAACCATGCAGAAATTAATGATACTTTCTGGCTGTTTAGAGAAATAGGATTATTTAAGTGAATGTTCTCATTTGTGTTGAATTCTGAAAGCACCTTTTTGATAGATCATCTTGTTGCAGAGATAGTTCTAAACAGGAAATTACCCTACCCATACTTAGTTTCTCTGCACTACTCTGCGTTCTTTTGTTAGTTTATATGGAGCTATTTTAAGGAATAATGGCTTTCCTAAAAAAAGTGGAAAGTTTCATCTTCAACTTTCAGTTGCAGAAGAAAACACATTTTTCTTTAGTAAGATTTTAATTTTATGGAATTAAATAATTGATATTATGAGCATCACTGATCATAATTACAGTGGAAAAGAGTGGTTATGGAAGGCACTTTTGTAAGCACAGCAGCCCTTGCCCCATCTTCACTCAATCTCTTGCCTCTCTGTCTTTTGAAACCAATTTACCCCAAGCATACACTGGTCCAAAGTGGAGCAAAGAAGAGTTGTCCAGAGTGAGCGGCATCCCTGCCCATGACAGGAGGTTTGAACTGGGTGATCTTTCAGGTCCCTTCCAACCCAAATCATTGTAGTATTCTGTGATTTTTTGGCTCCGGGGCACAGAGGAAAGCTGTTACTTATGCTGCTGAAATAACTCTGAAAACATCATACTTTCTGTTATGGACAAAAGCCTTGATCCAGTAACATCATGTAATGGATTTCTGTGCCACTGAATTAATTCTCCATTAATCTATTTTCTTTTGTCTTAATATGGTTATTTTTTCCCTCAGTGGGGTATATTCTTTTGCTTCTTCACCCTTTTCAGACCAGTGGACCTGATCCATCACATCAGAATCACTTTTCTTTAGTGGAATTGCATGTCATGCCAATAACATTTGAAGTGTTTACTGAATAACTTGCTGGTCAAGGAAGCTGAGAAGATCAAATGTTGGGTGTTAGGTCATAACTGGGTTTATGTACTTTCCTTCCCTTTGCAGATCTTATCCTTATACTCTTATCTTACGTGACGTAACATAATTTCATCCTGCATTTTAGAAAACAAACAAAAACTGACCAAACCTGATCTGTAGCTGTTTCCCCTTGCTAAGTTGGCCAGTTTCAGACAAACAATTACTTCATGTTGTGTGTAAAAGGGAAAAAGTTGGTATGTAACTGTATCTGTTCTGGGGAAGAAGTAAATGTTGGTTGAAACGACCTGTTGTTTATTTTAGGACACTGGAGAGCCAGGCTGGTGGAGAGGAGAGCTCAATGGCAAAGAAGGAGTCTTCCCAGATAACTTTGCTGTTCAAATACAAGAGTCTGATAAAGACTTCCCTGTAAGTTCTTACATGTATTGTTTAGTATCACAAAAATCTGTTGTTGCAAATGCGAAGAATAAAAGAGTTCACAGCACATTATGCTGCTAAATATGTTAAAAATGTGGCAGTTTTAACTTTATCTTGACTTATCTGTATCAAAGAAGAAACATGTAAAGGTTAATCTTTGTGTTTAAACTTGTCCATAAATACTAAAGTGAGGCATGGTTTTTGAGATGAACTTTAATTAATGAGGATGATCAGGTAGTTTAGAAAAGGGTGTAGTTCTGACAGCATGGTGTTATGTGTTACTGATTACTGAATTAAACCCTTACTGTTTAGAAAGGAGATAAGCTGTTGGTTTTTTCCATCTCAAGTCCTTAAGTAACTGTAATTACAAAATTCTTAATGATCCCTCTGGGTCTGACTGGGATTTTTCCATGTCAAAACTTGCAGTAGACTGCAGTATATGAAGGATATTTTTTTTTGTGTGGGATTTAGAAATATTTTTTCACCATCTCATGCACTAACTTATAGAAATTCATGTTTTCATGTGGTACTCATTAATCTTGTAATTTTGGTCCTCATTTTAATTTTTTCTTTTGTTGAGATTAGTATGATATTTTGGTTCTGTCACGTTTGTGTGGCAAAGAGGGATGGTTGTGTTAGCTCACAAATGTACATCAACCCCAGGTGAAATGGATTCAGCTCCAGATCAGGAGTTATTAATGTATCATTTATCCTGAGTTGCCTCATGTACACAGAAACCTACCTACCCCAGTCAGAATTTTCTTTTCAGGTGGATTCTCAGCTATGCCATAATGTACAAGAGGAGAGGGTAGGTAGGGTTGCTGTTTCACAATACAGAGTTGCTCCCTAGAGAGAGGGGGGAAAAACCATTCTTTTACCGTGAACAGCATTTCCTTGCTTTGATCCTTTATTCTGCTTTGTGTGCAGTGTCTCAGCACAGGGATTCACCTTGAACTGACCAGCTTTGAGGTTCAAGGCATTGGATGGCTGGTGATCATAATCAGCTATTTGATACTGACTTCATAAAACCACAGACCAGAACTGTATAATGGCAAGTTGATGCTGAACTCTGTTTAATTGTTTTTGGTATAGGCAGCAATGCTGCACAGCTGGAAAATGTAGTCACTTTTTCAGGAAAGAAAGAAAATAGAGTCTTGTTACTTAAGTTCACTCGCTTTTGTGTCCTATGAAACCAGAGAAAGAAATTGAATATGGGTTCTCCTGCTTGCTTAATTACATTTCACATGTTAGAATAAAATCTTGCTGCATTAAAAAGAGCTTATTCAATAGCTGTAGGGGCACAGAAGTGAAATCCATCCATAGCAACTGTTTTAAAAATACCCACTCTGAGGCGTTTCTGGAGGGGTTGTATTAGACTGAGCCTGTATGATTTCAACAGTGCCTCTATGAAGAACAAGTGGTTTTGTAGGCTTTTGTATCATTTTATCAGGGAATCTTGTCCTTAGTACAACCAGAAAGGCCCCTCTTCTAAAGCAATTCCAGGAATCGCATTCTGAGGATGAGTGGTTGAGATCTCTCCTGAGAGGTGCCAGTCTTCTTTCAGCAGGAGAGAGATTCAACCTCAATTACATCAGTTTAAGGGAAGTGAGAGTGATGAGTGACTGTTTCAGATTAGTCATTTTAATGTACGAACTGTTGCATTGTGATACTTCGTAAATGTTAATGATTTTTCCATCTTTCCTGCTTAATTATAGTGATAAGGAAGCTCAAATCAATGTTTTTCTTGTAACTGCTGTCTTTGAGACAAATGCTGCCAGCATGTATTCGGTTTTTCTTACACTTGTAATTTGAAAGTCAATTAATTGAAGCCATTCCTCTGATACTTAATTCAGAAATCTGTTTTTAGTGAAAGTGAACGTTTTTGGTTCAAAAAATTACCTGGTTACTCTTTTAAACTGGCATTGTATTAACTAAGGTTGTGGTTTACATATTGAAATTAAAATGAGTGTGATCAGAGCCATTCTTTGGACTAAAAAAGATGAAATTCTTGGTTTTTAGTTGTTTTTCCCTCTGTTTATGAACATTTCTGAAGCAGTGATTTCATTTGAACAGACCTGAATTTTGTTCCTAAATTTTTGTAACTGGTTGTCTGGGAGATATCAGAGGAATTGTTCCAGGTCTTTGTGTTTCCTGTCTGTGAATTGATTGCCTCCTTTGTGAAATACTTTGAAATCAGCAAGTAAACAAGCTCTATGTTACAGTATGCAAAACAAAACACAAATGAGGCTGTCTTGGATACAGAAAATATCTGTTTGCTTGCTTGTTTTACTTTGGTTCTTTTCCCCTTCATTTTGCAGAAGCCAAAGAAACCTCCACCTCCAGTTAAAAGTCCAGGTATGTGGTAGATGTATGGTGGTCTGAGAAAATACTAAATTTCAGAAGCAGTGCATGACTTCAAAAGAAAACTTAGAAGTAGCTTTTTATTACCCAGTAATGCACCCATAGTCACACTTTAAGGTTACTTTTCATACTTTACATATTTTGCTGCTGCTGCATATTTTTCAAAATTATGATGGAGCCTACTTTGGAAGCATTTTAACAATGGTTTAACATTTTCTGGGCTCAAGTGAGTGTTTAGAAAGTGTTTAGAAATGGTATTACACTCCTTGCAAAAGAGAAGACGCAAATTGGTGTGAGTCTTATTTTTAGTTAGTGACCAAGATAATTAAATCTCTTTGAGAAATATCTGTGGTTTGCTTTTGCATTCAGCTTCAAGACCTGAATTGCCAACTGGAGAGAAGAAATTCCTTGCTTTGAGGCCTGAAGAAAAAGGTAAGGACAGTTTTCTTCATGGTGGCTTGGCTACCCTGGCAATAGGCTCTGTTCAGGAGCCATCATACAAACTCTCTTGATACTGTCTACTGAAGTTGTCATGTCTGTGACGTTACAGAAATGTCTTTGGAGTGGTTAGAAGCTAACTGCTGCACTCTATTGAAATGTTTATTTCTTGTTATTGCATTACAGTCTGAAAATTGGTTACTGTATTCTGGGCAATAATGTAGTTACTATTAAATTAATGAAAGGAGTTCTGTGACAGTGGCTGCAGTTTTGAGCAGCAGTAGTAAGTTATTAGAAAGGGAAAGGTTAACTGCTGCTTCTCAATGTTTGGCAAAAATCAGTCTGATCAAAAATGTTTTGATAGAACTACACAGAACAGGTATAGCACTCCTTAGATAGATGGTATTCACAATGCTCAGAAATTTCTTGTCCTGGTAATTCTTATTATATTCCATGTTCAAGTTCCATTGAATTTGGAGACATTTACTGTTTCATTCTTAAAATTTAAAGGACACTTTTTTCCAGAGGCAAAGCTACTGTTGTCACCCAAACAAATTATTAAAAGGCTTCTTTCCATATTTGGAAAACCTGCAAAGTGAAAATGTTTGTGTTTAAGAGTGAGAAGCTTAAACAAAAGTGTTGGCTGAGCCTTGCAGAAGAAATCCTGATGTTACTGCAGCGTAACCAGATTACAAAACCACTCTGTCCTGTGGATGGTGAGCTGCGGCTGACCAGCATTTCTACAAGTGAGACTACTGATGGGTTTCTTGGCTTCCTTGGGCAGTTTTTATTACCCCATTTTAAACAAGGCACCTTCTCAGGTGTTGGATATGAAAAGTACTTGTTAAAGTCACTTCCGTTTGTTCTGTATGTGAGCAAACAAGTGATTTTTATCTGTTGGAGCTGTATCTTCAGGTGTGAATTGAGATCAACTGTTTGATTCCAGAAATGCTGATCACCTGGCTCTCTTTTAATTCTTCTAAACTGGAGGAAGTTTAATTTTAAACTGGTACTGTTTGGACCGTAATGTTAATTGTTGCATAGTTGAGCTCAACTGTTAATGGAGGAATACAGGAAAACATATTGAATAACACCATCCCAAATACATAGGAATGTGAAAGCTTCTGTAAAATTATGTAAGGTAGAGAACCCTCCTTTACTGAGCTACAGGAAATGGAAGAGGAGAAGTTTGGCCTGTATTCAGTTGCAGATCAGGCCATAAAAGTTACTTTTTTAGATAGCACTAGTGTTTTACTGGAAGATATGCCTATTTATCAGTACAGCTGTACTTGTGGAAAAATAGCCATTTTAAGACTAGTAATTTAACTCATTAAGTATGAAATTGTTCTGTAATTAGCTCTCAGAAAAAAAATATTGATTGAGCAGCTCTAATCAGAAGCTATCGGTCCATGTCATGTTTTATGCCTATCGGGAGACTAATAAGTCTGCCTTTAATTGCTATCAAAAACTGATCAAAAATTAAAAGTAGTGTTTCTCTAAGTATTCCTGTGTTTATAGTGAAGGACACTTAGTGGTGCCATGTAGAAATTTTTGTCCAGTGTAAATGTCTTCAGATTTGTATCTTTATTTCCATTACTAAGCTGCTAATTTTAAGCCAACACTCTTTTTCTTTGAGAAGCAAAATCCAAAAAAGACATGTCATTTGGTCCAGCAGAAATGCCCAGTTCTTGTGCTCATGGTGAACCTTGGCCTTTGGTATTAACTTTTTCCACTTTGCTGTAGACATTTTTTATATTCAGATTTTGAGTGGGTGTATTGGAAAGGAGAACTGACAGATGAGAGCTCAGGAACAGGGTTCGATGACAGCATTTTTTCTGCCCTGTTTATGAACTCACTTATTTTTAAAAGCAAAAGGGGCAATTCTCAAGTTGTGCTCAGCATGGCTTCAGTAAAACCAATTGATCTGCAGTTAGTCCTGGCTGGTGTTGGGCGTTTAAAACTGGAAATGCTGTGTATTGGGTGGGGAGGCAGGAGTGGCTGGCGCTGCTGATGGGCTGCTTTACACAGGGCAGGCAGCCCCACCGTGTGGCAAATCCTTCCACTGCTTCAGCACCCTGCATTTTTAATTCCATGCTAAGAGAGACTGCAAGGAGATGCCAACCAGTGTAAGTTTTTTGCTCATATCTCCTCTTGATGTTCAAGTGTCCCCAAGCAGGAAGACAATTCTGCCCCTGCGCAATGCTTTTGACAGAAGTATCTCTAGGATCTGTTTACTTCCCAGTATTCCTGTGGAAGAACATTGGCTTCTTCCCATTTTAGGGTTGGAGGGCTGATGCTCAGTGGCTGCAGGACTTGTCCAAAGGAAATCAGTCCTAGACCTGGCAGTTCAGGCACTTTGCTGGCGTGGAGCTGAAGCAAATACCCAACGCTGCTCCCATATCCATAGCATATGTAAACATTTTACACCAGATCAATACTTGCTTAAAAGCAAATCGCAGGAGAGGAGGATGGGGAGAATCAAAGCTGAAGGTCACTCTCTCCATCCCAGTTTACTGATTTACTGCCCTATAAGGGCAGTAGCTGTAAAGAGCTGTAACCCCTTGCTGTAACCTAACAATTATTTTTAAAATTCTCAGTACTTTGTGTCTACTGAACTGTGGCATGGTTTACAGGGAAAAGTAGAAGGTTTGCTCTGGCTCTCCCACTGGGTGGAGTTAGGGCACATGGGTTGAAACCTATTCAACTATTACTTGTGAAGTAGCTTAAATTTTTCAGTGTCCCATATGTTGTATATCAGCTCTTCTGGACAGGATTCAGTTGGGTCATGCAGTCATTGAACAAATAAATACAACTTTTTCGTTTTATTGACCATACCTAATTTCTATCTGTTTGTAGGAAGGTAGACGTTAGATAAAATAAATTCAGCTATTCAGATAAAAACTCATTCCTCTCCCCCCGCTTTTCCGTAGATAAATTATGCTGCTTGTGCGTGTAAGAAGTCTAGTTACAACAAAATAAAAAACCCTACCTCTTTAAAAGGAAATCAAATGACTTCATAGAAACTACAAAGCAGTAGAAGGATTTTTGGTTCTTAGCTGTCATATGTAGTGCAATAATGTAAATCCATAATTTATTACTACTGTTTCCTGTCAGTAGGAAAATTTATCTTACTCTTAAGATAAAGCTTTTTGAGCTCAGGTAAGTAGTTTGTGTGTTTTGATAAGGTATCATTTAAGACACTTGCCTATCTGTTTTTCATTTTGAACTTCAAAGAAGGTATTTCTGACAGCAGTTGCTTTCTAATTGATTAGCAGTGTAAGAATTCCAGCAAACGTGGGGTATTTAAAATGTGATTTACTTTGTCAGATGAAAAAGGAGCTTTGGATCAGAAGCCTTTGAAGCCACAAGCTCCTCAAGTACCACCCAAGAAGCCTATTCCTCCAAGCAAGACCAACAGCTTACTGAGAGCAGGGCTCCTGCACCCAAAACGTCCAGACAAACCTGGTTTGCCATCATCTGCATCCAAGTCAGTATGACTTAAACTGCAGCCACCAAGTGGATTTGATTTGTTGTTTGATCTTTCTTCAAGGATGAGATGGGAAGAAATGGGTGTTCTAAGGGTGAAAAGGATGCAAGGATAAGTTTTGCTTCACACCTATCAGTATTTAGTTCTCCAAGTCTCTGTCAATGTGAACTTGGACCTTTCAAATCCTTTGAGACATTGAATCCATCTCAGAGTCAGTACTGGAGCATAACTGACCATTGCTCATCTGGGGCCTGCTGTAGCTACAGTAACAGGGTGGAGTAAAAGAATGTTTTCTTTCATTCCCTTGCACACAAAGGGATGCATGTGTGCAGTTAAATAGAGATCTGTAATAAGCTGTAGGCCTTTAATAGTTGAAACCTTTAAATCTTAGAGATATTTAAATGTCTGGAAGTTTTTAGGATTGTTTTAGAAAGATCAGCCTGCTGTCTCTTTTTCTACTGCAATAAAACTTACAAATACAGCCTTTGGAAGGTGAATTAATGAAAGGGACACAGTTTATATATGGCATGTTCAGGCCAACCAGGTGATCAGGCATCGTCACCATGGCTTTGTGATGGGAAGAATTGTAAAGGAAAATGTTGCCTTTTCTTTTTTATTTATTTTGGTGGGGGTTTTACTAGTTCAGATTTTTTCGTTGTTGTTCTTGGGGTTTTTTCGTCTGTGAATGATGTGAGTATAGATATGGACGGAATGCATGGTAGAACAAAAGCGACAAGGCAGCTTTTTCTGTATCCAGCAAGAATTAACTTGTTCTTGTCAGCCTTTCTTCCTGTACAGGAAGTTTTCTTTAATGTCAAGGAATCAATTTCTGAATTAAAGAGGTATTAGTGAAAATGTTATTCAGCTCACCTGTTTTCTGAAGTGTAATATTTTGGACTGAAATGCCATAGTGTGTCCTGTAGTAAAAGTTCTGGATTATTTTCACATGGGTTTTGTGCACATCTGACAGCTCTGCAAGAGCTGGAACAGAAGAATTGGCTTTCATAGGAATAGAATTGATCTCCAAAAGCCTTGATTTTAAAACAAGGCTTTAGAAAGTGATAAAATCTACTGTAATTTTTCAGTTTGCTTCTAATTCTTGGTATGTTTCCCTTTTAAACTATTTCATCTCTTGAATAGGTATGTTTTGTCTTTGCTTTCTTACCACAGAACTAATGGAGAAGTTGTTACTCTTCGACCGAAATCTGAAGTTGAGCCAGTAGCAAAACCAAAGTTAGACTCTGAACCATTGCCACTCAGACCAAAATCAGTAGAGGTAGATTCACTTGTGGTAAAGAGCTCTAAAGAATCAGGTAAGAAACAAAATGCTCTTTTGGGCCTTTCTGTTTGGATTGCTGTGTTTTACAGGGTTGGAATAAGCTCTTCGAGTGATTTACTCAAAATGCCACTGAGTACATTTATGCCTGTGTATTTTTTTAGAGGTGCTGTAGGCAGCTAAAGGTAAGAGTCAGGAGGGGATGAACAGATGTCAGCAGGGTATTTGCAGGTAGCTGCTGAGCTCTGGGTTGTGACAGGAAGGGAGACAGAGGTAATGGTTTGTTCTTCTAATTTGAAAGCTTGGGTTTTTTTGCTGCCACTTTTATCTTGAGTTTTTATGAAGTTGTTTTCTTAATGGCTGGTTCAGTTTGTTCTGCTCTTGCAGTTCAGATAACTTTGCTTTTCTAGCTAACCTGAGAATTCTTAGTAATGCCATTACCTTCGGCCTCCTGTGATTTAGTTCAGAGCTATTCTAGATTTTTACTTTATCATACCTTAAATTTGGGCCTTAAAAAAGCCCAAAAGTATTGTACATTTGAATAGCATGCTTATGGCTTTGCTTAAAGCACCTTGAGCCAAACCTGGTGTCTCTTTAATTCTAAATGTATCCAGTAAAATCCTTGATAGTGGTTAAAGCACCCACATTTAATGATCAGCATCTCTGAGCTACTGTATTGATACCATTAGCCCTTTACTGACTGTGCAACTGATACCAGACTTGTGTGTCACTTAGGCAGAGATCAGCTGCTGTGGGCATATTTTTCTAAACTCTAAATTATTTTTATTTTACAATTAACCACTTCAGAAAAAGCTGTAGTGAATTATATCTGCAGTGTTCATCTTGTATATCTCAAATGCAACTTTTCATCTCAGAAAAGATTTTAGTAATAATAGATCTAAAAATACTATAAATATGGTTATTTATTTTTTAAGGCAAATTATGATATTCTGTTTGTAGAGTAGTTGGTCCAAAGTATAATAAATTCATCTGGAAGATAAAAGTAAGACATTAAAAGAACTGAAGCAGTTCATGAATAGAAAAGAATACTTGAGGCTTTTTTTCAATGAGCATGTTAAATTATACTTTTTGAATGTAAATGCTTTATTATGAGAAAAGGTTAACTCATGTATGTTTTTAATACAGAAATTATACTACTCAGATTAGATAGTACAAAGGAATTCTTTACTGTGAGGGTGGTGAGGCCCTGGCACAGGCTGCCCAGAGAAGCTGTGGCCCCCCCATCCTGGGAAGTGTCCAAGGCCAGGTTGGATGGGGCTTGGAGCAACCTGGGATAGTGGAAGGTGATGATCTTTAAGGTCCCTTCCAGCCCAAGCCATTCTATGATTATTAGCTATCTAGCTAGAATAATAAATTCTGTGATTATCTCTAGGGTTGTGCTAGATGTGTTACTGTATAGCATAGTGTCATTTAACCTCAGGAAAAACTCCCTATAAAAACAGCTGGAATATCTTTTTTTTTTTTTTTTTTTTTAAATACATTTAGTTACCTTGACATCTTTAATAACCAGGGTGGTAACATAGTGCCTGTGCTATCAGGTATTTGTGTATATACTACAACTCTGAATATTCTTTGATAGAAAAAAATAATTTTACACAGATTTAGAAAAAAAACCTATGAATTTTGTTTTGCTAGCATAAGTTCTTACAGGCTTACAGAGAAATGAAAGATTTTAATACCTAGATGGGGCAGAGGACAGGGCAGAGGACCAGGCTCATGGGTGAGGTCAGTTCAGTTCTGTTTGGTGCACAGCAAGAAAAGGAGGCTCAAGAGTTCATGTGAGGCTGTAGCACTGACAGGGTCAAGGAGCTGCTATTGAAGGAAAGTGTCAAAAATCCTCGATTTTGTCAAACTGACATTCCTTAAAACAATCTACATAAGTCACTTCTACCACTCTTGTGAAAAGGGACTGATCCAAACTCCTGCCAGTAAAATGTAATGAATCTCATGCTCTATTTCTCTGTGTATATTCTGCTGCTAAAGACATAATACCCTGTGCAGCCAAGGTTCTACAAAACTATAAAAAAAGGATGTTTGGACTTTATATAAAGTTTAAGACTGTTTAATCTTACAGTAACTAGAATAGGTATTAATAAAAGATGAGGGAAAATGGATGGCTGGGGCTGGCAACTGCTTTACCAGAGTCTTTATTTTTACTTCTTTCCCTCTTCTTCAGATTATGATCTAGAGGTAGATGAATTTTTAGAAAATATATATATTTTTTAAACATGGGTCCCGTTTTTTTGCAAATTACTTTGACCAGGAAGTGTGGTGTAGGTTGTGCCACTTTCAATTTATCATAAGAAGAAGCCATAAATATTCTGTAAAGAAAAAACCAACCCACCCCATACCAAAATTAGGTCCCCAGCCATCAGATAAGGACAAATTATCAAAACCATTTAGAAACATTGATCACACTGAAATAACTCCTCTTGAAGCTTTATTTGAAAATTTGCATAAATGTTTCTCTGTTTGATTAGAATCAACTACTGTAAAAGACTAAAGCTGTAATACTGGCATACTGAACATGTAAAGCTATTCTGTTTCTTCTACAAATGTTTCTTTTTCCTGCTTTGTAAAATAATTTTTTTGTTCAGAATCTTTTTCTAGACATTCCTCTCCTTGACTTTTCTTTCCAGATTTTGTTTCCTATCCTGTTTGCCATGTTTCCCTTCTTACGTGTCAGGAAATTACCCTACCCTTCTCCATTTTGGTAAGATAACAATCTCTAAGGAAATCCAAATGCTTTATTCCATACACATATCCTCTTCTTAACATCGTGAGTGTGGTTTTCAGTTGCAATTATTGGTTCTAAAGTTTTGGGGTTTCTATTAAAAATGCACTTTTTTTTGTTTGTTTGAATGCCTGTTTTCCTTAGCTGTTAAAGAAGTTACTTTAAGTAGACTTTTCCATTAGGAACTGGTGGGGACTAAAAGTAAGAAAAAACTTACAATTGAGCTATTGATAAGCCAAACTTAGTGTTTGTTTGTAGTGAAATGTGTTCAGTACCTTTAGCACGTCTGGTGTATGTAGGTTGAATGGCTTTATCATTCTGCACACACAAATAACACAGTCATGAAGCTTTTGAGCACTTAAATATTTTATAGCTTATATCTGTCCCCTAAATTTGTGGGGTGAAATCTCAGCAAGATGAGTAATAGGAGAAAGGGTGCCATCTTTTTACTCCACAGATTAATGTGAGTTCTTGTCTTCTAAAATATTGGATACATTTCACTTTTATCATGGATATTTAAACCCCAGCCACATGAGATGGTGGAACCATAATTTCTTCAGCCACCCTTCAGCTTTGCTTCTTTCTGTGAAGGCTTTTTAAGACAAACTGCTATGAATGCACCTGAAGCATTCACAAATCTTAACAAAACCTCTCATTAATTGTACCTGTCAAAGCTCCTAACAGCTCTGTGGTGGATCCATGGTAAGCTTGCAGAAGAGACATTTCTAGTAGTCCATCCTATGTAACTTTAAGCTTAGCTCGTCTTCTTAGAAAGAAAGGTGCTCTTGCTCAGCCATAAAGTCCTTTTTTGACCCAGCGTATCCCCAGATGTTTGGTACTGCTCTTTTAGCACTATAATGGGACTTCCATTAACAGCTGCTCACAGGCTGTCTGTAAGAATCTTAATTGATAAATCATTTTATTGATTGAAATGGGTGTAGACTGGGATCTTTCAGTGGGTTTCATCATTATTTCTATTGGTTTAATGGTTTATTGGTTTAATTTTCTCTAAAAGAACTAAAAATGCTGTTTACAAAGAAAAAAAATCAAATAAACTCCCTAAGCCCACAGTAAAACCAATCAACCTAGCACCACCACCAAAAAACCCAAACCCCAATCCTCACCAACCTGTGTTTTAATTTTTTCCCTATACCAAAGCAATAAATTGGAAAAGTAAAAACAAATTCAAGTACAGTCAGAATTCCCTCTGACTGGAATCTGCTGGCAAAATCTTAACGTTGTGTAATTCTCTCAGGTGTAACAATTTCCTTTAGAAGCTCTTAGAAATATGGAAAAAATCCTTGGCTTTGGTATCATCCCACCATCTATATTTAAGTAATACACAGTTCAGGACTGTAGCAGTCTTCAAGTCTTGTCAAATATTGTGATTTTTTTTTTTTTTCAGACTTTACATTTTTCTTACTATATTCTTAATATTCTTAATATGCCTGATGTTCACTGTTTGTGGAGACAAGACTGGCATTACAGTCATAACAGCAACTAAATTTATAATTATTACTTAAATTTCTTGCCAAATGATTCGTCATTTCTCTGGAATGACAAAAGAAAGATCATTTAAAGTCAGAAATTACTGAGATGAGGGAAAAAGGCATAAATGTTTTTCTTGTTACATTTTTAATGATACCTAACTAACAGAAATCCTGATTTGCCCTTTGGCAGCCTGGTCTAGTGGAAGGTGTCCCTGCCCATGGCAGGGGGGTGGAGTGAGGTGATCTTTAAGGTCCCTTCCAACCCAAACCACTCTGTGACCCTGACAGGTTCTTACTCTGGAATTACTGATAATTGAGTAAAGACCATGAAGATGACCCCTTGGTCACTGTTGCTTGCAGTATATTAAATGAAATATTTTATTGGCACAGACTAGAACAGAAATCCCTCCTCATTTATTTCTCCCTCATCCTCTTTTCCGTCAGCCGCTTGCCATTCATCACTCTTCTGTTTCTTCCTTCTTTTTTTTTCTCCCCTGCTTGTTTAATTGCAGGTGTGATTGCATGTTTGCAAAAGACTGTCTTGACATTCTCTTGAATAGAAGTAAAAAGCAGCAAAACTGATTGGTAATAGTGCTATAAAGGGATGGGTGATGAAGTAGGTCTGATCAGGGCTGTCCAAAAGAGCTGAATGTTCTAAGGCCTTCAAGGATATTAATGTGGAGAACACATTAAAATAAATTAAAACATTCAGTGGAAAACCTAGTACCTGCAGGTATAAATTAGCTTTGAAAATGTGCGAGTAAAACTTGCATTAATCGATGATTTTAAGTCATCTAGACACTGAAGGGGTATGAATGGTCTGGCTCAGTTGTACCCAAGGCTTTTTTCTTCTCTGACCTTTAATGGGAATGTAGGAAAAGAGATATCATAGGTTCTGTTTACTAAATTATAATGTCAAGTAAGAATCAGAGGTCATGAAAAAAAATCAAACCCAAAATATTGAATGTTGTTTGTGGTGCCTGTACTAAATACTGTGTGGCATTTTAGTTACAGTGTATAGAATAAGTGATGAATTTGGGTTGTAAATTATATATCATAACTGTAATCTTATTTCAATGCTGAAATAAAAAACACAACTCAATCTCACTAAACATCTGTTGCCAGGTAAGTATATTTCTTTTTGTGGAGAAAAGGTTAAGTCCTGTTGTTAACTAGGTGAGATGTTTATGTTACTAAGACTAGTTGTGGTCAGTTCTTCCTATTAACAACTTTTTTCCTAAAGTTGCCTCTTCCCAGAGGATGTGAAACATTTATGCTGATTTGAGAGTTTACTTAGAGCTGTGAGCATAAAGAGATTAATGAACAAAGATCTGTGAAATTGAATAAAGTGCAAGAGTGGAGTTTTGAAATGGTTTATTAAAGACTTTATGAAAGTTGTGTATTTTCTTTAGATACTGTATATGAAAAAACTCTCCTGCACAGAAATAGGTGCAGTTAATGTCTGTTAGCTTTCCACCAGCATGTGGAGTACACCAGTATGTACTTTACCATGTTGCTTTTATTTTTGTCTTAGTCACTAAACTTGCATTTTTATGCTTTTCATGCAAGTTCAGTGAGAGGAAAATATGCTCTCAAGTAGCTGGGTATGGCAGCTCTTAGAAAAAGTAAAAAATATATTTTCTGCAGATTCTGCCATGTTGCTAGAGCATTTCTTCTGTTCACACAAATTAACTTGAATTAAAGTCCTAGTTGAATTAACTCTTAATTTTTTTAAATGGGGAAAATACAATTTCCCAGATATGTCAAAGTCATGCAGTTGTTTCAAATGGCTCATGTGTTCTATATGCTGAAAATCCTCAAAACAATAAGAATTCTGATAACTCTTTTTTTTGTGTCTCAAGTTAGAAAAAAGTGATAAAAAGAACACAGCAAAACCTTCTGGTCTTGATGGTGGTCTCTGTTTTCATCTTTTTGTAGATGTGTTAAGCTTTGATGATGTAATAGCTACCTCAGATAATCTGTCACACCCGACGGCGAACCGGCCCAAGATGCCCGGTAGGAGGCTGCCTTCCCGTTTCAATAGCAGTAGTCCTGTGAGTATTTTGGGGGTGTTCTCTTAGTAGGGAACTACAAACTAACTTCCCAGGAAACAGGACTGCACTGGGGAACAGTCTTGTGAGCCATTTATGTGAGAGCAAAATGCTGCAGAGGTTCAGTTCCTATAGGTTTTGTGTGGAGGGAGATCCATTCCCAGCAGAGAAGAGAATGTAAGAGAAACAACTGGAATTGTGTTTCAGCCAAAGGAGTCTTTCTGTTCCTTGGAGTGTTGCTGCAGGAAATACTCAGCTCTTCTGTCATCACTGATGGTGAAATAGGTGTTGTACATACACATAGGTCTGAAAGTTTCTTTAGTGACTTTTGACAATTGGCCACTATAAATTTGTAATTTAATGCGGCCATAATGTGGGACTTGTGATCTTAGTGCTGATGTGAGGTTGGCAGACAAGGAGAGAAGCAGGTGGTGCAGAGTCCTTGAAATCAGTTTTTGTCACTGGATGTTGTATAGTTCAGTCATGCCAGTTACCATCCACAGTTACTGCCCATTTGTGTTTTAAGGAAGCACCTACAGGCTCCCAAAAGCATCACAGACTTAAGTACTGCAAGTATGCTTGAAAATCCTGCCCAAGATTCCCGTGTTTGATTTACATTCAGCTGAATGTGGGGAAGGAAAGTTCTGATTGTCAGGGACAGAAAAGTCAGCTAGTCTAGCAAATTTCAGTTTAGTTACTTGGTTTTTCCCTTTGCTAATGCATTTTTAGAAACATGTGAAAGTATTTTTCTAATTTACTTTTAAGTTTTGGGGTTTTTTTAATTCTGAAAACCTTTTCATTCTTTATGAATGGTTTACCAGGCAAGTCAAAATGTGGGTCCAGAAAAAAATTTGAAGGTGCAGAAAGAAGAAGAAAGTGCCAAACCAAAGCCGGTTGAAACAAAGAAGGTATGATGATACCAAGGAGCGAGAGGAGTACCAGGCAGCTTGGTGTTCTGTTCATCCTGCTTGAATTTCCAGTACAGGTTGATGCCACCATCTGAATGCCAGTGCTTGTATCTAAGTACAAGTGAGCTATGTCATTTAGCATAAAGTTCATAGTAAGAAATTCAGTATTGAAGTTCATTTATACTTACGAAGTGCATGAGGTCTGATGAGAACTGTTGTGTCAGATGGTATTTCCCAAATAAGTTCCTTGTCTGCTCAGCCTTTAGTCTCCTGACAGAACAACTGAGCAGATTAGCAAAGTGCACAAAATTTTGTTTATAATGATCCGTGGGATCCATTAAATCCTTTTTTTTTTTAAGTGTAGAGGACTGCAGTGTGAGTACTTTTTTTAGTGACTACAGGAACCTCAGGTAAATCATTAATTAAGAGCTGTATAAAGTAACTGTCTCATATACTCCAGTAATCCATTTGAACTGGACACTGTTTTGTACCTTTTAGGTAGCAAATTAAGGGAACTTATGTATATTTAGCTCCCATCCTGGTACAACCTGTGTGCTATAAGTGTTCAGTTCATAAAGATTTCACTTACTTTTCTACTGGTTTATTTTTTCAGCCATCTGCATTCAGCCCACTGATTCCACCTTCATCTCAGAGACCAAGTTCTGTCATACTCGACTTTTTACCTGGAGACCTTCAACTTAAAGGAGAAACAGATGATGAAAAAATTTCCGTGGAAGAGCTCAGGACTCAGATTAATGATTTAATGGGTTTAGTAGATGCACTGAAGAAAGAACATGGGTAAATATTTCCTTTTTCAAATTGCAAAGATGTTATGTAGACATCTTACAAATGTCTTTAATGCCAGACTTTAAAATAAGAAAGCTATTCTATGCTAATAACGTATTAATACATTAATTCAGATATTTTCTATTGAAACGGATCCTACTAAATGTCCTAAATGCGTACAAATTTGATGTCAGAGTACCTTTGGAATTCATACACGTTTTTTTCCTCCTGTTGTGCACTCCTGCATTCATTACATCTTTTTGAAAGTATCTCTTGAACAGTTTGTGGTTTCATTGTGAGGAAAAGTAGTTAATTTTTTGTGGTGATAACATAAGTACATGTTCAGGCCATGTGTACCACTGTGCACAAGTACTTGCAGTATTGACATGACTGGTAGGAACCTTCTATCCTAAGTAATTTGTTCTCTGTGTAGAGGTTGCCAGGTTATTTTAGGTTTAGTTTAAATTCAGCTTTCCAGATTAAATAACAGCACAGACTTTTAAGTAGCGTCCTTTAAATTGGGATTAAAAATTAGGGATAGGTGAATAGCAGTAGATAAGAATTGTTGAGTGATGGTGGAGTCTTGTGGTCCAACAGATGTGAGTAACAGTTCACTGGTGGGCATGGGCCTGGTTATGTGAATTCCACTTGTAAAATTTGAACAAGGCTTGTGCAACCTGTCCTCAGTAACATGAAGTTTCTTTTTCCCTTCTAACTTCTATTTCTATCTTAACTGCTATTAGGAGAGAACTGGAAAAACTGAAGAAGGATTTGGAAGAAGAGAAGCTGTTGCGAAGCAATCTGGAGGTAATGTTACCACTTTGGGAGGGCAGGAATAGTTTAGGGGTGTGTAGGCTTTGTTCTGGGATTTGATGTCATAGGAAAGTCTTAACAAACCTGTTCAGTCTCTTTCTGTGTTGCTGTTTTAGTTTGTGATTGAATGAATGCCTCATGAGGCAGTTGGATGTATAAAGAAGATCCAAGTTCAGCTTTCTTTTTCTGGAATATTATTTGTTGCTGGATTCTGCTCTTTGCTAAAAATATGTCCAAGTGGACAAGTTCCAAGAGAGACAGTTAATACCTTGCATTTATAAGATTGAAAGACCTATTTAATTTAGGTAATCAAAAGAAAAACAGGGCAAAAGTAAACTTCTCTAAATTTTTTTATGAATTGTTTAAATATTAAGTGTGGATGATTTGCCAAAAGAATAGAATGCATCTGAAAAATTTACTTGAGAATGAACACCACTTCTCAATGGACTGATAAAGAACACTACCTGCAGTGCAATATGATGCCATTAAGTAGTTAATAGGATGAGCTCATTGTAGGAAATTATTTCAGTCTGGTACGAAAGGGCATTTTATTTGTGAAATAGTGCATCTTACTGGCTACAAAGGTATTTGAGACACATGAGAGAAAGTTCTGGTGAGTCTCTCTTCAATGTGTCTCTAAAGCAATCAATGAAGTTGCCTTAAATATGCAGTGGAGATGAAGAGGAGGTAACTTCCAGGTGTCCTCTAAGTCCATTTGTAGAAATACAAATCAATCCAGGCAGTGTTTTGCATGAAGGCTGTTTTGGGAGGTTACTCTGAGGTGATGGTGCAGCATTACATGGGGACATGTCAAGTGATTTTATAACCCACCTTTGACTGCTTTTTTCAGAGTGAGTTTATCCAGATAAACTGATTTATAAAACAGACAGGTTTTTTTATTTCAAAAAGTTTATACCAGAATTATAGTCAAATTTTTAATTATTTTAAATTCCTGTTTGTTTAGCAATATAGTGGTACAAAATCAGTTGTAAATGCTGAGCTGTCAAATGCTTTGATGGTGCAATACTTCAGTGTCTTTGAAATGTAAAGGTTATAACTTTGGTGAAAGCTCTGAAGACTTTATAGGTACTTTAATACTGACTTTCTTTTCAAAATGTCCATTTTTTCAGCTTGAAATAGAAAAATTGAAGAAAGCAGTGATGTCTACATGAGACAGCTATGGACTCAATGTTTTTAACTCACCAGGAATTCAAAGCTGAACACAAGGAGAACTGACTCTTATTTCATTATAATGGATGCTGGTGTTCCACAGTCTTAAAGAAAAAATATAGTAAAAAAAAGGAATATAGTCTTATATTCAGAGAGATAAGAAAACAAAAAAGAAAAATGGTGTAATTTTTTTGCCAATATAAAAGAGGCCTTATTTCTTACTGTGCTGGAATTGCAGACCTTATTTTTTTGGTTTGCTTGAAAATACTACTGAATCTGTATAGAAAGGAGAGGGAATTCTTAATAGATTTTTATTGAATACCTGTAGCTTAATTTTTAAAGAGATCTATACTATAAATAGGGTGATCTGTCTTAGCAACTAATCTGTAAAATAGTCTGTTGGAAGGGATGGAATAACTGTATCGTAATTGTAGTCACTACTTTTCCCCTACGTGCAAAAGGGAATATATGATATTTGTATAATTTTGGCAGTCTTACCCAGGGTTATGCTGTTGTGCCTGTCTGCAGTGAGAATATTAATACTATGCTGTTCTTAAGTTGAGTAATGAGATAGGAATTTGTTAGTGCAATGAAGCAGGTGAAGCTCCTATGCATTGTAGAGAGATTGAATGATCTAATCTGAGTAGTTCAGCAGAACGGTTTGTCACTTGCACTATTGGATTAAAAAGGGATTTAGGACTGAATCATGAAACCATGACAAAATTAACTGTTAAAACCACAAAATGCAAGGAATACAGAAACAAAGCTAGAGTCCAGTCTTAACCTGTTGTGCCTAAAATATTACAGTATACAGCATGAAAGGGTAAACGTTAAGTCACAGCATCTGTACTTCTGTGTTTCTGAAATCATCAGTCTTTCTGGTGGTTCAATATGCATCTTGATTTGTTTTTACAATTGTCAGGTTTTGTTTATAATATATCTCCAAATAAATCCCTTTGGAACTTTGATACTCTCAAAAGCTCTCAATATTTATATATTTATGCCATAAACTTTCTCAGTATATTGCATACCTCTAAACTTAGTAACATCTTTGTATTTTAATGAGTGATTGGAACAATTGCTTTGACATTGTGCTCGTGTCCAAGATGTTGTCATTACTTCACGGAAAAGAAGTTGAGATCTTGTAGATGACCATTATCTTTAACCCCTGGGCTCAAAACTTGCACCAGAATAATACACAAATAATATGCAAAGTGATGGGAGACAATGATATTTATTGCTGTGTTTGTCTGATTAAAGAATTAAAAAACATACAGCTTTAGAAAGCCAGTCAAATCCATTCGTTGTTAGTAATCAGCTCATCTCCTTTACGTCTGCTATAAGTTAAAAGACAAAAAAATGCCACATAGTTTGGCAACTTCACCAATAAAAGAAAGTAATTAAGCTTCTCTTCATGGGAGTAGTCATAAATACAGTAATTATTCAGAATGTCACTTGTTCAAGTGACATGGAAGTGTTACTTCTTGAGAGTATACTACTTCTACAATTGATGTGTCTTAAAATACAAATGTAAAGAAGTCATTTGGGGGATGTTTGTCTATTACTGATTGAAATAGTTCATGAAATCTGATTGAAATCTGATTAATACACTATGCAGGTATTGAGTAATATTTGCTAGTCAAATTGCTAATAAGCTTATTCACTCCTAATGCTTTTAACTTTGAATTGCCCAAGTGCATCACAAATGAGTTGAGGAATCATGTGCTTCTCCTTGGACACTAAACTCTTGCCTGGAATTCATACCTGTAAAGCAGATGGTGAGAAACAAGAATTGAGCCTAATAGAGTACCCAGTTTTGTTGTACAGGCTCTTCACTGTGATTGGAACAAATGAAACAAATCTTGGAAGAGGTTGCTCTGCAGAAATGGTGCGTGTGTGTGAGCTTGTAGAGGATGAACAGAACGAGACAATCAGTTAAAGCCACAAAGGAAAGGTGTTTGTTATTTAGTGGCCTTTGTTCGCTATAGCAATAAATGACCCAAGTGCAATGACTTGATTTAATAAACCCTCCTTTAAAAGTCGCTGCTATGAGTATTTGTAGCCATAAGGAAGTTGCCCTGATGTGTGTCTGTCTTGTCTTCAGCTAGTGTTACATACTGGAGTGAAGGGGGAGCGGGTAATGGTTTTGGAGACATTCCACAATACAAGTTCCTAAGAGCTGTGTGCTTCACTGACTTGTCTACCGGTGCTGTAAAATGATGCATGCTATCCAAACTCAGCAAATAAAATGTGTATAAAAACCTCTTCAGATGTCTGCTCAGTTCTGTTCAGGAGTGTTTTGTGTGCCATTGAAGTCTTTGCAAGGAAGAGTATGGGGGGTGGAAGCAAAGTATTTATATAGTCCCCCTTTAAAATTTTCAGATTTCCATTTACTCATTGGGATGCTCTGGCTCCTGACTGTCAGGGTGGCTTAGGACCCAAAGCTCATTGTTTTTCTTTGCAAGTGTAACTGGGAATCTTTAACTTCTCAGGATCTATTCATTCCTCCTTTTTTTTCCTCTTGGCCCATATTGAAGTGACCTTACTGTGCATCTTCACATGCTTTTTTTAAGGTCCCTGTTGCCACTCAGTAACATGGATAAATGCATGTTTGAATCCCTCCTTAAGTGTATAATGAAGAACTGAAGACTGAGGGAATGGCATGTTTAATTGGGATATGGATGAGGGAAAAGGCACGTAAAGAACAGAACAACAGAAAGGCATTTTTAAACTGCGAGGTTTTTATTCAGTCTTAAGATTCTCTTAAAATCTTTTGGTAGAACACAAGGTATAGTGAAAAAACCCCCAGATTACAGGTCTACTTACTTGATTTTTTTTCCACAAAGATGACTTTTTTCATTAATATTCATGGGAGTGAAGTTTCTGATGGAAACCTGTGAATATTGCAGGGTTTGAATTGTGTAGCAAAGTATCTGTTGAACTTTTAAAGAAATACCTTGTATTTGTTAAAGGCATAAGTTAGCACAAACCTGTTATTAACTCTTTCCAAAGGAAATGGTAAAATCAGGTTTTCACAGCTGCCTTTTGGCTGCTGTAAAAGTTACCTGAGATGTTTCTGATCTCTGAGAAAGCAAGTGGTGAGCACAGCATTGAAGCAGCTGGTTGCAGATCTTGGGTAATTGGATTTTGCAAGAGCTAAGAAGACAAACCCCTCCCTGTGTGTGCCTGAGGAATGCAACAACCCCAACCAGCTTGTAAAGCTCGAGACTGATGCTGCTGGGGTCACAGTTTGGAGTGCCCTCTTTGTTGGGAGTCATCGTTTCAATCTCTTTCCAAGCCCCCTGGGAGCCCATATTCACATAGCTTCCTTCTGGGAGAAGTGTGTGTGTGTCTGAGGGTTGCAGGATGCTGGGCTTTGTGTCCTTCAGAGGACTCTTGATGTCGAGGAGGTGTTTGAGATACAAGGGCATTCAGTTTTGCCATCACAGTAAAGGTTCAGGGAGCGTGTAGAAGCACAGCTCCAGGTGATATGGGCAAG
Source organism: Falcunculus frontatus (assembly GCA_013398115.1). NCBI lineage: Eukaryota > Metazoa > Chordata > Aves > Passeriformes > Falcunculus > Falcunculus frontatus. Next base: position 271,036 of record VZRV01002112.1, read on the forward strand.
AAGCCTTTTGAAACATGTCCATACCTTGACATGATCTGGTTTCTGGCCTTTCTTACTTTAAAGTTGGGTTTTTTTCAATTGATCTCTATCTGGTATAGTATGAAGTACAAGTAATTTAACCTTCCCAGGTGAGTTGTGAATGCTATGCCTGATTGTGCCTGGCTAAATTCCTACTTGGTCCTGATGTGAGGCTGGCTGTATCAAAGCAGAACAGTAAATAATACCTATCTTCAGATTAAAACTGGAGACTGTGACTGAGGACTGGCTGGTGTTGTGACAGCAGACAAAATGACAGGAAACCCTGCAAGCTCCTCACAAACACACTGTGGGAATGTAGAAAAAACAAAAAAATCGGTGACCAGAGCTCTTCCAAGTCAGTCCTGTGTGAAGGAGTGTTAGGAATTGCTCTTCCGTAGTGATAAACTACTTGCTGTAAATTTCTGGCTATTGGAAATCTGGCTCTTGGAGGTGAGGTGATATTTAGAGAGCCAACAGTGACCATGGCACCATGTTCAGCAAATACCTGTTACCCCTCATGATGTGGTAGCCCTGAAGAAAAGGTTATTACTTGCCCACTGAGCTTTTTAGCTGCATGAGGTGCTGCCAGTAGCGTGCTCTTGGATTATGAAGGATAATGAATTAACTTGACCAGATTTTGACCATTGATATTTTGAGGTCTTTAAGAGATTATTGCCCAGAGAAGCTGTGGCTGCCCCATCATCCCTGGAAGTGTTCAAGGCCAGGTTGAAGGGGGGCTTAGAGCAAGCTGGGACAGTGGAATGTGTTCCAGCCCATGGCAGGGGGTTGGAACTGGATGGTCTTTAAGGTCCCTTCCAACCCAAACCAGTCCATGGTCCTAAGAAATACAGGAGAGCAGAAGCTGCTGCCTCCACCCGGAGGAAGGCCACCAAGCATGACTCATCCCTCTGGACTCCTGGCAGAGGTGGCAATCTAGCAGTTTTGTGGGCGTGTTTGTAATGTGTTTTGTCACTGTGCAGTGCAATACTTTCATCTGCAGGTTCCTCAGCCTCCATCCAGTCAGGCAAGAAAAGAAGCAGCTGATGCCCAATGTTATTTCTTCATGGGAAAACTCCAAATGAATCAGAGCACCCAGGCAGGGCTGGGTAAGACTGAGAGTGAGACTGGGACAGGATGGCAGCTGATGAGTGGTTAGACAGTCACATCTGAGACCCTGGGGATCCCTGGCTGGGTTAACTCTGCTCACAGTAGACCCCAGACTTCCAAAAACGGTGAGTACTGCCACAGAACATCATTATTCAAGAGCTGCTGGAGAATAATCAGTGGTCTGTGAAATTGGTTCATTCATAATCTAAAAGGCATTTAATTGCTAAGGCTGTCTTTACTTTGGACTTCTTTCCTCAGTTCTATATTCTCTTTGCATCTGGGAAAATAATTAGATCTCCTAATTAATCTCTGATTTGTTTTCCTTATAGTTTTGTAATTGGTCTCTAATCAGTGTTGTCACTTTTAAGAAAATTTGGAGTTTTCTTATGGCTATATATAAAGATTACTCTCCTCTTAGAACTTGCTTCACTTAAATCCGTGCTTTCCAACTGTGATTCATTAAAAAATACAACTAATACCATTCTGGAGAATTAAGAGCTTTACTTTTTATCCTTGGATGACCATGTGAACACTAAAGCCTCCTGCTGCAGCCTTAACTTGCTTGGTAGCAATGGCAGGTTATCATGTTATGGTGATTTATTGAGCTTTAAGCAAACCATGTGGCCATTCAAGGCCTAAAACCAATAGATTAGGTTCTGTAGTGATGGGTTTAATACTTCTAATAAATATTAAAGTTGCAAGTTTGTAGTGTTTGGGAAAATATATTTCTCTAGCAAAATACTGCAAGGTCAGTATAAATCTTAATTTTGTAAAAAGTGTGCTTGTAGTTTTTTTTGTGCAGGACACCTTTCTCCATAAATTTAACTATAGTTTGTTTTCTGGAGTAGTGGAGAGGGGAGAGAGGAGACAGGTGATGAAGGACCCTTTGGCCAGACTCTTTGGGTCCAGCATTGTGGGGGGTGTAACTCCCATGGTTGTCATTGTTTGGACAGATCCCTCTGGTAGCTATGCCCACATGGTGCCAGACTGCTGTGCAGTGCATCCTGCCAGTAGTTAAAATCAAGAATATGCTTGGGGTAGAGGAAAGGAGGATAGTTCTGTAGGGTTTTACAAAATAACTTCAATTTTACATCAACAGGAGTCAGAGTACGGGATTTGAACGTAAGGCTGTGAGCATTAACCAACACGTGGATTACTTTTTAAATTTATGATCAGTTTATCTTTTTCTTTTTTTTCCTGTTTTAAGAGGCTCTTTGCTCTTTTGTAACCACTGTCTATCCACTCTCCTTGTTCTTTTCCTTGTGTTGAGTGGTTGGAAATGAACTGGGGAAGGAGGATCATCATCTGGGGACAGTCTCCTGAGCCTGGATGTGGAAGTGCCCCCGTACTAGAAAGTCCTTTTCACATGAGAGGGTATTGACACCTCAGCTGCTCATGTGTCCTGATGGAGCAGAAACCTCTGGAATAGAGGAGCATCATGATTACAGCTTCCTACAAAGGCAGGGATTATTGGCAGTAGATAGTTCATGATAAGAGGTAAATCATCCTCTCTCTGTATGTGCTCTCATGTGGCCCTGTGCCACTACATCCATGTTTTTCCCAAAGTAACAGTGGCTTGCTGCTGTCTTGCATGTTTTGCCCCAAGTTTCTCCAGCTGCACAGGGGTTGCCCTGGCAGGTTGTTGCAGTGCTGGCACTGGGTGGTTTCCAGGATGAGTCAAACAATGCCGCCGAGCGAGCTCAGTGTTTCACTGCTGGCAGGGGCCGGTGTCTCGGTTAGCTCGAGATACTTGGAGATGTCCCAGATTTCTGCCTCACTCACAGGTAACAGCCCTAGGTGGAGTTCCACCAGTGGTTAAATACAAAATGAATGTGAATTAATTAATGGTGAGACACAATGAGCGCAAGGATTCCGAGCTATGAAATGGAATTAGGGCTAGGAGCACACAATAAACATTTAATGACTGCAGAAATCGGAAAAGAATTCGGTGCTGCCTTTCACCTCAGCCTTTCACCTCAGACCTGTTTCCCAGCCACCTCCCATTCCTTGGCAACATCAATCCAAGTATTTTGGTTTGCTTCTCCCTGTTTATTTCCTTAGAAGAGCTAATGTGTGCTAGCTTTTAACCCAGAAAATGCTTTTTATATTAATATTTGAATTCAAAGGCTGGCACCAGGCTGTCCTTTGGAGCTACCTTAGAAATTCAGTTGAGCTCAGTGCATCAGTTGAGCTCTTACTTTTATGATAATTTCATAATTAAGTAATAAACCTATAAATCTAAAAACATAGCACAGTGGACAAACATCACAGATGAAAGAGGCAGCCAGCTGCATACCTGGGCCTTTGATGCTGTCAGATGGGAGAGCCTGGAGCCTCTGGATGGGAAAACACATCTCTGCTCTCTCAGTGCAGGACCCCTTCTGCTTCTGATCATCATCTGTGCTGATCAGTATGTGTCAGGAGGAAAACTGAGTGGCTCCTCTCAAGGCATTGTAATTATATGAGGTTTTTCATGTTGCCATCTCCTGAGATCTGGCTGTTGTCCTGTTTTGCCACTGTGCATTTGCTTCTTGCTTTAGTGTTTTAGCTCACTGAGTTTTATGCATTTTATTTTTTTTTTAAGAAGTTACTTAATCTACTTATACTTGTGGTGATAGAAGATCAGTGTCTCAATTCTTCAGAACCCACAGCAGCTGTTTCTTTTGCCTTGGACATGTCTAGCATCTAATAATCAGATTTGATGTATCACATTCTTTTTCCTTCATTGCCTTTACTGGATTATTTTCCTCTAACAAATATGCCTGTAACAAGTTGCATCCCAGGATGTTTAGCTTTTACCAAGGACCACAGGAAACTTCATGGAATAAAGGTCTGAATCCTTCTGCAAAGGAAATAATTCTTTACTTCTGTCTGGTCCTTGTTCCTCAGATTTTGATACCTGGGCCCTTGAGTGCCCATGTTTCCTACTCACATGGCAGGAACTGCCCAAGAAGAGCAGAGCATTGAACCTGGTGGAGATGAAACTGTCTTAAATCACTTCAAAAGGGACCCACAGGCTGAACTGCTTTAATAAGCTCTCTAGCTTGCAGTTTGCAGTAAATTATTAATGCAGTAACTTCCAGCGTAGTACAGATTTTATTTCCTTTTTTTTTCTAAGAAAGGATTCACAAATCATTTGCAGTAAAAAAATTATGAATGTCTGAAAATCGCCTTGCGAGCCCAATAAGGACAGTCTTTGGCTGCTTTAGGTTTAGCTGCTTTTTTCCTGGTAATCAGATTGTGTTCAAAAAGTGGAAACAGAGATGTCTAAACTTCTTTAACATCTTTCTTCCAGGAGGAAAGCATCAAATGTGTGAGGATGGATGTGAGGGTGATCCACTGCCTGCTCCTTTGGGCTGTGCACTTCTTCCTGGCCGTACCACACAGCACTCCCAGGGTAAGTTTTACTAGACCAGGCTGCTCTAATGTCCATCAAGTGACCTTGAACACTTCCAGGGGTGGGGCAGCCACAGCTTCTCTGGACAGCCTGTGCCAGTGCCTCACTACCCTCATCATAAACATCTTCCTCATCTGAGATCCTGTACACGAGCTCAGAGTGTCACTTCAGTAGCAGGGTCCAGCTGAAGGCTTCATGACAGACTTTAAACAGAGAGTTCTCAATTGGTCTGAATGAGCAAAGGGCCACAAGCTCTGCGTTCTGGACCTCAAAGGGACTATTTTCCTCTATTGTACCTCTTGGTACAAACCCTTTCTGGTTTGTACCAAGGAGTCATCTTTTACTTATTTATGTAAACATTGACTCTACATTCCACTTCTTATTTTTCAGGTTCTCAGTAATGAATCAAAGAGTGGTGATGAGCAAGGTACAGTGACTAACTATATGCCTTGGTTAATGCTTTGTGAGATGTAATCAGTTATCAATACTTTACACCCCTGATATTCACATCATGGACCATGGCATGCTGTCTTTCACCTTGTAACAGTATCTGCTTGACTCGTTTTCCAGATGCCTGTATAAATCTCATTCCCTGCCAAGATAACGGAGCAATTTGTATTCAGCCTTGCTCTCCCTCCTTCCACGGGGAGACAAGCTTTGTCTGTGAAGACAGAAAGTGGCAAATGCTGTCAGATGCCTGTGCAAGCCTGGATGTTCAGTCACTTTTCCAGGTGAGAAAACAGTTGGGCACCAACTTTGGCCTATGCTTGTAACTTCTTGTAAAGACAGACCCTCCTTCCATGTGTTTTCAGTCTTGAGCAAAGGGAGATGGGATCCTGAAACACAGAATACTTTGATAACAGGCTCTGACTTCATGGAATCAAAGAATTTTTTAGGTTGGAAAAGGCCTCTAAGAACATTGAGTCAAACCGTTTTCTAGCACCATCATTTCACTGCTGAACCACATCCTCAAGTGCCACCTCCACACCTTTTTGAGCACATCCAGGGATTGTGATTCCACCACTTCCCTAGGCAGCCTGTTCCAGTGCCTGACCACCCCTTCAGTGAAGAAAGTTTTCCTAATATCCAATCTAAATCTCCCTTGATGTGACTTGAGACCGTGTCCTCTTGTCCTGTCACTTGTCACCTGTGAGAAGAGCCTGACTATTACCACCTCACTATTACCTTATTTCAGGTAGTTGTAAAGAATTATAAGGTCCCACTTCCATTTCTCCAGGCTGAACATTCCCAGATCTCTCAGCCACTCCTCATCAGACTTTAGTCTAGTTCTTTCACAATCTTAAATCAGGTCATAGGAAATAAATTTGGGAGATTCTTGTGCGGAAACATAATTCAGAAATGAAGCTGCCTTGTTCACTTGGCTGGTGTTCCTCATGTGGGTCTAAACCAAGATAAGAACACAGTAGGATGAACCTGAGGAAAGAACACCACCAATGTGTGTAATAATCAGATGATTTATGACAAATTCTCCTCAGCTGCAAGATCCTTATTCAAGTCACTTCAACAATAAGACACTGCATTTAGTTCTTGCCCCATCCTTCATGTGCGTTGTATAGCCATGATATTCTCCTCAGGTGAGCTTTGGTCCTGGGTTTCAGTCCATCTGGCACATTCTCTGCACACCCAGCACTGCATCTCTTGCCTGGTTGTAGCTGGGGCTTCATTTTCATTCTTTTCATTAATTGTCTCAAATCTATTTCCCCCCTCCAGAGGATATCCCAAAGCAAACTCCTCCCATGCACTGGAGGACACGGTGGTGGTGCTGGAGAACATCTTCCTTTTGTAAGAGAAGGAAAGCCAGGGCATGGGAAGCCTGGAGATGTAGCAAAGCATTTTGGTGCTGGGAATCATAGCTGCCAAGCTGATTTTTCATGCATCGTCTCAGATATCCTGTCTTCACCAGCCATCCCAGGAAACATTGCTGATATAGTGGAATTGCTAAACAAGATTTCCGTGCTGCTATCAGAGAATGTCACTAGAGGAAAAATGCAGGTATTTACTTATGTGGGCTTTGGGAGGTGCTTCTGAGCTTTACAGACCATCCATACAGTATTTTGTCCTTATGGCCACTGTCCAATGAAGTGGTGCCTGCAAGTCACATGGAGATCACCTGGAAAGGGTTTCCAGAGTGGAATATTGTTTTATTGTCAGAGAAACTGTTTAACTTATTCATGTGTGATGAAAATAACACTGTGGAATTAAATTTCTTTAAAAGCAAAACTTTTCAGGAACTGCTGTTAGAGGCATGGGATAACAGTAGTAGGGAGAATTAATTTTTAAAGTATGACACTGCAGGTAAGGCAGCCTTGGAGGTGCTGACCTGCAGCTGTGTCTTGTGTTGTACAACACTGAGCTCTTTCCCTGATGAACTCAGAAATCAGAGGGGGGGAAGAAATACAGGGAGGGTGGTATAAATCAGAGATGCACACTGGGTCAGCATCTGCAATAGAACAAGGGTGTCCTTTTTGCTTTATGTTTACTTCTCCAATCACCTTTTGATGTAGGATAGGAAGAGGATGGGACAATTCTAGTAATGAGATGTTTGAGTTTGACTGGGCTGGATCATGGGAACATATTCATTGTCAAAAGGATAATTCCTTCTATAGAAATTGCTCATGAGTTAAATGAGCCCTTTCGGAGGCACTGCCAGGAGAATAATATTTGGTTTCTTCTAACATAAAACAAATAAATTCGATTTTGCTTGTTTGTTTCAGAGCTACAGCAGGATAGCAAACCATATTCTGAACAGCTCCATCATTTCCAATTGGGCTTTTGTAAAGGACAGAAATGCTGGTTCAGTATTACTGGACTCAGTGAATTTATTTGCTGGGAATCTTCTTCTAAGAAATGGCTCAGAAAGTATCCAGGAGCCCTTCATCGCTACCAAAGGCTACAGCATACACAGAAACACTTCAGGAAAGAGTTTTGACTTTTCCATGGAGTTCAATAGCACAGGCAATATCACTGGGCATGTGGTGATTCCAGAAGAAGAACTTCTGAGGTTACCCAGGGCTTCCAAAGCCATCAGCGTTGCATTTCCGACGCTCGGAGCCATCCTAGAGCCCAACCGGCTGGACCCCGCTTTTGTGAACGGGATGGTGCTGTCGGTGTTGCTGCCGGAGGAGCTCCAGAATATTTTGCTCACCTTTGAGAAGCTGAACAAGCTGGGGCAGGTGGGGGCTCAGTGTGTGGGGTGGCACTCGGCCGAGCGGCGCTGGGATCCCCAGGCGTGCGAGGTGCGGGCCCACAACGTCACCACCGTGGTTTGTGTCTGCGCCCACCGGCGCCGCACCTACAGATCCTTCTCCATCCTCATGTCCCCGGCTGCGCCGCGGAGCTCTGTGCTGGATTACATCACACGGGTGGGCCTGGGCCTGTCCATTTTCAGCCTGGTCCTCTGCCTTGTCATCGAGGCTGTGGTCTGGCATCACGTCACAAAAACTGAAATAACCTACATGCGCCACTTCTGCTTGGTCAACATCGCTGCCTCGCTTCTCGTCGCTGATGTTCTGTTCATCCTGGCAGCCATTGTGCACAATACAGCCCTAAACTACCAGCTGTGTGTGGCAGCCACTTTTTTTCTTCACTTTTGCTATCTAGCCCTGTTTTTTTGGATGTTTACTCTGGGCCTCTTGATTCTCTATGGATTATTATTAATTTTTTTTAAGATAACAAGATCTATATTCCTAGGTGCAGCATTCTCTATTGGATATGGATGTCCCTTGGTCATATCTATCCTCACTGTTGCTATTACTGAACCAAAAAATGGATATTTAAGGAGTGGAGCCTGCTGGCTCAATTGGTATGAGACAAAAGCCCTTTTGGCCTTTGTTGTACCTGCCCTGAGCATCATTGCTGTGAATCTCATCGTGGTGGTTGTGGTTGTGGTGAAGACTGGGAGATCCTCCGTTGGAGAAGGCTGCAAGTCACAAGATTTGAGCAGCGTGATCCGGGTCAGCAAAAACGTTGCCCTTCTGACACCTCTGCTGGGCCTCACCTGGGGGTTTGGATTAGCGACGATCATCGACAGCCGCTCTCTGGCTTTCCACATCACATTTGCACTGCTGAATGCCTTCCAGGTAAACCCTGGGACACTGGGAATAGTGTGTGTGCTCAGACCTTGAGCCTGGGATGGATACGGGTACCAGATCAAAGAGGGGCTGGCAGCACATGCTGTGCATGAAAAGCAGGATCTCAATTTTCCGTTCCACTCGGTGCTTTCCCATGGTACACGCACGAGGCATCCCGGGTTGGTGTTGTAGGTGCAGATGGGTAATGGAACAAACCGGTCTGGTTTGAAGTGGGATAAAGAATTAAGGTGATGAATTTCTGTCAAATGTAAATCCACCAGGTAATGTCCATAACTGAAAAGGTGGTTCATCCTTATTGATTAACAAATACACAGAAAATTCCCATTTGCCATTGAAGATGACACTGGCACAGGTTGCCCAGAGAAGATGTGGCTGCCCCATCCCTGGAAATGTTCAAGACCAGGTTGGATGGTGCTCTGAGCAACCTGGTCTAGTGGAAGGTGTCCCTGTCTATGGCAGGAGGTTGGAACTGGATGTTCTTTAAGGTCAATTCCAACCCAAACCACTCCATTCCATGACTGATTCCATGGTTTTAATTAACTCATCAGAATAAACACAGCGTTACCTGATGCATCAGCAGCACACCCAGTCTGCCTTAGCTCTTCTTGGCTCAGGCTGCGCTGAGCGGGTTTAGAAAGTCCTGGTTTGTTTCCCATCAGTCCAGTTCATAGTGAGGATTAACACAGGTTATATCCATTCCTGATGTTCCCAGAGAGCCCACATGACCTGGGTGGATAAACCCATTTTGTGCATTGCTGTTACCTGAATCACAGGTGATGAGATCTCTCCTTAATGAAAGGACATCTATAAACACTTAAAAAATACCATGTGGTTACGCTGGTTTTGTTAACTGGTTTTGCAATTTCTTAGGGATTCTTCATCCTGCTGTTTGGGACACTTCTGGACAGAAAGGTACTTATTCTAAATTATATGAACATTTTCTACACCCTGAGAAACTGTTCCCTTTAATATTTTTTATTTAAATCTGCAGACAAGAGAAGCCCTAAGGATTAACTGCCTTTCATCAAGGCGGAAGTGGGGTCTAGAAAAGGTAAAGTTTATTTCTTTTCCTGTTAATGGCTTAATTCACCAATTTACAAACCTTATTTATGTGGAAAGAATGGAACAATTCACTACATCTTACACCATTTACCATTTTTCAAAGGCAAATTCTTGCTGAAGGACATACAGGTATCTCAAAAGTCTGCTCAGGATATTAAGCTTCCAAATATCAGAAATGGCAATTGATAGATTTTTGTGATGCCTACATAACCTACTGCTGTGGTTAGAAAGTTAAGAGTGCTATTTTAATCTAATCTCTTCACCTGCAGATGTCAAAGCCCGTTAGGTAGGCAATGCCAGTGACTTTTTTTCCCCCATATGTGAATTAGATTTACTTTAAGGTGTCTGGGTAAGGAAGGAATGGAATTAAGAATCCAAAATCCCAATATTTTGACCTGTTTGCTGCCTTCACAAAAATATGGATCTGTGTGCCAGCAGGGCTGCTTTAGGATGTCCGAGGATTGTTCTGCTTTCAGCTGAGGGATAGAAACCACTCAGAGCCCAGCCAGTGTGTCTGGTGCCAATTGATGTGCACTCATGAGAGCTTGAGGTTCTTTTAAATATCAGAACAATTCATTAAAAGCAGTGTTTAAACCTTAAGGAAACAAACTGTGTTTTAGAAGCTTCCTATGAAAACTTTGGCAGAACTGATGTGTTGACATCACTGAGTTGGTGCTTCCTACCTCTACTGAAAAACTTTGGTCTGTTGTCCTTAGATTTCTTTTGGTACCAAGGCTTTAGTGGTTTCACTCAATATCTGTAAAAGGGAGTCCCCTTTAGGTGTCTCAAGAATTACCTGCAGTGCTCCTGCTGTCTGCCAAAAGAGACTGTGTCAGTCCGGTCTGGACATGGGAAAAATAATTTCCTTGCTTTTTTTTCCCAGTCTATTACTCAGTTATGATCCTTGTATTGAAAGCTGCAGAGATCTTCCAGTGACAGTGTGTTCAAATGTTCTTGGTTTATGAGGGGAAAATAGAGGGGTTAAGCCAACTATTCCTCCCCTCTGAAACCAGCATTTGGGTCATTTGGGGCAGGAGAGACTGTGCAACTTTGAGATTACAATTCTTTTACAGATCCAGGAAGATCCAGTAAAGATGTTTCACATCTTGTCAGGCGCTAGGTCAGGATTGGAAGTTTGAAGGTTAGAATTCTCTCAAGACACCATCAGTAGAGCAGTCTGGAAACACCAGATGGGAATGTCACTAATCCCATGATCCCATCAGCAACATTTGATAAAAGTACTGAGTGATCTCACTGGGCAAAACTTGATGTGGAAACCATGGCTGTGTGTGCCCAGGAATTTGGGTCGATGTTGTCACTCTCCTGCGTGGAAGAAATCATGTGTAGGTGTTTACTGTGGCATAACAGAGGGGAAAGATGTGAGTCATCCACTTTTGTAAACTTGGGTGTAAACACGGAGTTTGACTCAGAGCTGGAGAAGTTTGTCACACCTGAGATGATTGTTTAAAAGAAAAAAGTCTTATTTCAGAGAGCTTGAGAATTGTCGGATTGTTTAGGTTGGAAAAGATGTCTGAGGTTGAGTTCAAGCATTAACCCAGCACTGCCAAACCCACCACTAAACCATGTCCCCAAGGGCCACATCTACGTGACTTTTAAATACCTCCAGGGATGCTGACTCCTCCCTCCACTGCCCTGGGCAGCCTGTTCCAATGCTTGACAACTCTTTCGGTGAAGGAATTGTTCCTAATATCCAATCTAAGTCCCCCTGGCACAACTTGGTGCCATTTTCTCTTGTCCTATCCTTGTTCCCTGGGAGAGGAGCCCGACCCCACTTGGCTGCCCCCTCCTGTCAGGGAGCTGTGCAGAGCCACAAGGTCCCCCCTGAGCCTCCTTTTCTCCAGGCTGAGCCCCTTTCCCAGCTCCCTCAGCTCCTCCTCATCAGACTTGTGCTCCAGCCCCTTCCCCAGCTCCATTCCCTTCTCTGGACGCGCTCCAGCCCCTCAACGTCTTTCTTGAAGTGAGGAACCCAAAATGGGACTGTGCATCTGAGGGTTTAATGGTCAGTGTAAAACATTGGAAGGGTTATGCAGATTCTTGCTTCAGGTCTCTGAGTTTCCCCAGACCTGCAGGAGCCTTTCCTGTGGGTCACATTTTAAGGTGACCATCCTGTGATGCTTCTCACAGGATACTGAGGTATCTCCTGTTTGAAATGGACCCTCCACCCCCACAGATGATACTTGTAATCTGACCTGATTGTTTTCCCTCCTAGTCCTAGCAGTGACTGTTGTCTTCAGTGGATCTGACCAGCGAGAAGAAAAGGAGCACTTCCTGCAGAGAAATGCTGGTTTGAGGTGAGCTGAAGAGCCTGACCAGCTCAGAGCATGGACAGCACTGTCTGGGAGCACAACCATGGGAATCATCATGAAAACCAGAGGAGAAAAGGCCCTGAACCTGCTGTCAGGAGCAGGAAACCATCAGTGTTGCTGCAGCCCTTGGAGGAGACATGCTGAAACATAAAGCTTGTTTCTCACCTTTGTGAAAACTGCTGTGAGGAGAGTTTGTCCTCGTTTGCCATTTCAGTGCTTCAATTTCTTTCTTCTTTTCTTTCTTTTCTTTTTTTTTTATCAGTGCAATAAGGAGCTGTACAGTATGTGGGGCTGTTCTAAAATTATTTCATTTTTCATGTGGTGTACAAATGTTGAGCATTATCTAGCTGGTTTTGGCTGTCTTTTGAGCAAAACTGATTCTATTTGTTGCTACTGTATTCATCATTTCCATTTGTCCTCCCAGAGTGATGGACAACTCTGTTTCTGCATTGCAGCTGTTCTCTCCCTCCCAATATTTGTTGTCTCCATCTCAGTACTTGTGTGTCAGAGGAATTGTACAAAGCCCTTTTCTGATCTGTCAGGGCAGAATTTTCATTCTTTTTCCTGTCCTGCAAGACAGTGACAGAGATAAACAAGAAAGAGGACTCTGCAAATAATGTTTCCCCCTTTAGATGTGGGAAAACAAGCTTGGAATACTTATCAGATCTGAATCAAATGGATGGACATCTCCCGTGCAATGTCCTAACAAAGGAAATTGTTTCTCCATGTGAGATGGGGTATCAGGTTTAATTAGAAAATCTGTCCTTGGTCTGAGAAACCCGTTCTAATGAAGGCTTTGATAGAAACATTATTGACTCCTGTCAGGAGAAATTTATGGTTTCAAATGAAAATAAAGTTGAAATTTTGTCATTGTTTATAGTAAGTGGTACTTATCCTTCTCTACCAAATATATAGATAAATGCCCTGTGGTATTAGCTGGTATTACTCAAGTCAGAAATCACTTAAACCCATGTGGCTTCACATATACATTTGAAATATAGAAGATTTAAGCAAAATAACAGAGTTTAATGTCATCAACAAGCCTTTACTGAAGAGGGAAAAAATGCCCTGGCATGAAAAACCCAGAGCCAGATGTTCTGGTGGGAGAAGCTGAGGAGGGTCTGGAGGGCTATGGGGCATTTCTTGTCCTCAGGACTCTGTTGCTTCCTCTCCTCTCTTCTTTCCTCTTGACTCTGCTCTTGTTACAGGAGTCCGTCCCTGCTCCTTTCACACAGCCCATCTGCATGTTGGAGAGCTTTATTCAAACAGAGATCAAATTGGGCCTATGTGCTGCTGAAACAAGTTTTAAAAGACCCCAAGGTCTGCTTCTTGCTGTCATTTTATTAATGAAATGTTTGGATTTTTTTTACAGCACCTGAAAATCTAAGAAAACTTGCCACAACCCAGCCCCTGCCCTCCTCTCACATGTGTGCATGTTAAACCAGTTTGTTACAGCAGTGGAATTTATAGATGGTCTCAGATGAGGCTTCCCATATTATAGACAACCTCTCCAGAATCCCAGGAAATTCAGCAGGAGTCTTGCCCCTGAAATAGCACCGTGAAAGGAACCTCTTTCATTTGCTGTTTATCAAAGGGTGTTTGAAGCATGGTGCTTATTTTCAGCAGCTGGCACATATCAGTGTTTTCCCCTGTGTTTTATGGTCATTCAGGTATTTAAAAATAACAGGGGTGGGGGAGCTTTAGAGAGAACCAGTTCATGGTCTGGGATGAGGAAGAGCACTGAACTTCTATTTTTAATACCCCAAACTTAAACTGTGCAGGAGCATTTCATGAATAAATATATTTGAGGGGTGAAAGCTGTAGCTGTCCTTTGTGGGCTGTAAACTGGTGTTTCTCTGAATGCCATGGGCTGACAGCCCAGCCTTAATTGCAGCTGAGGAGAGGGAATCTCCAGAGCTGGAATTCTGCCAGTTTCCCAAATTATCTGTGTAGCAACAGCTAAATAATGTCAGTGTTGTGTGGGATAGTTGAATCCCTGGATGTGCAGGAGCTTGATTGGAGCTGTTCCACTGTGGCTGCCAAAGTGGTGAGACCCGAAAACCCCCAGTGCCCTCCTTGCCAAGGTGCCACAATTCATTGCACATCCCATTTCTTTCCATAGGCTTTCAGCACTGGTTGTGTGGCCAAGCATGTGGCTACACAAACAGGGTCTGTAGGGCCATGTCCTCCCAAAGCTAAGTCTCATTTCAGGGGAAAGCACAGTTTGGGACATGCAGCACTCTTTCACCTCCTGCCCCACAGTGAGGACGCTCCTAAAATCCCTGGTGGATGTGCTCTCAGGAAAGGGCCCCTTGGGAGCACTGCCTGCTTCTCTGGCTCATTTCAGTGGTTTTGTTTAGGCCAACAGCACTATTGGAATATATTTTTAGCACAGAAATCTGCGAATGCCATCAGGTCAAAATTCTAAACTCACCAGTATTCTCCTTCCCTGCCCCCCAGGTCAGATGTCCCATTTGTACCCTGCAGGCAGGGCAATGCTGATTATGTAGTTTACAATTTCTAACATATTCTGTGTTATAAAGCAGATTATTTTTGTTTTCATTCTCTCAAGAGGGGCACAATCAATATCAAATTGCTACTGGTGCATGGGAAGTTCCAGCTGAACTTGAGGAAGAACTTTCCTGTGCAGTGATGGAGCACTGAATAGCTTGTCCAGAGAGTGTGTGGAGTCTCCCTCACTGGTGATATTCCAGAACTGTCTGGACACAGTCCTGTGCAATGTCCTCTAGGATGATGCTTGAGCAGGAATGTTGGACCACATGACCCCACCATGGTCCCATCCAACTTGACCCATTCTGTGATTCTGTAAAATGCCATTGGAGTTGTTTAGAATTTTAACTTCCCTGTTAGATTTTAATGTAATGAAATCTTTCCATGGTTTTTCTCTGAACACTGTGGTTGGAGGTGTTTTTCTTCAATAACTTCCATCTGGGCACAACAGAGAAACCTTTCTAATGGTGTAAAGCTTGTGACCTTGTTTACATGCAATCTGTGTGTCAGGTCAGACGTGGCTGGACACTGTGTGTTCCTTCAGGCCCCTCAGTTTCCCGTTGTATCTGAAACCCAGCCTGGCTGCAGTGACACCCTGGGGCTACTTCAGGCTTTGGGAAAAGGTGGATGTTCCTTCTGATCTGACAAAAATAGTTCATCTGTCACTAATTACTGCAGCCATGTGCTAAGGCTGTTCTTTTTTGCAACTGGAAAAAGTCATCTTGGGTCTATTTATTTACTCAACTGCAGCCAGTCAGTGGAATGGCACTTTTATTTTATTTTATTTTATTTTTAGCTCAGCAGTGCTAAACTTGAAAAGCCCAGTGCTCTCTTGCTTACTTAAGCATCAATCTTTAATTATAGCTCTTTAACCCACATGTAAGATGTATGTGTACCCTTTGGGTACTGTTGTTTCAGACTGAGACTGGTAATAAATCATCTCTTTGGGCTGTTTGAGGATTAAGTGTTGAACAATGGATTGATTAGCAAGATCATTCTGACCCTTGGGCAGTGCAAGTTGAGTTTTATAATACAATTCCTATTCATGCTGCAGCTTCTCTGGGCAGGGAAGAGGCAGACTGTTGCAATTACTGGGCTGTTGGAAGATGGAGCTATATTTAGCTTGAGTTTGGCTTTAAATACCCTTGTTTAGTTAATAGAGGAGTGAGTGTTTTGAGAAGCAGTGAGTTTTCCCTACCCCGATGTTGCTAAACAAGCTTTCAGTAAACACCAATTACTGGGCTCTGTGCAGGGGTGTGAAGGCAGATCCCCAGCCTGTGAAATGGTCCCTGGTGGCCTCAACACTTGATCCGTGCCCCAGGATGTCCTTCCCACTGCAGTATTGATATCAGCAGCCAAATGTGAATTTCTGGGGTTAGAGGTGGCCAGCCGCAGGCAGAGCTCTCTGCTCTGGTTGGCTCTGATGGCAATTGCACGGAAAAGGAAGCTGGGGCATTTCTTTCAGGATACTTGCATCAATGCCAACCCTTTTAATACATCCTGCTGCTCAATAATAGTATCTTTGGCCCACATCCTTGCTCTTAGAGTGTTTTTCTTCCAGAAATGCCCCACTGATGTTGCTATTCCATCCTGTTTTTTTGTTACAAAGGAGCAGAGCTGGGCTTGGGGTACCCCTGGCCTGTTTAAGATCCCTCAGATCCCTC
Organism: Falcunculus frontatus; assembly: GCA_013398115.1. Lineage (NCBI taxonomy): Eukaryota > Metazoa > Chordata > Aves > Passeriformes > Falcunculus > Falcunculus frontatus. Next base: position 287,234 of record VZRV01002112.1, read on the forward strand.
ACCCTGCTCTGTGCCTTTCTGATAGTTCCACAGTAAATGATCCATTTTTTTCCTGGGTAATGACAGTTACTCATGCAATCCTTGTTTCTGTCGTGCTGCAGCTGAAAATCTCCCACATTGCTGAGATGGCTGGCTTGGGATCTCTGGGACAGCCTGGATTTCTTCTGCATTATTACAAAATGTTATCTTAATCCCTGCTCACTGCAGAGAGCCTGGGGGATTCGTCTGGGCAGCTGGAGAGGTGCAGCAGAAATCCCCTGGTTATCTGCTGTGCCTCAAGCGCAGACACTGCGAGGCAGAGCAGGGAAAGGGTGGTGGAACAGAGGATTTTGACTTCTTTATCAATAATATGTAAAGCTCCTGGAGTATAACGTGTGTCAGGCTCTGTCAAAAGATCTACTGAAGACAAGACTTGAAGGCTGACTTTGAAGTGTGCTGATTAGCACTAAAATTCCCTTTAAAATGAACTGCCAAGCCTTAAGTGTCTTGAAAATGTCTGCTTTTGGGAAAAGGCTCACTGATACTTTTTTTAAGCTTTTATATTTTAAGCCAGAAATAACTGCTGAGATTAACCAGAGCCTTCTCTTCTCTTATGTGATCAAACCATCTTTCAAGCTTCTTTTGATAGATTGACCTGTCTTTTCCCTTTCAGAAGAGGACTTGTAGTATTGAATTCGTATTGATTTTCATTTTTGGAAGAAGACAGAAGAATTAATTTAGTACACAAATGCACCCGTCAGGTTACAAGCTGTGTTAAAGTAATAGGAGTTTGGGTCTTCTTCCTGTAATGAATGTGTGTGAAAACCTGCAAGGAACAGGGAGCTCTCCCAGGTGATCTGGAGGGCTGCAGTTGTTCAGCAGCTGCAGAAGGCAGCTTCTATGGAGGATGCTTCACTGTGGAGTGTTTATGAGGAATAAACATGCAAAACGTGATTCTCCTAAGGAATATGTGATTCCTTTTTTTCTAAAGGAATGCTTTCCCTTTCGCTGGTTAAAATCCTAAACTAGAATCATGGAATGGTTTGGATTGGAAGGGACCTTACAGATCATTTAATTCCAACTCTGCCACGGGCAGGGACACCTTCCACTATCCCAGGTAGCTCCAAGCCCTGTCCAACTTGGCCTTGAACACTTCCAGGGATCCAGGGGCAGCCACAGCTTCTCTGGGCAACCTGTCTCAGGGCCTCACCACCCTCACAGTAAAAAAATTCTTCCTAATATCCAATCTAAATTTCTTCTCTTTCAGTTTGTACCCATTACTCCTTCTACCACTGCAGATCCTGAAAAAGAGGTCTGCACACAACCTTCTCTTCTTGCAGAATTATTGTTAGTTAATAATTGTGTCATTCTGGTTGTGTTGCTTCCGGTGAAAGGTATCTGTAAGACACCAATTCTACAAGTTTTGAGGAAGCTTTTGCCTCTGAAGTATCCTGGTGAGGGTCAGTCTGTCTCAGGTTGCACATCTCAGCTTTTAGATGAAGTTTATGATTTTGTTTTCTCTAGCAACATATGTCTCAGTGTAGTAACTTAATTTTTTTTTTTTTTTTTTTTTAGTAAGGAGCTGTAAAGGTAGAAAGTGGTAGATTTATTCTTTGGCTTTATCACGAGACTTAAAGGTGTGTTAGGTATGCACATGTATCAAACTACACTGCACAGCCTTTGTGCAGTTAAAATACAGAAATACAGCTCTTCATGCAGTATCAGTGGAGGCTGTGCCTGGATTAATTTATTTTTGTTAACATCTTTATAAGGCTTTGGATATGTAGAGCCATTTAAAATAAACCACTGAATCAATTAAGTGAAATGCCTTTGATAGGATTAAAATTTCCCAATTTGTGGCCAGCAGCAAAGATGTGGTATCTGTTAGAGCTTGTATGGCTTGGGCCCCAGAGCAATGCAATTGTTTGCTGCCTGCAATCATTTAAGGAAGATGAGGAAAAACAAATTAATTTCTTTTTTTTGTCATCAAAGATACAGGCAGTAGTTTCTCAGAGAGGCTGAGGTAAAGACAAAATTTTTTTCCCTAAAGGCAGAATGAAGGATTTTAAGAATGGAAATGATGTGGAAAAACATGGGAAAATGAGAACAATGTGGAATAGAATAAAATAAAATCCTTTTGCTTACAAAGAAGTCATAACTTGGTTAAAAAAACCTAAATGTTTTAGAGATTTGTTCTTTTATTATAAGCAAAAAAGGAATTTTCTAGGGGGAGCAGAAGGATGCTTCACCCCCTCCAAAATAGTCCACCAAAAGAACTGGAAGTAGTTTTATAATGCGAAGTCAGTGAAAACAGTTTTTTTGTATCTTTTGACAGTGTTGAATCTGAGATGAAAATCTAGTTTTGAGTCCTTGTTCAGTATTTCCTGGCTGTGCTGTGGACCCAACACTGGCTGTTTCTACCCTTTTGTTTGCTGCTTCTGTCACTGCAGGAACTTTGTGGTAGCTTTTCAGATGGATTGTGGTTTTAGGTTCTTCTCAGTTCTCAGCTTATTTACTCAGTCTGCTCAGCGCAGAGCTCAAAACCATCCCTGAAACACATTTTATTTTGCTCAGTGTGAGCTGAACACCTTTGGAAATAGGTGGCCTGACTCTGTCACGTGGCGAACACCGCGCGTTCTTCGGTCTTGTGTACTCCTGTGTGAAGGCAGGGAGGAGCCCAGGACAGGGTGAGCATCCCCCTGGCCAGGGAGCAGCACCCAGGTAAAACTTTGGGCTCCTTGCGTGACCTGGATAAAAGCATTTTTTAAAAGTCAAAGCCATCTCGCTCAGCATATTCACACTTTCTTTTTCCTGACAAGACAGAGTCTGAAGGTGCAAATATAATGGAATCTGTCGTTTTAATGTCATAGATTTTCACCCTCTCATCAGTGTGAGCACAGGCCCATGGGGAATTTGTAGTGTGAGCTCTGAGCTCTCCATCCTGTGAAGAACCTCATTTATCAACCAGAGCCAGCAGCACAAAGCAAATCCAAAAAGCAGTGGTTTTTTTAAACCACAAAATTACATATTCGAAGGAATAATACCCACAAACACAAAAACTTGTTCTCCTTATCAACCAAATCCTAAACTAAATCACAGGTTTTTCACCCCTGAGACTGTGGCATAGTCTTAAATAATTTTTTCAGATATTAACAGTTTTGAAGATGAATTAGAGATCTACATAGTCTCAGATCTTATGGAAGTTCTCACAGAATTTGGAAGAAGAATACAGGGAGTGTGTAACACAATTCTCCATCTCACTGAGCCCAACTCCTCACAGGGGTAGTGTAGCAGAAAGCATGCATGAGATTATTAAATACGGCCCATTTTCAATAATTTTTAATCACTTCTTGTGTCACTGTGTGCAGGGAAATAATCCATGATCACTGCTAATCATCTCCTGCACTACCCAAATATATCAGGAGTAATGCCAGCAAGCACCAGCCCTTTCTATGATTCCATGATGCTGTTGGTAGGAAAAATGTTGTAAATTCAGCCATGTCTTACTGGGAACTTTCAGAAACTTCAGATATCTGCATTTGGCTTTGTATTTTCTGTAAATATTGACCTAACTTTTTAGAGCAAAGGTGATGAGGTTTTGTCACTCAGGCAAAAAATTCACCCAGCCTTCAACCTGCACCGTGCCATCCTCTCCCTGGGACTCTCAAACAGGTTATTGCCTTTTCCTACAGGGAAATTTCAAGGAAATTGAGTAATTTGCAAATGGAGGCATTCGCAGCTGAGTGCTTTCCTCAGCTTCTGTCCTTCCCTGAGCTCTATGACAGACTGTGCAACATTCCATGAGCAAAATGCAGGTGCCCTGGAAAAAAATCCATGTCTGTTCCTCCTGGAGCAGTGAGCCAGGAAATGCTCCAGAACATCACTGCATTATTCCCCCATGGGCAGGAGTGGGCACTGTGAATATCTGCTGGGACCATGGGTGGGGTCAGAGATGGGCAGGGAGAAGGAAGAGAAAGGAAATTCTGGATCATGTGCTCAAGAAACTACACGGCCAGCACATGTGGATTTGTTAATTTTTGGTGTGGATGTTGTCCAGGATGAGTCATGAGTCTTCTTTCTGTATCTATCTGTAGCTTTCTGTATCCTGAATAAAATTCCTAAAAATGACAGAACAATGAGTGGAAAAAAATGGAATTCTATTCTCAATTTCATTGCACCTATACTTTGTGGAAAAAGTTGGGGTTCTTTCAAATTCATGAACATTTTGATAAACATTTTATGGAGACAGTAAGTCAGCATTCTCCCTATGAAAGCTTTCATTTCCAGATTTACTTGCTTCCAGAACTTGACTTGTATACAGTTGTACCACAGACTGTAAATGCAACAGGAATAACAAATGTCACCTCCAGTTCTGCTTCCTGTCTTATGGGCAAGCATGAGCAGATGCTTTAGAAGGCCAGTTCATCCTCTCCCTCTCCATTTTCTTCCCCAATCCCTGTATTTGTTCCAGGCTCTTTCCACATGGAGTAACTGATACCACTTTGGTACCTCTCTGACTGGAGGTTTAACTGCAATTTAGCCAGTGTGTCTAATCTAAAAAAATGCCCAAGACACACTTTAGAATTAATTCACAACCCTCCCCCTTCCTCCATGTGTGACACATTCATCTCTCTTTCTTAGTATCAAAATACGATTCTGCAGATTTGCCTCTGGAACTAAATGTGCTCTCACAAAACCCTCTTTTCTTAATCAGTTTTCTAGATCTTCTGTGCTATTCAGTATTTTTTAAAAATCTTTCATTGGAGCTGCCTGTTGCATTCTCAGATGTAATCACATCTTGGCTAAAAAAAGGTTAAAAGAATACTTAAAGCAAAATAATGGAAACATCTTTTTGTCTTGACAAGTTAATGCACAGTTTCACCTTTGCACGTGTACAATGGCTACATCAGCTGAACATTTTATGCTGTTGGTATTTGTTTTCATTAGAAATGTGAGGTGATGTGACTTTTCCTATTATTGTCTGATTTCTCTTTAGGGGAAAATGTCAGTGTGACCTGATTAAATTAACATTCTTGAGGCAATTTCTGGCAGTGAACTTTTCTCAGAAAAAAATCACCCATATGTGCTGATCATCTTGAACTTTAGCATGAATCAGGCATGCACTAATTTTGCTGGCAAATTGTTAACTAAGAAAAACCCTAAATTATGCCTTGCAAAGCTATTAAAAGCCAGTCACAAAGGTATAGACAAACATCTTTCTTTTAAGGTTCTCTATTATGACTTGTGAACAGTAATCTTAGAAATATTTTAGCTGTATTTCAGGACTCCAAAAATCTCAAGAAGATTGAATGGATGGTATAATGGATTCAGAAAATTACTAGTTAAATAATTTTAAAATTGATTTGGGGTGTAAGGAGAAAACATTGCTGTGAAATATCTGGGGTCTTGTTATCAGATTCTCTGGGAGCAAGAAAGAAAAACTGACCTATATATTTCTGCTTAAGAGTAGTCATTTTGGATTTACAATCTGAATTAAGAAACAAGGATTATAATGTCATAAAATATTCAGAAAAAAATAGTAGTGCACAATCTCGACCTCATGTAGTTGGCAGACCACAGATTTTAGCCAGAAAATCTTTCCAAGCTTGAAGAGACCCTGATTTTACTGGGATTTTAGAAGACCATAATGTAGTAATGAATTAAACTAAAATTATAAGACATCTCTCAACTGTGCACACGAAGGCAGGTGGATGTGTTTCCAGGGATACACTGGAGGCTGCAGCTCTCAGGGCTTTTCTGTAGCTTCCAGGCAGAGAGTTTAAACTCATTTTCCTGGTAGTAATGGTCTAGTGGCTGATCTGTGTTTGCTTGTGACAGAGCAAAAGTAAATCAGTTTTCTTTTCATGGCATAGAAGGACCAGGGACCTCACCAAAGCAAAGATCAGAATAGTTTAGTGAAGTACCTATAAATATTCACTGTTGTACGAATACCTGTCTCCTATATAATGATTTGAATTCCCTTAAAGTTCTTGGGAATGAAGGAAAAGCACTGAATGCTTCACTCACACCTGCATTTTTTTCAAGAGTTAGTTTCCAAAGTCGCTCCATATTTCACTTTTGTTAAAATCACTCAGAAAAAAAAAAGCTGGATAGGAGTAGAAAACTCTTCTGTTTTTATTGCTAAAAGACATTGAAAATGTGCTGCTTCAGTTTGATCTGTGCTTCCTGGTTTTGGTCAGGTTGAAATAATGAAGGAATTTAATTATGGCTTTTCTCTTTTTCACTGCAGAAATTAATGACAAAACACTTCCTAGAGAAAAGCTCAGGGACCTTGGAAATATGCACTGTACCAGCTCCTACCAGCACATTTGTGTGCAAATGTACAGCTTATATATAATTTACGTGGATGCCCTAGAATAATCTAAGCATGTTCAGCAATGGCTGGTTAGTGTGATGCCCTGTCATGATATGCCTGAGTCTTTTTTTGAACATCTTTCCTTCAATAGGAAGGTGTTAATCATTTGCCAGTCCTCAAGGGGTTGCTCTCAAAGTTGTGAAAATTCCAGCTATCATTCCAGTAATTATCTTTTATCCTTCTGTGCCTTCCAGGGAACATTATCTTCAAATAATGAAGTTATTTATTAAATAATTTTCTGCTTCTTGGATAGACTTTTTTTGAAGTTCCAGCTCGTGTTATAGGGTCCAGCTTCTGACTGGGAGCTCCCAGTATCCCAGCAGAGATCCTAACACTGGTGTGTCACCTTTTAGAGGGACAGACTGCAAACAGCAAGGGATTTAAAATAAACAAATAGATCCTTTCTGAACACTTGGAATGGCTGAGGTGAAGGCTTATCCACCATCATGGCTTTGCATGTTTTCAAATCTTTTATTCCTTTAGGAAGAAAATGTTTTTAGAGGATAACACTTCAGGTTGCACATTTTTGACTGGAGCTTTACTCAGCTGCCATGTGGGACATTAGGCTCTTAGAATGTGAAGGCTCTAAAATTAATCCACTGAGTGTAGAGGGCTCTTATTTGCGCAGCATTTTCTCCATCCCTCTGATGGTATGATTTATACTGCAGTAAGAACATCATGAAAGAGGAGTTTAGAAAAAAAATTGGGTCTTTTCTCATTGACCTTTCCAAGACTGAGCCAGGCTCATCTGCTTACCATGGCCATGAGTTGCATCCTCACCTCTCTGTGCTGTGGTCACTGTGCTCCACCTCTCCTTTGGTCTCTGTCTCTCAGTGAATATTATCTGTTAGGAGTATCTTAAGTAATTTCAGTGCCTCATTTGATTTTACTCACCTTGTAATTCTTACTCTGTTCATTTTGTCATCTCCTAATTAATCTACTTTGGTCTCAAAATATCAACCATCTTGTTAAAAATATACTATCATAGTAAATGATTTAAATGCATGCTGAATTTACTTGTATTAAACATATACTTAATATCTTAAATATATAATCAGAAAATAGATTTTCTACTTATTTGCATGTTGAAGTAATTAACCCCCCACCTTGAGCCATAGTTTGATTTTTATGAAAGCTTTTTGGATTTAATGATAGCTCACAATCTGAGGAAAACAACAGCATTAGCTTTGCCACATTTGGTATAGCATGAAGAAGAATTAGTCATTAAGACATGATTCTTTTGCTTGTGGAGAAAAAATACAAATAATACAATGCCTGTTTCAAGAATTAGGCAACATTTTTTTTTTGTTACTATCAGGACACATTTTGTATAGAAGCTGAGGTACTTTTGTTTCCTCTCATATTATAAAAGCCCTTAAACCCCAATTTGTCCTTATTCAGAACACTTAGACTGCCTTTTTTTCCTTTTTTTTAATACTGCAAAGGTTCTTGGTACTGCTTACTTTACTAAGAAGTGAAGAAGTAGCCTTTTTATTAGAAATGTGTTGATAGAATCATAGAATCATTAAAACTGGAAAAGACCTTTAAGATTATCAACGCCAACCATCAACCCAGCACAATGACTAGTCGAAAAAGGAGATTTTATTTGCAGGACTTGCTTTTACTCCCTTCAACACCCTGTGTAATATTGCTGTGGGGTGACACAAAAATGCCACTCAGGATTATTGGAGGACATTATTTTAATTGCTATCTTAAAAAAGAACTTAAAAAACAAAAAGTCCAGTCTCTTATTGACTTTAATATTTAAAAGGACAAAGTGCTTATAAACCCCATAGAGTGGGAAATTAAAATGTCAATACTGTCTCAGAAACTGGGGTACTTCTACATTTGTAGTTCCTTATATTCACATCTAACTGTTACAGATACAAAAATCATCCTTAGTGCAAAGGCAAATATTGCTTTTGACTGATTTAAGCCACCAGGAGTACACCAGGTGTGTACCTGTCCCTGATGCCCATCATGAGGAGATTAAACCAGCACATGCAGGGTGAATTGGCAGTAGGAGCATTGTCAGGGTCACAGCAGCTCTTTGGCCCTGGTGCCAGCCAGGATTTCCATTCTGTGAAGAAACTCTGGTCTCCAAAATGATTTAGCTATCCAAGCCCCATTTTGGGAACAGTTCCTGGCCCAGGGTTGGGATTTCTTGGTTGGGTGCTGGTTTGGCTCGGCCAAAAGTGTGGCCAAACATTCAGCTTACGTGTAGGTGACAGATTCAGGGAAGGATTTCCCAGCAGTAAAATGGCCAGTGAAATCTGAATCACCCTGAAGCCTGAAATAAGTGGAAACGGGGTGAGATAACGTCCCAAGGACAAGGTAGGTACTGAGGAAATAGTGTGAGGAACTGCTCTCATGTTTTTTCCTGGGCTCAGCTTACCTTGACATGAAAGACTCTTCCCATCATGGTCTCAACACAACCCTTGTTCCACTGATATCAAAAAGTTGGATGGTCTCCTAAGTTTTATCACAGAAATCTTTCAAAACCACAGGAAGAATAAGTCCCTCAGGTATGGAATATATATACACATATATAAAATATAAACCCTCACCCTGGGTGTAGTGTCTCACACCTATTAGAAACACATTCAAGTCGAGAAAATGGAACATTTCCTTTGTACTAATTTCCAGAATAAAAAATTAATTTTTTTAAGCAATAGCCTTCTTCTGTGATTATATAGAGAGATATATCTATTTTTTTTTTTATTAACTACGCCCTTAGTTTTTAATTGATCCACTAGAAATGAATCAATGACAAAAGCTCAACAAACTGATATTTCACATTGTTGAGCACATCTCCAATGCCTTCTAGGGGACTTGAGAAACTTATAATTTTTCTTTGTCGCATTGAAGGTAATTCTGTTTAGGACTGGGTTTTTTTTGGTGGTAAAATTGTGAATTTGGTGGTAGAGCCATCTCACCACTGTGCTGCCTGCAGAGACTTCCCTGCCCCCACACTTGCTCTTACCCAGCTGTGACAATTGGTGTTGGCAGAGGACTGTGGACGTGACCCAGAACAGGCACAAAAGTCTCCAAAACACCTCACGGCTCCTTGGTTTTCCTTCCAAGCAAATAAATAAACTCCAGCCTGACACTTGTGGGACTGGGAAGGTGAGGAGACTGGTCCAAGGACTAAAATGTGTAACATGCACAAGGAAGCCACAGTGCCTGGGAAGGGAGCAGGGAGAGAGGGGAAAAAGCAAGTGATAGACGAGGATAAGGTGTGGAACTGCACAGGGAGCTGAAAAGAGGAGATGCCCCTACCCTGAAACTCTAAAGAGGATTTTGGGGATTGTTTCATCACAGAAGGTGCAGTTTGAATGAATGAGGTGTATTTTTAGAAACTCTTCCTCTTTCTTTTATCCCTTTGAACCTCTTTCATCTTCAAATCCATTTTACTTCAAGACTTTTCTCTCTTGCTTTTACCGGTTTGAAAATGTCTTCCCCCCCCCCC
>VZRV01002112.1:297064-382012 GCA_013398115.1 Falcunculus frontatus
TCGGTTTAAACATTTCCCCCCCCCCCCCCCCCCCCCACCTTCTACTGGTGTTGCTGCTGGACATTCTTCATTTCTTTTCCTTTTCCTCTCTTTTGCAACCACTCGTTCTCTTCTCTTCAAGAGATTCTGTTTTACAGAATGGAGTTTATGTTTTCTCTTGTTCGCTGTGCCCAACGAGTACCCAGAGTAAAGAAAGACTTGAAAGTATAATTTACACGTGCAGTTTCCATTGGACATCTCAGCTGGTGGCCTCAGCTGAGTCATCCTTGTGTTAAACTGCCTGATCTGACTGCTGCAGTTCCTTGATCACCTCCTGGTTGGAGGTCATGCTGGCACAATTGAACCTTTTCATTTTGGTGAATAAACCAGTGACTCCAGGGGAGACTCATGTGAGATCCTGGGAATCAGTTACATAGCAAAAAACTTTGCTTTCAAATGAACATGTATGATAAGGGACAAATCAACAGAGGTGGATAAAAAATATTCTGTCTGTTTCTTTCTGCCCTTTCTCTGAGGAGAATGGAGCTGAAAAAAGCCTGGAGCCATAGGAAAAGATACAATATTGCTTCAAGGATATGGGGTCCACCAAAAAATTCAACTTTTCATGGAATAACAGAATAATTTAGGTTGGAAAAGACTGTGAATATCATCAGGTCCAACCATTAACCCAGAACTGCAGCCTATCACTAAACCATGTCCCTCAGTGACACATCTACACGTCTCTTAAATACTCCAGGGATGGTGATTCCACCACTTCCCTGGGCAGCCTGTCCTGGTGCTTGACAACCCTTTTGGTGAAGAAATTTTTCAGATCATATTCACTAAATATAAAAAAAACTCCAAAACCTGGTTAATTTCACACCTTCTGCCAGGTTCTGCAAATGGTTTATTTTTTTTTAGGATGTGATACCAAGACAGTCTCAATTCTCTCTGCCATTGACTCCAAAGAGTGTAGTCAGACCAGGCTGCCAGTATGTCCAGAAACTGAATAAACAGGAGCTGAAATGACAACCACCAAGTTAAAATTATTATTATCTCTAAAGGACAGTGTTGCAGCAGTGGTGACTGCACAAGCAGAGCCTTATTTCTCCCAGTTAGGAGAAAGGGTTTGGATGGAATCTTATCAAACCACTCGCTAAACCAACTGGCATAAGTTGGATTAGTTTAACAAAACTTACACAAACAACAGGGAAGTTTGCAGCTGAAAGAATGGCAGGTACAAATCCAAGCACATCTCTCCAGATAACAATGGACTGGGATGGGATTTGCTGTCAAAGAAGGGATTTGCTGCTTTAAACTGTAATTTTGGCGATTCCTCTTGCTTTGCCTATCGTTCTGCATCTCCTTTATCTATGTTTTTTGCTGTTTTTTCAAAGCATTAAAAGAGATATAATTAGAGATTTCCATTAGTTTCTGTTTTTGAGGGAATCAAGAGGTTTGAAAGTTACTGGGGAAAACTCGGGCAGCGTAAGTGTGTAGGCCTCATTCCACTAAAAAACCAAGAAGCAAGTAAACTGCTTAACTTTCATTCAATTTCCAGAATTAATATGTATTTTCAGGGATGAAGAAATTAAAAATGAGTTTTTAGGAAGTATCTAACATCAGAAATTTTAATTTCAAAATTTTAATCAAACTACATTTTTCCATTTCTCTTTAACCAATTTCCTCTTTTGAATAAGTCTGTGATAAAAGCGGTTTCTGTTTTTGGGATTTTTTTCCCTCATGCTTAAAGATAAAAACCTGACAGATATTTAAATTTTGATGTTTAACATTTCACCAACTCCCATTAGGTGAGATGGATTTTAGCCTGCACATATAATTACCTTCATATGCCATAGGATAAAGTCTGGAATTCTGCTCACCTGCACTTTATTGGCTGTGTCTTTGCTTTGTGCCATCCCTGTCCCTCGTTTCAGGGGCTGGGGACCACTGGCTGAAAGCAGAGGATCCCAAAGTGTCCTCACTGCTGGAGAGAGGCCTTTTTTGAAGTGAGAGGTACCCAGATGGCCTGAGAGAACTGTCAGCAGGTGGCCTAGTTTGAAGTTGTCTTTGGCAGGTTCTGCACACCCAGAGGACAGAATTAGTGGCTTGATTGATCACACAGATTTTATATGCCTTAGAAAGAGAAATACATTGCTCCATGCAGGCGTGCTAAAGGAGACATTGCCTACGTTTGCAGTGGAGGTTGGTGCAAGGTGTTTTGGAGGGATGTGTGAGGAAAAGTTAGAGTTAGGACTAATTTTAGACCTAGGTCTCCAGTTCTAGAAAAGTTGGCATTTTTAGAGGGCAATTCGCTTGACTGCTCTCAGCTGTGCATTCGGAGTGAGGCGAAATGGCCTCTGTGATTACATATTTAAGAAGGAAGGAAAAAAGCCTCCCTGTTGGAGTGAGAATGTGTGAGAGGAACAGCTCTGCAGACACCAAGGTCAGAGCAGAAGGAGGGGCAGGAGCTGCTGCAGTCACAGGAGCTGAGCTTGCCCTGCAGCCCCCGGTGCAGCCCCTGGAGAGGCAGCTGAGCCCCCACAGCCCATGGGGGTGTCCATGAGGGAGCAGAGATCCACCTGCAGCCATGGAGCCATGTTGTCATCCCCACAACAGAGCAGGGGGATGCCCAGAGGAGGCTGTGACCCTGCAGGAAGCCCGTGCTGGAGCAGGGTCCTGGCAGGACATGTAGCCCTATGGAGAGAGGAGCCCATGGTGGAGCAGGATTTCTGGCAGGATTTGTGAACTCACAGGGGGAACCCCACTGGAGCAGCCCATTCCTGAGGGACTGCAGCCTGTGGGAGGGATCCACACTGCAACAGTTCATCCTGGGATCTGGATCTGTCTCCTGGGAGAGGAAGCCCACACTGGAGCAGGGCAAGAGTGTGAGAAGCCCTCCCTCTGAGGAGAAAGGAGCAGCAGAAACACCATGTGATGAACTGACCACAGCCCCCTTCCCTGTCCCCTGCACCACTGAGGGGAGGAGGGCCAGAAAATCCAGGGTGAAGTTGCACCCTGGAAAAAGGGAGGGGTGGAGGAAAAGTGTTTTATTTTGGTTCTCATTACCCTACACATTTGATGAGCAAGGTATCTCCCTTCCGGAGGGTGGGGCACTGTGGAGAAGGTTTAAAGGGTGAGGGCAGTAGAGCTCCTCCAGTGTCATTCCAACAGGGAAGACCTGGGCACGTGCACAGTTGTTCCACTTGCCAAATCCAGTGATATCCAGTTGCAGCAGTGATATTTAAAATATCATTCAAAACGGCCTGAGTAGACCCAGCAGAGTCCATGGCTCAGTTAACTTGTTCTGGCACATGGCTCAGTTAACTTGTTCTGGCAGACAGAAGATGAGCCCCCAGGACAGGATGGCACCCACCTCACCGAGCTCTTCTGTGCCTCAAGATTTGCATGGGCATTCTGTTAATTGACTGTGTCACATGCTGCAGTGTATGACTTGGAGGTTTGCACAGCCTGGCCCTCTAATGAGTCCTGGTATCTATTTCTTAATGAGGCAGTAATAGGAATAGGAACAGTTTCGTTGGACACATCCAGATGGATGAAGCTCTTGCACTCAAATCCCCTTCTTTCATTCCATTTCATGTAGCCAAGGATGAAATCACGTAAGCAGAGCAGGGAGTTAATTTTTATCTCAGTTGATCAGTGTGACATTAAGCATCAAACCACAATTATTATTTTTTTAATAACGATGTGAATAAATACACTGAACACTTCAAACACCCTGCCCTTGGCACAGGACCACGTTTGCTCTGCACTGATGCTCTTTGTGCTGCACCAGGATCACCCCACAGAGCTGTGCAGTGAGCATGGAGCTTCACTGTGCTTCATGCTGGGTGTTGAAAAGACACCTTGCAGTGCTGTGGTGTATCAGTAATAGAAATGCTGCCTTTTGGATTTATTACTTATTTTCTGTTGCATTAAATCAATATTTTTTTAAAAAGCTGCTTTAAAAATAGGAAGAAAAATTGAATGAATGAACTGGTAGGCTGAAGGATATTTTTCCCTGTGCCTTTCTTTTTTTCTGTACATTTTTTTTCTAAAAAATCAATAAAGTATTCAGTTTTCTGTCCTTGCAAGCATGTTCAATATTGGTTTTTATTTCTCTCTCATGGTACATACCACTTAGATTCATCCAAGCTTGGAGAGACCGGCAGTTTCTTAGTTTTCTTCAATCAGTGGAACATATTCCAAACTGTGGAGTTTTTTCCTCTGAGATTCCTGAAAAAATTGTTCAACAACTTGAATCCTTCACAACATTCAACTACATCCTCAGCCTGGCTTGGCACAATAAAAATCTTCTAAAACTCCTCGGTTTTGTGGTTTGCCTGGGGCTATTTTTATACTGTTTTTGTTAGTGAGCTTCTTTCCCAGCCATCTATGAACTCTTACTCTGCCAGGACTTTCACTCACGTATGGTTCTTTGCTGGGATTTTGCCATATGTAATAGGACTGATTCTTGCCAAATACGAGCAAGTCCAAGGTTTAAAGAACAAGGACTGTGATTAAAAAAATAACCCTCTCACCACTTCTCTCATTTTGCTGTAAAGATTTTAGTGCCTCGACTACTTTGCTACTTGAGCAAGGAAAGGAAGTCAAGACCAGTTAGCAAAGTAAGTCCAGACCAGTTAAGATGGGAGCTAAGAGGAGGACAACATCAGTGATCTGTTACGAACAATGGCAATGTGACCACCTGCAGTAAACTGGGGAATAAACTCAGTTTCCTTCCATTGCTGCCTTTCATGAGCTGTTAGCTATGATTTCTGCAAACTCTTTCCTAGAGATAAGTGACATGCCCCAGAAGGACTTTGATTTATGCTTTACATCTACTGGTTTTTGAGTCCAGAGCAACTATCAAAGTCCTCTTTAAAGAAACTACTGTTTGGAGAAGAGCCATGTTCCTGCTATCTCCTAGTGCCACGGGCTCTGGGTGCTGCTCTAAATTACACCCATCTCTTTCTTCTTTTCCACCCTTCTTTACCCTTTCCAAGTCCTGGCCATCCTGAGTTATGCTGCTCTCTTTAACCCTCACTAAATGCTGATGTTTATTGCTCTGCTCCGTGTTGATGCAAAAAACTGGAGGTGAAAAGGGACACCAGGTGTCACCTGTCCCCAGGACTTGCACCTACAAAGCAGGCAGTTGCTTTGGTCTCTTCTAAAGGCTTGCAGGGCTGCAGCACAGGAGTGGTTTTGGAAGGCTCAGAACTCCACATCCCAAGAGCTTTCCTGGTGTCTGCAGCTGTTTTGGCACACAGTGACAGTTTGGAAGTCTGAAGTTCTTACCTAGAGTGAATTTCCTCTTTGGAAAATCATGTACTTTTCACCTTTCTCTGCCAGGGTTCTTTACCCCCTAAGTAAAACATGGCATTAAAGAGCATGTTCTGCAGAGCAGCCTCAAACCAACTGAGTGTAAAGCTCTGTGTTCCTGTTCAGCCTGCAGTGGACTGGCCTCAAGTCACTTGCCACACAGGGTCTTTGATGGTGTAGCCTGGATTTTGGGTCAGTCAGAAAGTCTCTTTCTGGAGATTGATGATTCCTCCCTTTACATGCAGTGCTTTTGTGCCAAAGGACTGGTGTGTGCCAAGGAGGGATGAACTGACTGGGGCCAGTCTGTACCCAAAAACTGGGCTACTCCCAGTTCCTTCATTAGGAGAGGAGAAAACAAGTTGCTTTTCTTCTTTATGTAACCGTCAGAGAGTGGTATCCAGCCTTACTGAGACTCTGCCCTGGCTAAGAGAAATATCCATATTTTGGAAATAATTTTCTGCCTCTTATCTTCTTTTACCATTTTAGGAGAAAATCCTTTTTTTGTCTTTTGCTGGTAGAACACAACCCTTCCACTTCTGGCAAGCACAGAAGGACACTCATGAAATCTTGATGATTTTTTTTAAAGGAAACAAAAAAAGGGTCATCATCACTATCTTTAATACTGAAATGTCAGGAGAAGTAGTTATTAAAATCTTTCAGTGACTTCTGCAGCCTCTTAATTCCTAGCCCCTGGCAAAAAGGTGATAGGGTAAGTGTTGGGTTACGAAGCATCTAAAAATGTTCCATGCAATATTCTTTCTGTATCCAGGACTGGATTCAGTTTGCTGTGTTACCTAGGAAAGTGATTCTTGATCAGAGCTGATGAAAGAGAACTGACTCTGACATTCAGCTGTACAGACTCAGAAATCTGCCTTGGTGAAGAAAATAGAGGATCAATCCCTGTATTTCATCTTTGTAAACTTCTTTTGCAGGTTTCAGATTTTATTTTGCTGCAGTGGGGATTGAAAGTCAGGTTTCCAGTTAATGTAAAAATTTTCTGAGTTCGGGGTAGTGATGATGATTTACACACACATCTTTTTACCATCCAGCCCAGCCTTATAAGTGCCTGGTGGTGCTGGTGAAGAAAAGTGAAATGCAATACTGAAGGATGCTTTTATTATGTCTGTGAAAGCACCTTTAAGGATGCAGATCTTTTTCCTCTCTTACCAGAAAAGTAAGAATAACTTGATGAGAAAAAGCACCTGCAAGTTTAGAAGCATCCTCCGTTCTGTGGCGGGGGCGATGCGCAGGAGTCCGGCTGTGCCGGCAGGAGGGACCCAGCAGCATGTGACATGTGGTGTGACAGACTTTGCCTGGCTCTGGCTTAGCCCCTTCCCTGCCTGGTGCATTCCTGGGGTCCCTCTGAGGAGTCCCTGCACTCTGGGAAGCTGCCTGGCACGGACAGAGGGGCAGGATGCTCCAGAGAGGGAATTTCATGGGGTGAGATGGATGATCGACAGCAGCACCACTGGGGACAGTGAGAGAGGAACAGCGCAGAATCCAGAGTCTGGGAGTCCGAGATGGGAAGTGCGAGAAGGAGAGAGATTGCCTCGTACTGAGGAACAAAATGATTTTCCCCTCTCCCTCCTGAACTCTAAAACTTGAAACACCAAGAGCACAGTGGATTTATGCTTTTACAGATCATTGTGATCCAGACTTTGAAGTAAAAGCAGCTGTGGAGCTCTAGGGGGGATGCTCCATACAGAGTTCATTAATAAGGTAAGTCCTGTTTCTCCTGTTCTTGTAAGATGCTGAAAAAGTGGGTGTTTACATGCACAAAAATATGCAGGTGCAAAATGGCATGCACAGATACACACCTGGATGCTTACATTACCTATTTTCACTGTATTCTTAATTTAGGTCCATTTTCATATTGTCTTCTCTCATACTTAGTTTCTCACAGAATCCTTTTGACTGTTATTCTATTTTTTGTCTCCTTCCTGTGGAATAAAATGTTTCATCATAGGAATGATGGCATTAGGGTGCAGCCTTCTGAAATGTACCTGAGAAATTCAGAAAAAAATTCTTGAAGTTTTGATATTGCATGGTATCATTTACTCTCTTCTCTTCTCCACCCCTTCTGAAGGCACTGGAGTCTCCAGGCATGTGTGATATAACCAGGGATAATTTCATGATGTAACAAGACTGGCCAGTCTAATGGCATTTTGATAAATATTGTCCTTTTTTGGGCTGGTTTTTCCATCAGTCTTTTGGAGTTCTGCACAAATCTAGCATTGCCTTTATATCAGAATGAATTTGGAAATGAACTGATCGCTTGCGACTTTGGGCAATACCAGGAGCCTAAAACAGCAATTGATTTGCTACTAATTATCTGATTGGTATTGATTTAACACTGATTACTGGTTATTTTCAAAGTAAGAAATTAAAATTAGTATCCCAAAATACTCCCTTACAACGAGAGAAAAAGTATTTGCAGAAACTTTGTTCACAGACAGAAGGGAACTGCCTGGAGTTGTACAACTATAGGTCAGCACAGGGTTGTGATGGCACTTTTCACCAAAGAAAATACAGTTCTTTGTATTCAGCAGAGCTCTAAGCTTCATTTAATAATAAAATAGCACTGAAGTACTCACCTGAGAAACAGGCATCAGTATATCCTTGTATTTGCATGCATTTGGAGGATGTTTCTTTGCTGAGCTGGGTGCAGACACCCGCTCTGTGTGCCTGCCTGCACCCCAGTTTGCAGTGCTGAACTTCCTCAATAGTAAACAGGCAGCAAAAGGACCATTTTAATATCAGGGTCAGCCTGGAACAAGAGGAGAGAGATCCAGCAGAGAGAGAAAGTTGCATTCCCAGCCCCTGACTCGTTACATGACTGCATGGAGATGACTAAGCCTCTCTAAATAAGTTTATGAGCTGGAAAATAGTTGTGCATTTAGTTACCCCAAGCCTTATGTTTTACATGAGAACGGATCAGATGAGATTTCATGTGCTTGTCTGCCAGGAAGCCACTTGTTCTTCCCTGGGACAGGGTCAGGCATTTGTGTGTCTCCAGGACGTTTGTTTAGTGGACAAATGGGCAGTGATGTCGAAGCAGAGGGACAGGATTTCCTCTGCAATAAGAAACTTCTACGGAAAAGTGCTCCACGAGCCTAAACCAAAATTTCAGGTGCTGTATCTTGCAGGCTGGCATTGTCTTTCTGTTCTTCAGCTGGACTTGTTTTCACGGCTTTTCCTTGTTGCTTTTTCTCCAGTGGTGCTACAATTGGGTTACAGTTTTCTTGGTTAAAACGCCACTTGCTGGGTTACTGAGACTATTTTTTGTTCTCTCTAAACGATGCTTGGCTGTGACTGCTTTTCATTGTCTCCTAGACACTCTCTGCTGATTATGTAGCTCCCAGATTTGAGTGGCACATGCTTTTTTCACAAGTCAACCTCAGGGAAGCAGGAGTGTGAAATGCTGTGCTGTCACTACCATAGAAAGAGTCAATAAAACCTTTACAGTCTGTTCAGATCCTGTGAAATGTCTGCCTCTGTTTTCTTTAGCTTTGTTTTGGCTCAGGTCTACAGAGACAGCCAGGTTCCCTCTGCAAGATTAGGAGAGGGGTAGAGCCAGATATTTGCCATGTTACTTTGCTGTAGCAGCTTCACGGAGTTGATCTGGTCACTACCAGGACCCCCAGGAAAAATATTGCAACATAACATGGCCCTGTCTGCCCCAGACAAGAGCAGGGGCAGGTGCCCTGAGATTCATGATCAAGGTGAGCTCAAACATGGATGTAAGGAAATTCTGAGGTGTCAGGATGCAGTGGGAATACAGATCTTTTCCTCCTGATAGGCTGGCTGAGGCACTGAGGAGCTTTGCAAAGAGCCATCAGATCTTGTTGCAAGGTTGTTGCCTACGATGCTTTGCAGTTAGGTTGGGTTTAGGGACTAAAGCCCAAGCAGAAGAAAATCTCTATCGTTGTTTACCAAACATTTACCTTTACATGGTTCTTAATTTTAATTTCCCAAATTGAGTTGTTTTCAGTGCTTCTTAAATGCCTTCTATTCACCAGAAAAAATAATGTTTGCTTTTGAATTCAGGTTCTTCTGAATCTATCTTATTGATTTCCTCTCACCTTCCCGCACTTAGACCTCTTGCAATTCATGCATATTTTGTGGTATATTATCACGGTGAATCGAAATTTTTTTTGAGTCATTAAAAGCACTTTTGATGCCCAATTCTTGACAAGTCAATATTCTCCTACCCTTCTCCATGTGTATTACCTGTTAAAGGCACCTGAATTTCCCTTTGTTGCATACAGCCCTGGTCATAACTCATTTTGCATCAGCAAGGCTTCTATCAAGGTTGAATTCAGCAGATTATTGGATCTGCACTAATCACACCCCTAAAATACTGACAGGAATCCCTAATATTATTCTTCCCCAAAAGGATCTACCTGTATCAGTTATTAAGGATTTGGGAGGAAAATGAATCTCTCTGACCTAAGGATGTAAGTTGTTTTAGAAGTGTGTGATCTCATGTTTCTTTCTTTGAAAATTTTGGTTAACCTCAGGAAAAATTTACCTCAGGAGGCTGTGAAATTTCCATTATTAGGAATAGTCAGGACACTCATCCGTAACAACAAAACCAGGATTTAACCTGCTGTGAAATCAGATAAGGGCTGAAGGAAATATTCCACTATTTTCACGCCCCAGCACCTTCAGATTCTGTTTCTGGACAGAAATATGTATCTGGCCATTCTCAGGGATATTAGCAGACCAGAGAGCATTATTTATTGTTTTATTGAGCTATGGGAAAACACACCCACAGATAAATTGCATAACTCGGATGACTTCAGGCTTGTGGATGTTGTTACGTGTCCTCTGGATATTGAGGACTAACTTTATAAATTTTGAAAACAATAATGCTTGTGGTTTTTCACATCAGCTATTGAAAACATCACAGGCTGCTGAGACTCATCTGAAATTTCAGTTTTGATCTCTTTATTGTAAATAAATCGGTTTTCTTCTGAAGATGCTGTCCTGGGGGAAAAAACCCCCACGATTTCAGATCTCAGAGTATACCTGCAAAATCTTAGTCTGTCATAGCTAAGAAGTTCATTTGTACTTCATTGTACCTCCCCATCCCTCAGGACACTTTGTGGTTTGTAATAATTTTCCAGACCAGCAGAACACATTATTCTTGCTCGGATCACTGACTTGGGAGCCATTGCACCAGAACACATCAGTCCATCAGTCCACCTTCCCCTGTAGATGCAGATTCCCTCTGTTTTCCTTTAGGGGGAAGAGGTTTAGCAACTTGCTGAAAATTGCACATCAGTCAAGAAGAAGGGATGAGACTTGGCAGGACCCAGGGGGTTGCTCTGTGCTTGATCCTCCAGACCTTTCTGCTCCCTCAGAAGGGTAGGGACTGTAAGAATTTCCTTCAGAAGATGGGAAAACAGGTAGACTAGGATGGAAAAGATGGGCAGTGGCAAAGTCTTAGTGTCTGATGAAATATAAATGGACAAAACCCCAGCCAGGACAGGTTGTGCCAGTGGTTTAGAGTTGCTGAGGCAGCAGTTACCCTAAAGCTCCCACCTTCTCCAGGTGATGCTGTAGAGGAATATGGGACCCAAAGGCCTCACAGGCTGGAGTTTGTTTGGGGCATGGAAAGTCTCGTGCTGTGTCTGCTGTGATCCAGCCACTGAGGGGTCTGCAAACCCCTGAAACCAAATGTCAGTGCCAGGTAAATAATGGAAATAAACTCATGGGGCAGGGTTAGATTGGATATCAGGAAGGAATTCTTTGCTGTGAGGGCGGTGAGGCCCTGGCACAGGTTGCCCAGAGAAGCTGTGGCTGTCCTATCCCTGGAAGTGTCCAAGGCCAGGTTGGATGGATCTCTGAAGCAACCTGGTGTAGTGGAAGGTGTCCCTGCCCTACAGCAGGGGCTTGGAACGAGATGGTCTCTAAGGTCCTTTCCAACCCAAACCATTCTATGATTCTGTGATTCTGTGATAAATTACAGGTAAAGGTCAGGTCCTTTTGGTTGCTGTCACTCAACTCCTGCAAAACATCATGCTTGTGGCAACTCTGTGTGAAATTTCCCTGGATTTGCCTAAACCCTAGGAAAAACATCAGGTGCTTTGTAGCAAAAAACAAGATTTTCTCCCCCCTCGTTTTGTGCCCTCCCTACAGGAGGAAGAGGTCAGGAAGGTAATCCCTGTTATGTGGTCAACTTCTATCCTGAAAGAGGTGGCGATGGCATGTCCTGGCCTTCCTCAGGGTAAGAACAGCCTGGCCAAGCCATGAAGGACATGTTGAAACACCTCCAGTGAGAGATGAGGAGAGAGCAGGGAGCAAAACTGATGTAGGGCTGGCAAAGCTGCATTGATTAGGCCAAACAAGAAACCTCAAATCGCTTTTTCTTTCTTTAATCGCAGAAGTTTTGAGGCTAGATATTGACATTTTATAGTGTCTGAGTCAGGAGTTTGCATCTCCTGAGGTTGGCTATAGTGGAACAGTTCCATTTTAAAGAATATATTATTTAAAAGTGGAATTGTTCTTATTAATTAAAGATGAGTGTCTGTCTGATATAAGCATGAAGCCATTTCTAATAATCAGAGCGAGTTGGTTTCTTTTGTTTTGGTTTTAAATCTGTTTTCACAGGCACTGGGGGCCTTCCAGCACAGAATGTGCTGGGAAGAGGGTCAGTAGATGGGCTGGATGGCAGCCTGTGGTGCAGTGCTCTCTGCTCCCAGCTGTGGACACTGGAGATGTACCAGTGTGGAATCCTTTGGTCTTCTGAGGCAGCAAAACCAAAGCAGTCCTTGATAACTGGATTACTTCCCAGTGCTTGTCCAAGTGTGCCTACCACACTGCACGAAGCACTTATGTCACAAAATATCTTCTGAGAGCCTGAGTTTTGATCTATCATTATTAACCAGAATCAAGGAATCAATAATAAACAGGCTTGTCTTATCATTCAGTTTTTTCTTTTTCTTTTTATATTTTCTTTTTAGTGATTGAAAAGTGTACAGCCTTGGAAAAATGAAGGTCCTGAACAGCAACTGTTTTGCTCTGCAGATCCACTGCTGTGGGTCTGCACTGCCTAGGAAAGTAAAAGTAGCTGCAGACACTGTGACAACCAATCCTTAAGGGGAAGGAAGCACCTAACACTCACATAACCTCTTGGGAACTTATTATTGTCAAATTTTTAAAAAAGTATTGCATGTTTTTCAAAGCCCAGTAATAGTTTTACTTCACAGTCTTGAGACTGAAAGGAAATAGAAGCACTGAACCAGGACTTTATTAAAAATACCTGAGTGGTGTTTAGCCTGAGGTGGGGACCACAGACACTGAGGGTAGTGTGGAACTGGTTGCCAGAGAAGCTGTTGATGCCTCATCCCTGGAAGTGTTCAAGGCCAGGTTGGATGGAGCTTGGAGTGACCTGGTCCAGGGGAAGGGGTTCCTGCTCATGGCAGGGGAGTTGGAGTGGAACAATCTTTGAAGGTGCCTTCCAACCCAAGCCACTCTATGATTTTGTGATCTGAGTGTATCTTTTCTCTCACTCCTGCCCTTCCAGTGCTCCTGTGGGATGTCACATTAGGGTTTTTGGGCAGATACGTTGTGACAGGTAGGCATGAAGTGTTTTCCTGGTATCAACAGGCCAAAAGCTGTTGTTCCAAATGTTCTCCATTTCTCTCTTGTGGGAGGAACATGACACATATCAAATCTGTTGTTTTATATCATTACTAGCACAAAAGCAGCAGTGGGATGTGATGTGATGGAGCACAGTGCATACCTGAAATGTAAAAAATGTTAAACTTTTAATTTAGTGCATTCAAAGTGATGTTTCCTCTTCAACAGGTGGGAGTGAATCTACTGTAGAATAACCAGCAGCCTGGTGGTTAAACAAGCCTACTACTAAGGACAGAAGATAAATTTGCAGTCCATGGCTTGAATCTTCAGGATTTAGTCCTAAAGGGAGATTAAACAAAGCCCATTTTTCTTAAAAGAATCTCTTCTACTTATGCTAGGAGATTTTAAAAAAAAAAAAAAAGTTGCTTTGTAGCTCTTTTGAGATAAGTTTTCTGATCATTGTTATTTATGTTCCTAGAGCATTGGGAAATACTTGGCTAAGGATGTGTGTGGCAGACGTGAGTTCTGACAGTCACCAGGGTCTGTGTCCCCAGTGCAGCAGCCAGGATGGTGTGGCAGGGCAGGGAAATGCCCACTGGGACCTTTGCCTGTGCCTCCACAGCCCCTGTCTATGAAAGGAGCTCCTCAAAATACCCAGGGGAAGTTTAGGATAAAAATGACACTTGACAGTGTGAGCTGGGATCCAGCAGACACTGAGAGCTGACTGGCTTTGCTGTGGAGACACTGAGAAATGGATGTCATTGGACAAATTAAAGGAAGAGAGAATTACCTTTTTTCCTCCTAAAAAGATAATATTTGCTGGCACTAATTTATCCTTTTAGCTTTTGTCTTTTACTGATTTGGATAAAATTATTCATAGTTTTATTGTTTTTAACATATGAGAGAGCAGAAAATTATTTTCTTAATTAACACAATTGATAGTGTTATCACTTTAGCTGTATTAATCTTTCAAAATGAGCCCTACTGACTCCTTCTATTAGACATCTTTTGTTTCACTCTGCCATTTATCCCTTGGTAAATTAATCTGCTTTTACAAATAATTGCAACTCTTGTCTGTGGGCCATGACTTGGGAAATAATGTTTGATTTCTTGTGCTCTCTTGTCAAGTCCATTAAAGCATCCCTGCCAGAGTAACTTCCACAGACGATTTCAGCAGCATCTGAGAATAGCTCAGTTTCTGGGATTCCTATGGCACTCACTACACACCGCTGTTTTCCATACTAAATAACTTCTGTCATTGAGCTACAGGATGCTTTTAGTTTTTTCAGATTTTTTTTTTTAATGGTTGGCATTAATATTTCCTTCATTTGCCTGCAAATTTGCAAAAAGGCTTTCCCCACTTAATACCAGTTTGGCTGTTGTACATAATTTGAGTACATCCATTTTTGGCTGGCTAACAGAAGCACAGTGACTGTTTTCTTACTAATTTAGGTTAATTACTAATTTAGATTTCTTACTAATTTAGATTCTTACTAACGTAGATTAAGGACTTCAGATTTTGCCACTATGGACCCATATTTGTCTAAGCCCCATGTAAAAGGATACAATAACTTGAACCTGGGTTATTACACCTCCCGTTTGTAGCTTCCCAGAATGTTTTAGGAGTTCACAGGAACTTGAAAGCGATGAGAATTGGTACTAGCATGGATCACTGGTGTTTCTATTAAAATAATATTTTACAGTCCCTGTTGCTGACTCGTTAACTTTTAGGAGCTGTGGATCAGAAGATTTATGACCTTTATGAACCATTTAATACTGTGATACCTTATAAAACACATGTATAAATAAAACCAACAGAGTTAGCAGTTCAAATCTTGGTTCCTGAAATAATTCATTTGTGAAAATGCATATCCCCTACATTTGCTAGGCTTTGCCTTCTAGTGTGAAAGTTATCCCTTTCCATATTTTTCTACCCAATATTTAGACACCAAATGCTGATTAGGATTATAGCTTTTCTTGACTTGGAGTTATGAGAGGACTAATTATTCTGCCCCGTTTATTACATCTTTTTCTGTTTTATGCACTATAAAAGTGAGATTGATTCTGGAATAAAGCTTCATTTCGGGGGGCACAGTTAATTCCTGTCTAATCAGGATGATGAACTTCTTTTAAAAACCATAATCAAGAATTAAGTTCCTGCATTATATGTCACTAACAATTTTTGTGTAAATCAAGCAGAGTTGTTTTTTATCTTTTTATATCTGAAACTTATTCTTAATTCACCAGATATGACTTAAAACAATAAGGAAAGTTTGCATACCTACTTGGAAGTCAGACATTAATTTTCTTTTGTTTTTGTAGAAAATTTTCAAGAAATAATTTGCTCTCTTTGCTTAAAGCCAAGGTAAGGTGTTTCTTTTTCAACAACCAGAGAGGATAGTCTGTCACAACATTAACACTTGCAAGCAGGTAAACAACTTATATCAAATGAAGCAGCAAAATTTTCCGTGTCTAGGTGGACCAGAGAGGGCTCCCTCCTGTCCCAAGTCTGTGATTTGTCTGGCAAATCTGCACCTTTGCTTTAAGGCAGATTAAAAATCCCAGTGTCTGGACTTCTGGCTGAGTTTAGTGTACACAGAAGCTGAAATTTCCCTTTTAAAGCTACTTTGTTTGTGTGCTTGGAAGTAGCAAAACATTGTCCTTGTGAGCCACCTGATACTGGCTTCAGTGAGAGATTCTACTGTGGCTCAAAAGAGGAACATGCCCTTAAACACTTTGATATTTGTGTCAAACCCAGATTGTGCTGACAGGTCCCAGATGTGCTTTTCCTTTTGCATCACTTCAGCCACCCATGGGGTTCAAATGCTGCAGCCACAGAGCTGTGGGACTGTGCAAGCTGGGGGATAGAAAAGCATCAGGATCCTTTTAAAGGCTGGGTGGAATCTGGATCAAGACCTGTGGCTTTGATAGGACAGACAGGATGACCCTGATTATTTCCCAGATTCATGCTTTAGTCCATCCTTTCGTACAAGATGGTCTTTTTAGACTGTCCAGGCTGTTGTACCAGAGTACCTGATCCAAACCTAAATGGCTGCTCTGCTGTCTGGAACAGTGAATTAAAGAGAAAAAAGATTACAAAATAATACATTTTAAAAATAGTTAATTAATCAGCCTTTTTTTTTTAAAGTTTAAAAAAACCCCCAAAAAACTGAAGAAAAGCAATGAAGCTGCTTGACGCTGTGAGCTGGGTGGCCCAGGGAGACACTGCAGAATGGGGTAGGGCTGCTGCAGTTTGTTCTGGCCTCAGGGAGCAGATCCCAACCCGCTGGTTGAAGCTCACATCAGCAGAGAAAGAAGAGAGAGGGGTTCTTTGTACAGGCTCCAGAAGGTTTACTTCTCTGAAGGGTCCAGGGACAACAAACAATCTTAGGGAAGGGTCCAGGGTTCTTATACTCAGATAGGAAGGGGTGGAGAAAAGGGAAACAACCAATTGGGTATGGCAAAAGGGGTGGAGTTCACACTGGAATAACCAATTACAGGAGGAGGGAGTTAGAACAGGGGCCCAATGAGGCATCCAACAAAGAGGAACTTTCTAGATACCATGCATATTGAACGGGGGAAATACATAAACATGAATCTTTATATAAAACTGGGTGGGGAATAGACAAACGAATCATAATCTAATACTCTAAGTAGTAATGCTGAGGACTGTGGGAATTCACTCTAAAACTGGGGTAGGTATGAGACCTCAGTACCTGTCCACCAGGACTCAGACTCTTGTGGTTTGTTATTCACCCTGGTGGTAGCTGTGACCACTGCAACAGCTGCTGAATTTTAAATAGTTAATGCTGCTTGGAGCCATATTCCTGGGTGACCTTTTGTTTTCTTTCATGTCTAGTGTAGCAGTGTGCCTTCATGGTTCGCTCCCCTTCAGTAATTTTTTCCCCACAAAGCTGGAAGGACAGTAGGGAAAGGGTTGTGAGTGCTTTAGGTGTACACGGGTGTGCCTGGCCACACAGGTCTGTTATTGCCAAGGCTGCCTGTCTTCAAGATGCAGAAGAGAGAGCAAATGGGTAAAATAATGAAGCATTTTTTTTCTTGTCATTTAGTTTCCCTCCAAGTTGGACTTTTGAGGAGAAAAACTTAGACCTTCACAGCTTGTCCCAGGTCCCACAGGAAAAGTTATGGAAGCCCTGAATCAAGTGCTAAGTTCATGAATGCCACTCCTGCCCCACCAAGCACTCGCAAAAGGAATTGGGGTGTCTGAATGCCCTCAATATCTCCTGGCTGGGTGGCTTCAAACATGGCAAAAATGTTTTTGTCTTATGCAGAAGTTCCTCATTTTACTTCTTCAGTTGTCCTGGAGGGATAACTTTCACGGGTGTTTGCGAAATTCCCATTTACCTATATCAGGGTTCACTATATTGATATTGGCACGTTTGACCTCAATAACCCATTTCCACACAAAAGAGAAGGAAAGAAAACCCAACAAACTTTCCTAGATGAGTCTATTATTTGATACTCCTGCTGCTTTGCAATTCCAACAGCAATTGTTGTTCATAATTGTAGCCATTAGAAGTTATTTGCATTGGAACACCACACCTAAGGAACTCTAAGGAGAATTTATGGGTGTAATTTTTCACTTACCTGTAAAATTTGCAGGGCTGCCATCTGCAGACACAGTGCCCCTCAGAATACAAAGAAATTGCTGGGACTGTCTTGCAGATAATTCCCAGTTTCTTGGCATTGTGAGTGTATAGGTAAAGACAAGTAGCACAGGCTCAGCTCCAGCTTTCCTCGAGTCCTGTCACTGGTCATGAGAGTGAAGAGATCAGTCCTTGCCCCTCCTCTTCCCTTCATGAGGATGTTGAAGCACCGGTGAGGTCTCCCCTCAGTCTCCACCAGGCTGAACAGACCTAGTGCCCTCAGCTACTCCTCACAAGGCTTCCCCTCCAGAGCCTTCACCATCCTCATGGCCTCCTCTGGACACTCTCTGATAGCTTAATGTCTTTTATCATATTGTGGTGCCGTGTGAATAATGATATTCTTGCATAAAGTAAGTCATGAAGTAAATTATGGCAGGATGCTTTATGTGATTTTGAATTGTATCCTGAAATGCCCTGGGAAGTGGCATAGCAGAATTGAAGATGGGAAGATGCAGCCTGTGCGTGAGCAAAAAAGTCTTCTAGCAGCAGATGTGGTCTATTGCAAACTCTGTTCTTTTGTTTTTCAGGCACTTAACTGGACATGAGTGGGATGGCATCAGATCACAATTCCTCCCAGGAAGAATACATCCCACACTATCTCCAAAAGGAAGACCCCTTTGCATCAAAGCTTTCTAGAGAAGCTGACATCATAGCTGGCTTTTATTTGACAATAATTGGTAATGATTTTGTAATTGGCCTTTGAAATATGACTGTGCCACTGCATCCTTGCAGCTCTCAGAAAGGAGGCAGAAACTGCTGTTCATTAGATGTGTAATTACATATTTTTTCATACTAGAAAGAAAAATCCAGGAGGGAGGGGAGAGAATATGTTAGAAATAAGGTGTTAACAGTTAATGTCAACAGATAATGCTGCTGCAGGTAGCCAAAAGTGACTAGCAATAGATGTTCCAGCAAAAAGTGAAGAAATACTCTTCTTTTTTAGATAACTGAGAGGCTGCTACCCTGCAGTTTAATTTTCCCTGGGCAGAATAGGGTTTTCCTCACTATGCCATGTGTGTTTTATGGCCTGTTTTCAAAGCCTGTCTCATGAGCCTACAAAGCAGTGAATACCCTCAGATGTGCTCATGTGAACCTTGCTCAGCTCCTGGCATCATCTGCCCTCTGTTACACGTTATACTGAGCAATATTTTCTGCCTAGCAGCCTCCCCATCCTTTTGTGTTGGAGTCCTTTACCAGGTTCAAAGTGACCTTTCAAGCAGAATAAATAAAATTATCTATTGGTTAGTGCACACCCTTGATGGCTGGGACTGATTTCTCTTTAAAGTTCTCATATGCCAAGGAGTCATCATTCAGCAGGAAAATGCTGGTCTCCACTTCTTCTAGGGATAAACTGGGCCTTCTCCTTGTTCATTTGCCTTCTTTACTTTATGGAGGAGGGCAGAGTTATGTCTTTTTGTGTCCATATTTGCCTCAACACCTGAGGGAATGGCATGAAGCTGAGTCAGGCAGGTTTAGGTTGGATATCAGGAAAAGGACCTTCAACCAGAGGGCTCCCCAGGGCAGTGGTCACAGCTCCAAGCCTGACAGAACTCAAGAAGTGTTTGGGCAAAGCTCTCAGGCACGTGGTGAGATTCTTGGGATCATCCTCTGCAGGACCAGGAGCTGGACTTCGATGATCCTTGTGGGTCCTTTTCAACTCAGGATGTTGTATTGTATTGTTTTGTATTGTTTTGTATTGTTTTGTATTGTTTTGTATTGTTTTGTATTGTTTTGTATTGTTTTCTATTCTATTCTATTCTATTCTATTCTATTCTATTCTATTCTATTCTATTCTATTCTATTCTATTCTATTCTATTCTATTCTATTCTATTCTATCCCATTCTATCCCATTCCATTCCATTCCATTCCATTCCATTCCATTCCATTCCATTCCATTCCATTCCATTCCATTCCATTCCATTCCATTCCATTCTTCTTTATGTATTTTAAGTTCCTTTATGCTTTATGGTCTTAGTTCATGCAGTTTCTCATAGCTCAACAGCTGTTTTCTCAATAAAGCTGAGCTAAGGACATAGAACTCTTCTACAAAACCTGGACTCCAGGTGTCAGAAGACAAGGCTGGATACAGAGTGCACAGTGATTTTTTGACATTTATTGCAGTTTTGATTCATTGTCTTATTCAACCACATCTGCACAAAGATCTGTCAGTCCTACCTTTGTGTTTCTCATTCTTTGGTTTATATCCATCCCTCCTCTGTTACTGCCTTTCTGCTGACTGATCTAAGTAATCTTTTCCATAGGTAGCAGAGTTTTTATTATTTCCCTTCTATTTATGTTTCTGTTTATTTCTCATTTCTCTTCTGCTTACGTCTTTCTTGAAAAAATAATTAAGAGCAGCAGAGGTGACAAGTGAAGCTGTGTCTCGGTGCTGTTCTTGCTGTTCACATGCTGTTTTGTGGGTATCCTCACCTTTCACATATGTATTTTTTTTCTGTTGCTCTGCAGACAGGGGTCTTCACTGAACTCTCCAAAACAACACCCACTTTGGGTCTTTTTTCACTTGGTTAAGCAAACTTAGCTTTAATCCCAGGAAATATGTTTGATGGATGAATATACACTGTGTTGCCTTGTTATATTCGCTGTATTTAGTGTAGATTTTTCTTTCTCCAAAAATTACCCCTGTCAGATGTGAAACATCTTGAAAAACACAGACATAATCAAATTAAGGCAAGGAACAAGAATCAAAAATTTCCAGTGAAAAGCCAAAATCCAACCATAAAGGCACAGACTTTCGTGAGCAGTGTGAGGAAATTGAAATTATAATTTTAAAAGGTCTCATAATGATTTTGATATTGGACTTGTGAATTCATCGTACCCAGAGGCCTGAGCCAGGGTAGTTCAGGCCACAGCTCTGCTGTACCTGTATGTATCTGTACACATCATATCCTAGATTTAGCTCCAAATTTAACCTTATTTGTGAAGTGTTTGTTTTGCATTGCATTTTACTTGGTTAATTACTTTGTCCTTGTGGGCATCACAAACTTCACTAACAGCTTTCATTAGAGCCAATTACGGTCTTCCCGTATCCATATAAAGGCTGAATTTGCTTCTTCCTTGGACTTGGATCTATAGAATAAGGATATTAGGAAAAAGTCCTTTGTTGGAAGAATGGTTCAGCGTTGGAATGGGCTGCCCAGGAGTGGTGGAATCATCAGCCCTGGAAGTGTTCAGAAAACGAGTGGAGGTGGCACTTCATTATGTGGTTTGGTGGGCATGATGGCGTTCAGTCAAAGGCTGGACTTGATCATCTTGGAGGTCTTTTCCAACCTTAATGATTTTATGGTTCTGTGTCTGTGTTATTTTGTTATAACTGGTGATTCAAACTAAACCTGTCACATTTTTCCACTGAACTTTCCCTACTCCTTTGCAGACCCCTTCTGAGAAATTGTGGCCCCTCCTGAGGATGAACTGTGTGGACAGGGAGGGACAGCAGGGAAAGGAAAGCAGGAGGTGGGAAGCCAGGACTGCTTTTGTGCATCTTTTGCACTTAAGCTGTGTAAGGCGCAAGTGAGTTTAAAATTTCTTTCAAAAAGGGGAAGAAGATGAAGAGTGAGTGAACAAGGCTGGATCTTATCAGGAAACTCAGCAGAGCTTTTGGGGTCAGACTGGTTGTACAGCTAAAGTATTGCAGTTTGAAAGAGAAAAAGATTTTTTTTTGTCTTTGAAAAAATCAGGAGTCTTGACTAGTCTTTGATAAATTC
The DNA here is from genome assembly GCA_013398115.1 of Falcunculus frontatus. Classification (NCBI taxonomy): domain Eukaryota; kingdom Metazoa; phylum Chordata; class Aves; order Passeriformes; genus Falcunculus; species Falcunculus frontatus. Next base: position 318,343 of record VZRV01002112.1, read on the forward strand.
TCTGTGAGTGCATGATCTTTTGTTCTGAATAGTTCATTTCCATGTGTAGCTTTCTAATTGTCCAGGAAAAAAAAAATCACACTAAATGCACATGGTTATAAGGATCCAATTCTTTTGTTTTTTTCGCTTCCCCTACCAGCTTTTTCATCACTGCCTTGATTGATTCACTGTACAGCCAGGCAGGGTGACGAGCTACTGAGCAGGGACCCGCTGGCTGCCAGCTCCTCTGAAACCCCTTGGCAAATCACTGCTGATTTACAAACTGTTGCTGCACACTTCCTCAGCCTGTTATGAAACAGCTTAATTGAAAACAAAATACTGAACTACCTTTTTTTTTTAAAATTTTATTTTCTCTGATGGTTTAGCGCTGCTGTCAAGTTGGGGAAGTGGAAGCTTATTTCTTCAGATGGCTACTTTTAAACACTTTCCCCTCTCACTGCAGGTTGTGTGTCTCAGCCTGGCTCTCTCTCTGCAGGTGTCACTTTTTTAGTTATCACATCCTTGGCTCTTTGTTTATATCCGTGTAACAGTGCCATGGTGCCATGGACAGTTCTCCTGGAAAAGAGCCTCTATTTTATATCTGAAGAGTCTTTTTCCCCTGTTTCCAACCTGCCAAAGCTGGGAGCCTCCTCCAGCAAGGGCTTCAGCTGACTGCTGGGAAAGTAACTTAACAGCAGGAGAAATGGAGCATTAGATGCCTCGTCTAAGGAGATTATAAAGTTTTGATCACCAAGGAGTTAAAAAAAAAATTCAGACAAGCAATTGTCAGATGCAGGCGTAGACAAAAGGCAACACAAATTATCAGTGGATCCCTTCCAGACATGGGATTAGGAGGTCAGTGGGCTGGGGCTCTCTGAAACATTGATATTAATAATGAGCAGTGGCTTCAGAGCAACTTGGCAACTTCAGAGCTGCTTGGCTGATAGAGATGTCTCTCTAGACTGCCAGTCAGTTGAAAAAGATTCAGGAAAATGTCAAATGCTTTCAAAAGGTATTTCAAACTGGATGCTGGCACTCGAGTTATCCTAAATATCACTGGAGAGAAAAATGGCATTAAGAGAGAAAAGGATTAAAATGTATGAAAAATGCTTGCAGCATTGAGATTCATTCACTCAGCTGCAAGGAAGAAAATTATTCATATGAATACCTCTATCTGCTTATAATTCAGATTCAGTTTGCAGAGCCATAAGAGTAGGTTGTTCTTAAAATTTAATTCACCACAGGTAAATCAAATTTGATGAGAAAACCTAAGATCAATAATAAGACAGCTTCTGTCCTTCTGTTTATTTTTAAAACCATATAGAAAGCAATACTGTCAATATAAAAATAAAAAGAGTTTCCACTAAGTGTCGCATTTAATACTGAAAAATTCAAAATCAAAGTATTTTTCTCCCGAGTTTAGTAAACTTTTGGTTCCATAGTCACTCATATTTCTCGATAAATAGTTTGGTTTTAGTCTCTAGGAACCATTTCTCTCTCTGCCCCATGGATGTTCCCAGGCTGGGTTTCTTGGTTTTGTGAGGACAAGGAACCTTTGCAAGGGGACCATTCCTTCGATGGACCAGAGTAAATAATAAAATACCCATTTAAATACTGGATTATTTATTCCTGAATTACGAAGTTAATCAGCAAATAAGTAAATACCCATTTAATTACTGAGCTTCAGTTCCTGAGGTCTGGCCTGCCAGAAGACTCTGATGAAAATTACATGGTATTCGAAGGTACAATATTTGGAGAGGGAAGTGTTGCTGGGAGGCTGGGGGGCTGCTGGGGTCTGCTGGAAACAGAGCTTGCCCCAGCAGAGCCCTGAGTACAAGACAGCCCAAAGGGTGACTTTGATGCCTCATCAACAAAGGAAAGTTGGGTTGTTTATGACATTTTTGTAGTAGTGTGACAAGTTGGCCTCAGCTGGTAGCCAAGCACTCAGGACAGCCCTAACAGTGGGACAGGGGGAAATAGGCAGAGAAAATCAGTGGAGATAAAGACAGGGTGGAGATAAAGACAGGAAGATCCATTCCCAGTTACTTCAATGGTCAAACAGGCTCCTTGAGCACAATATAATTCAGAATCACAAAATGATAGAACAGTTTGGGTTGGAGGGAACCTTAAAGATCATCTTGTTCCAACTCTGATCACGTGGTTCCAACCCCCAAAGCTTAACATTTAATTAATGATTTAGGTGATGAGAAACAAAGGTGTCAAACCTAAAATACTTATGGAAAACACCTTTCCTCACCCTTTCCTGGGCTGAACTTCTCTCCAACATCTCCCTCATTGCTGTTGTAGGTCCCTTTGGTGAGGCAACGGCAGCACAGGCATCTCTACCACTCTTTTTACTCTTTTCTTCCGCATTTCCCTCCTTCTCACGTGTGAGGCTCAATGGACCGTGGTCCTGTTGGGTTTTTCACCTCTGGGTGTGACTCTTGCACCATGAGAGGGGTGTTGTGTGCTGTCCTGTGTTTCCACAGCAAAGCTCTCACTCTGAGTTTAAACTCTTTCAAATATGAATTAGTGAAGACACATTTTCTTTAAGGGAACTGGAAACCCTACAATTTTTTGTACTGGTGTGATTAATTCCATGGCAGATCAACCACTTGCAGTGCTGGTACCTGCTGGTCCTTGGATGGTGGTATGGGAAAAAATATGTCAGCCAATATGAGAATGATCCCTGCTGATGAACTGAATTCCACCTGGAAGTTAAAATCGGATTAATCCAATTTATTTTATAATTTTTCTTTCTTATGATAGAAATAAATTTTAACGTAAAATTTAAGATTTGCTATTAATATCTTAATTTACGTCATATTAGAAATTTTTCCCTCAACATCTGATTATTTATTTAATAAAGTTAGGGTTGGTCAGACTGTGGTCCCTGTGATTACAGAGAGCTGAATTTCATTCTTGTAGCTGTGTAAGTGTTTGGGTGAAAACTGGGTTGGTCAGAGCAGAGGGATTGTGGAGTTTCTGTGGTGAGCATTCCATCGATGGCTGTGCAGGCTCAGGTGGTGAAGGCAGTGCCCTCCTGCAGAGGGGAAAACAGCGTTTGCTGTGGGAGGGATGTGTCTGCAGTCGAGGTCTCTATGAACTGCTCAATGACAATGAGGTGATCACATTTCTGAGTAAAATGCCCAGCTTTAGGATAACAGGTCCAGGCTGAAAACATCAGGGAATTTCACAAGGAAGATGGAATATTGCTTTTTTTGAGGACTATTCTGATTTAAATGTTATTCTGTTTTCCATTATTACAGGGATCCTTTCAACTCTGGGAAATGGGTACGTTATTTTTATGTCCTCAAAGCGAAAAAAGAAGCTGAGACCTGCTGAGATAATGACTGTTAATTTAGCAGTGTGTGATCTGGGCATTTCAGGTAATTTCATGTTTTTATTTTCCCTCACTTTTACTGTCTCACCATTCTTCCTGGCAGCAGCAAGAGACATTCCTCTGGAAGTCATGGGAGTACCACATGCCTTTTGCTACCAATATTTCTGCTCTATTATTTGCATATAAATAACGGGGGAGGATGGAAAACAACATTCCTGAACAACTTGATGGGAAGAAATGAACAGTACAGAGGAAAAATTAGGGTTGATTTTATCAAACAGGCAGAGCTCCTCTTCACCCTGGCACTGGGCAGGTCTCCAAAGGCAGCTTCCATGAGCACCCTGGTACAATAACCACAAAAAACCTCAGTATTACAGGTGCAGAAAATTGTGTTTTCTTGCCATAGGGTGAAATAGAAAGGATCCAAGTGCCTCAAAAATACACGTTTAGCCAAATAATTGGAAAATGCTAGGGGCCATCAGCCCACCAAAGCTAATAGTTTTCTCTCTAGTGACCATCCTCCTTTGTGTCTGGATCAGAAAAAAATAAGCATTTGTGTCAATCTGTAGAGTATGAGCAACAACAGCCAGCTGGGAGGATTTTTATTTCAACCCCACAGTCTGGATGTCCTGGCATGGGAGGAGGGAGCTTTGGAGAGGTTTATGCAGAGTTGCAGAGATGGTTATTTTGGCTCTTGACATGGGATTGTTTCAACTGCTCACAGGGAAATACAGGGAAAGGGCTGGATGTTCTTTAGAAAAGGATATTTTGAATGACAGACAATCCAGTGGGTATCAGAACCCAGCTGACTGTGGGATCTCCCCAGTGCCGTACAAATGGAATTCTATTCCCATGCTTGCAGAGTCATCTGTCCCCTATGTGCTGTATGCACTGGGACCTCTGCCTCAGCTCCAGGGCACCCTTTTCCTACCCCTGTCTCTGCCAGATGCTTTTGACCTCATCTAAATGCCCAAAATATCACTCAGTATAAAATGATGGCTCCCAGCCTCCCCAGACTGACACCGTTTGAGCTCTCACGGCACAAGGCCAGGGAGCTCCTCATCCCTACACATTCCAGTGGTTTTGGTCAGTAAACTCAGATTTCTGAAGGAAATACTAATTAAGTAGAAGAAAGATGTTGGTATAAATATTGCTGCTACCACACAGAGAAATCCCAATGATTTCTTTGGCATTTCTCCCATGGAGACACTGTTTCCATCTCACAACAACTAGAAGTTAAGGGAAAAAAAACCAGACTGGCTTTTTCCTCTTCTGTGACATTCCCATTTTCTTTGTGTTTTAGGGATCTGTCTTATAAACCTCCTGTTTGACTCCTATGATAGTTACTCCAATGAGAGAGAGTGTTTCAGGAGAATTTCCCCAGCTTTATATATTGGATGTTGCCCAGAGAAGCTGTGTCTGCCCCATCCCTGGAAATGTTCAAGGCCGGACTGGATGGGGCTTGGAGCAACCTGGGATAGTGGAAGGTTTCCCTGCCCATGGCAGGGGGTGGAATGAGATGGTCTTTAAGATCTCTTCCAATCCAAAATATTCTGTGATTCTATGATTTGATGGATTTTAACAGGTGTCTCCTCACCATAAAAACTCTATGTCCCAACCATTCAAATTATAGCTTATTCAGGACCCCTCTTAGTGTGAGAGCTGCTAATTTCTCTGTTAAGGTCTGTTACCAACTCACCACTTGGTCACCCTGCTTTCTTCCCTGGAGAATCTCAATCTATCTGTGTGTTTAAATTTTGGAATTAAAAATAATGATTGGCAGAGCCATGCATGATATTTCTGCCTTCTCTATTTTTTTTTTTTTTTTTAATTAATGGGCGGTGCTAAGTTGAGAAATGTGATGTATTCTGTCTGCTGAACAAATTGAAGATAGGAACTTTTCCCCCAAAATCTTCGTATTTCACACACTTAACAACTTTTTGAAGAAAAGAGTTCTGCTTCCTGCATATTTCCACAGGGTGGCAGCAGCCCCTTGATCAAAGCTGCATCAGGCTCATTTTGCACTGACACCGTGCTCTGGGCTGCAAAAAGTCGTGGGGCTGAAGAGAAATTTGATTTTGTGCAAAGAAAAGTGTTAGCCTTTAAAGCTGGCAGTCATTTATATGACTAAAGTTGCTGAGTGTTAGCACAAATTCTAGACCTTGCCATATTTAATGTTTTTCTTGAAACCTTAATCACCAAGGTCAGCTTTTGCTTGAAAAATTAAAAATGCATTTATTCAGCTTGGAGAAAAGCACATCAGAGAAAAGCATAGGCAGAACTTTCCTTACAGGCTTAGACTGAAGGAAAGTAATCCAAAAATACCTTTTTAAAAAATACATCTGATTTTGAAGGGTTTTCAATACTGATGCTTTTGGCATAGAAGATGGAGCAAAAATCTTGCAATCTCTGCAAGATTCAGTTTTGGTAGAAATGCTTTAATTTTCTGTTAAGAATGAAATGAGAATGCATGGTTTTTCACCAGTTCAATGTGAAACGGAATGTTTTTAGGAAAAATCCAAAATATTTTCCTACAGATCACTTCAACAAAATGGAGATTTTGATCTTGGCTTTTATGAATAGTTTACCTTGTGGGGAATACAGTTTGAAAGATCATTTTTGCCCTCTTCATAAACGAATTCACTGAGCTTCTGTGACGTTATTGACACTGAGGTTCAGCCAGGGAAACCAGCCCAGGGCAGCTGAGATGTTTTCAAATCCTTGAGGTGCTCTGGCTGTTCCTGTGCAGGAAGGAATACAGTCACAGGAACGTGGAGTTCAATATTTAATGTTGTTTGAATGTTGCAGTTGGAATGTTCAGGCTGGGAAAATTTAAGATCAGGCTGGTAATTAAAACTGAAGAGTTTGGAAAACATATGTCCCTAGATTATAAATTTTTTGAATTTTCTGTTTCATTAAAGTAGATTTTTTTTCTTTGCCTAAATTAAGACCAAGAAAAAGGTAACAATTAGGAGAAAGTGGAGATTTCCAACTAGAAAATTACAATTTTCAAACTTTCTCTTTGTCAGAGTACTTACAAAAAATATGAATGATGTAAACCTGCTTTAAGGTGAGAACAGAACAACATTTGACCAAACTTCACTTCTTCCATAATGCAGCACTCATTTTTACATGTGGAGGAGTGAGCTAAAGTGCCACTAAGAGAGAGCCTCAGAAATAGTTACACATTTCCCATCTTTTTGGGGAAGCTTAGAATGTTTTGATATCTGTGTGCAGGTGACTTGCAAGGAGGCACCAAAGAAATGTGTGGCATGGAGAGGAGCTGAAACCGCTTCTGCAGCTCCAGCCCATGCTGTGACCATTTCTTTCCTTCCCACCTCTCACTTCACCTCACTATGTATCCTACTGCTGGGCCTTGACAGGTTTGCAAAAGTCCTTTTCGAAGGCAAATTTCTTTATCTTGTGCTTGAAGACACTCAGTTGGCTATAGGGATGTAGACTAAGTAGATCTGTGACTTGCTGTCACCCATCCTGTTTCAGTACTGACATATGTTTGCATGTGGACTTAACACATACTCTGAGGTTTTCAAATTGGGAAGAGCCTGTCCCTGACTGGTTCCAGAGTTTTGCTTTACCACTGGTTCCTGTGGTCTATAGTAAAGCACCTATTTCCAGCCCTCCTGCAGGCTTGGCTCATCCTACCACATCACTGGTGCCATAGGATCCAGCTACAGCTGTCTTAGGGTCTGTCCTGTGCATGGAGGGCACACAAGTCATAGAATCACAGAATGCTTTGGGTTGGAAGAAACCATAAAGACCATGTTGTTCCAACCCCCTGCCATGGGCAGGGACACCTTCCAGTTGACCAGGTTGCTCCAAGCCTCATCCCACCTGGCCTTGAACACTACCAGAGATGGAACATCCACAACTTCTCTGGGCAACCCATGAGAGTGTCTCACCACCCTAACAATAAGGATTTTCTTCCTAATATCCCATCTAAATTTACCTTCTTTCAGCTTAAAGTCATCATATCTACTTTGCCTGAAGCCCTTTCTCCATGTTGCAGAGCACTTTCGTTGGTGTTAGTTTTGTGCAAAGGAGAGGGTTTGCCTTTCTGATAAATGGAGATTTTCTCAATGATGGATTTTACCAGTGGGCTGACATTCTCTTCTCCTTTTGAAGTTGTAGGTAAACCCTTCAGCATCATCTCCTTCTTTTCCCACCGCTGGATGTTTGGATGGATAGGCTGCCGCTGGTATGGATGGGCTGGATTCTTCTTCGGCTGTGGGAGCCTTATCACCATGACAGCTGTCAGCCTGGACAGGTACCTGAAAATCTGCCACTTGTCCTATGGTAAGACAAATATATCTCTATATCTAGATAATTGTATTCTCTATGACTGCGGAGAAGCTATATTAAGTGCTGTAGTTTACGACACTGAAATCCTAATTAAGCTCTTCAGAACACTTTTCTTAAAAATAGAGGGGAGTACACAGATGAGAGAAACATATTTGCATGATCCAGGAAATCCCAGTTAAATATATTTTGCTGGACATAACACCCTCAATGTTGTCCCTCTGCTGCCTGCTTAAGCCGTAAGTTTTTGTAACCCCTCACAGATAAATCACTTTATTTCTATCAAAGTCTGTTAGCATTAACAGATGCAAGTACTGCACATATTGCAGGGTCTTATAGACCAACACATAAAAATATTCCTTATTAGATGCCTAAATTCCTCTGAGGTGTGTGGCAAAGCTATTTAAAACACCTAAGAGATTTGGAAGGGCAATAAGTCATAATGTGAAATCATCCCTCAAATATGGAAAAGGAACCTGAGAGGATGAAATGAATTTAGCAGTGTGAGGTGTTACCACCATATCCATCAATATCTTGTACCTCTGGAATATGATGTATTGTATGCTTCATTCTTTCCAGTTAAAGGATGTTGTCACAGTTTAGAAAAGATGTTCTTCTTGCATTTTAAGGGACTAAATTCCCATCCAAATACAGAGAATGCTCAAGGTGACTTTACAAGTAAGAAACGCCTTGCCCACATGACTTGAGGGACCCAATATCACTTTATGATGACATATAATATCGTTCATGTTAAGTTGTAAGGAATGTTTGCAGCTAGGAGGTGTAAGTAAGCCAGTCTGTGCAAGCAGATAAAAGCTGTGGTACTGTGCTAAGATGTGCTGTCATAGATCCTGATGTGTCCATAATTTTTTGCCTAAATGGGAGTACAGGGGAGGTCTCCTTAGCTGAGTTTTAGATACACCAATAATATTAAGCAGGATTTCAGTTCTTTCTGTAGAAGTCTTCTCAAAATAATTCAGTGGTAACACAAATCATAGACAATTTTTCACAGACTTGGTGGGCTGAAGTGAATATTTCATGTCTGGCTGCATTCCTGCCACCAGCTGTGGTGTTTAACATGACATCTTAGTTCATGAGAGACAAAATGCTTCAAAACCTTTATTCTCAAGGTTTCTGATCATGGTGGTCCATACAAAATGATGTAGAACAATAAACAAGCATTTATCATGCTCAGTCTAGGTGGTTAAAAAATGTCTCTCTTTTAATACTTACGCTATTGTTGCTTTGTTTTTCCACCTGTGAACACAACAAACCACTTTTCTGTCTCTCAGCCATCATACATGAATACATCATTTGTCAGGCAATGTTTTTTTTCCTTCCAGTGATCTGGATATGTAAAATCAGCTGGGAAGGGATGCTGGAGTCATCCAAATTAAAAGTGTTTCTTTGCTTTGGTTTTATGTCACTCTGAAACCCTGAAGAAATCTCCTTCATGTCAGTGTGAAGTGAGTGAAAGCTCCCCTGTGAATCAGAGACTGCAAACGAGTTGGATCTTCCAAGATGGAAGAAGATGTTATAACACCATATTCCAAGTTTCTGCAAAAAACAGAGATTTAAATGTTAGTCCTATCTGAGTCCTACATGTCGAACACAGATGATGAGGAAAACCCTGCAAACTGAAACTTTTTCTGGATGAATTAGAGCTGTATGCAAGATGAGCAGAGGGATAATATTCTGATCTTCAGGAATTCTATTGACATTTAATTAACAAAGAAAAGGGCAAGGATACATGAAAAGACCTATTACAGGTATTTCTGACAGGACACACATGGTGATTTTCTGTACCTGAAAAAGATGACAAACTAAAATTAAATCTTAGATATCTCATTTCCTATGTAAAGCCTTGTTTTTCAGTCATAGAGTTTGAACTTTAGTCAGGTAATGCAGGAGAGAAAGAATAGGAAAAACCTAAGTTACATTAAATAATTGAAATTACTGGACAAGATTCTCAGGACTGTTGCTGAGCTGGTTGTTTGGATTGCTTTAGTCTGGACTCTTCTCAGTTGTAGCTCATCACAACTTAAAGCAAAGATGTGAAATAAAGACAGGTGGAGCCTTCCACGAGAGTGTGCCTTTGTCTTCATGAGGCACAACGTGAGCTCAGGGTCATTGTGGATACCTGGAAAGAGCCAGGATGAACACAACAGTTATTGTCAAACAGTCAAGCAAACTCATATTTAAAAGAATCATAGAATGGTTTGGGTTGGAAGGGACCTCAAAGACCATCCAGTTCCAAAGTCCCCACAGGGACAGCTTCCACTAGACCAGATTGCTCACAGCCACATCCAGCCTGGCCTTGGACACCTCCACGTGACACGATGAATTCCATCGTGCCAAATGCATCTGGACATGAACTTGTAACTCTTGAATTTTCTTCCAGGTACCTGGCTTAAGAGACATCATGCATTTATCTGCCTGGCAATAATCTGGGCCTATGCTACGTTCTGGGCTACAGTGCCTTTTGCTGGGGCTGGGAACTACGCCCCTGAGCCCTTTGGGACCTCCTGCACTCTGGACTGGTGGCTGGCGCAGGCTTCGGTGGCTGGACAGGCTTTTGTTCTGAGCATCCTTTTCTTCTGCCTCCTGTTCCCAACTGCAGTGATTGTGTTTTCCTATGTCAAAATAATTTTAAAAGTCAAATCATCCACCAAAGAAGTTGCTCACTACGACACCAGGATTCAGAACAGCCACATACTTGAAATGAAGCTGACCAAGGTAGGTAGGAACATTTTCCTCAGTTTGCTGTGTTGGGTCATATGAGTAGGTTTGGAGACAATAACACGATGCTCTGAAGGTGTTTTTGTAGCTTTCTCCTCTGTTACTGACAAGATGGGGAAAAAACAGGAGCGGAAACATAATTCTGTGATTAGGGCACTTGAGTTCCTGTGATCATGATTCACTCTGAAGCTCTGCCACAGCGTTCCCCTGTGACCTTACAATTCATATCATCTCCCTGTGGCCCTGTTCCCCCCCCGCCCCATAAAAAAACCTTTTGCTTTCAAAAACAGTTGTAAAGACTAATTTAAAGAGTTTGCTGTTCACAGGAATTATAACAGAAAACAGATAGCAGATTATTGTTACAGGGAAATAGAGCTTTCAGACAGTTTACGTTCCTCTGTTAATGAAGATATAAACCAAAATTGGTCCTGTGACACTGCAATCGTTTTCATGCAAATCATTTATCAGTTAGGCTCAGCCATGAGCTGCTAATAAAAATGCTGAAGTGCTAAAATTAATTTTCCATTTCAGACCATATCCTGTTTTCTGATTGAATCTATTTTCTGTTTGGCAATGGTGACAGCCATGATCCTTGATACTGGTTCTTGTGCCAGGAAATCTCTCAAAATAAAGGCTGGTATTGAACAAAACCAGATTTCTCATCTGTAAAAGATTCACCAACCTCTGCAAGCTATGCCAAGAGCGAGACAAGCAGCAAGTTTTGCTTGGCTGATCAAATTTTATTACAGTTTTTGGGAGTTGAACTGAAAGTTATGTAACATAGAGCAATAAGGGACATTATGTCTAAACATATCTGAAAATCTCAGCTATGTACCTGTACAGCCAGTGCTGCCAGTACAGCTGGTACAACTGCACTTGTCTTTCAAAAGGATGTTTCAAATTATTACCCTTTTTTGGTGGTTATTCAGCAAATTTCCTTTGAAGAGCAACAGAAACTTTTGATTTGAGGCTGCAGATTTTTTTTTTTTTGCATGTTAGGAAGATCATGTAAAACTTCAATGTGATCTGAGTTGCAATACCAGTAATTTTCCCTCCTGTCTTGGATCTACGCTGGAGAACATAATGTTGGGATAAATATAAATATGGAAAATTAGTCTCCCTTTGAACCCATTTGACTCCACACTACAATTTATAACAAACAGGCTGTGTTTGAGATCCTTGGCTCACCTGCACTGTTCCTTCAGTGACAGACAACAAAAAGAACAGGCTTCAGGAAAGGTTATGCAATGTCCAAACTCCTAGTGCTTTCTGGTGATTTTTTTTTTTTTTGTAATCTAATCCTGCTAATTGCCTTGTTCCAAATGAGTGCACATGTGCTGCTACCAGTCTGGATGCAGCAATAATCTGTCAATGGCAGCAGTATAAAGGCAGATGTTTTTCAGGATGTATTATGGCATGCCATCATTTGAAGTGATGTCAGGCTGTGACTGAGTGCAGACAGGCTGGTTCAGGTAAAGTATGCAAATCACAAATTTTGGCCTCAAACAGTTTTTCTTTGGTATTTATACTAACCTTTCTTATGGTTACATTTCCTTGTATTATAAGGAAGTCACTTACTAATTTACCAGGAATCCATTTATCAGAACTAAAATATTTAAAATAAATTTGCTTTTTTAAAGTATCTACATACTCTAATGGAGTGCAAATCCATGATATGGGTTAGGAGAAACAAATCTAGATATTTTACTAGCATTCTCACTCCCAGTTAAATTCTCAATTTTCAAAAGATCTTTTTTCAAAAACCTTAGCAGCTCTGCTGTTATATGTATATTTTCCTAAAAAAGAGATTCTGTGTTTTGAAAGGAACCTCCTCCTTAAATAATTTGAATTCAATATCAAGCTATTATTATTTCCTGAAATCTCATTTAGTTTTCTCATATTTAGCCAGACTTTACTGCATTTTTAAAGGTCTGATAGCAGACTCATTAACTGCGCTGTGCCAGGCGAAAGAAACACAGGCCCGAGATAAAGAGGCAGATTTTGTTCATATTTATTTGAAGAAGCAAGTTATCATTTTTCTTTTCCATTCAGTGGAATGCAATTCCCTTGCATTCTGCCCGGCTCTGTGCTGCTCTGCCCGTGTCTGACTCTTCTGGATTAACCTCTTTGTTTCTTTTCTGCTCTCACAAGGTGGCAATGTTGATCTGTGCAGGGTTCCTCATTGCCTGGATCCCTTACGCCGTGGTCTCGGTCTGGTCAGCCTTTGGACGGCCGGATTCAGTCCCCATCCAGTTCTCAGTGATACCAACACTGCTTGCAAAGTCAGCAGCCATGTACAACCCCATCATTTACCAGGTCATTGATTGCAAGTTTGCCTGCTGCCGGTCAGGAGGGCTGAAGGCCAAGAGCTCTTTGAAGAAATCAAGGTAATTTCTTCTTTGGGGAGCAGGATACCTTTAAGAACATGATGTTCCAAAAAGTACCAAACTAAGGTCTACCAAGAATCACAGCTCATTAAATCTTATTTCTTGGGTTTGACCATGACCATTTTGGTTTGGGATTTTTCTTGCTGTGGGAATTTGTAAAGTGACTCTAGGTATATAAAGAGAAGCAAGGAGACAGTTCTTATTTTTAGATCCAGCCCCACCTCCATTGATATAATTTGGAAAAAAGTCCCATTGGTTTCAGCGGGTTTTGGATCAATCCTGTCTTCCTCATCCTTTTCTTTCATGTCATCATATGAGTTTCCTCCAGAAGGTGTTGATGACCTCTATTGCCAGTGAAGAAAATGGGAGAGAATTGTGTTAATTCCTTCCATAATTTACCTGTTAATACTATTTCAGCCACAGAATCACAGAAGGAGGTCTCACCCAGTCCCTTATGCTGAATCCAAGCCGGCTTCCCCAGGCCTGTGCAGTGTACAAAATGGTCTGGAGGAATCACTTCCCAGAAGGAGAACCTTAATTCCCAGCTGGGTGTGAACAAAATGACCTTTGTACCTTCTCCTCCCCACAGGGCATACACCATCTCTGCACACGGGGACTCGGCAGCGATGAACGAAACCCAGCTGGAAGCATGAGGGCTCATTTCACATACAGCAGATGAAAACCTGATGACAAACAACCCTCCTGGCTCAAGTTCCTCTTTCTGTAAATGAATTAAAACATGGTGACAGGTTTATTTTACTCCATATTCCTGTCTACAATGTACAGTTCTTTCCATCCTGACCAAAACGGTGTGTTAGAATTGGGCAAGTATTTTAAGTATTCAGAGGAAAAAGAAACAGAGAAAATTTGTTTTTATTAGAAATGTTTCTTCACTTCAGATGCTTTAAAATGCCCTTTTTTGGTTCTTCTTAGCACTAACAGAAATGATAGTTTGGATGGTATTTCCCCTCAGGGGAAGGAAAGTATTCATAAAGGCCAGTTTTAGTTTACCAAAGCTAATCTTCCTAAATTCCTGCTGCAGTCACTGGAGACCTGAAGCACGAGAGAAAAGATTCCTTAGAGGACAAATCTGAGTCAAAGCTTCACTTATCAGGGCTCTGAATTACACAATGGGGAATCATTAGCTGACTGGATTTCCCTGGTGAACATCTCTCCAAATCATGAGGCTACAAGCTCTCTCAAACCCACTTTGACTTCAGTCCTTCAGTATTCAGAAATACTTTGATTTTAGTCATGGCAAAGTCAGAGGTACCACATATATACAGGATCACTTTACAAGATATAGAATAATAAATCCTTACTCAATTGTGAATGAGAGGGGAAAGGTCTCTTGCTCAAACTGTAGATTCATTTAGGAGTTATGAACAACTTTGTAATAAAAAAGCAGAACTGAAATGAAGTCAGCCCAAGCCAAACTGAGCAAACCAATATTTCACATATTTTTATCATTCTCTGTCCAAAATTACAATAAAATATGATGGCAATAAGCTGAAAGATTTGACTTCTTGACTAATAACTGAATTTTTCACCTTGTATTTTGCTCATCACAATTTTTTATGAGATCACTTCATGAGATATAAAATGGCAAAACCTTCCTCAATCCAAACCATGAAACCAAATTCAAAACCAGCGTGTTTGAGAAGGGTCACAGCACTGGTAACAGAGGAGTCTTTCCAAAGTGCAGCTGCAGAGTAGTTTTTAAACACTAAGTCCTGGAAAGATGAGGATTAGTAACTATTTAGGAGAATGAAGTTCTGTAAGTTCCTAATGCATTCAGTAGAAAAAACAATGTGCCTTGAAATGACCTGCAGAGTAAGGCAGCCAAAACAGTTGTGTTGGATAAGAGCCATAATTATTCCTATTATCTCCTTTTTTCTTTCACTACAGATCAAAAATTAGCATTTCACTAAAAGCAGATTTTAAATGCTTAAAATAATGATTTTGATGTTTCTATGTCATTTCTTCAAGAAGGATGTGATTCTATTAAAAATAAGTTAATTGCAAATCAAAGAGTCTCCCACACAGATTTCTACTGACTGTTAAAAACAAAGAAAGTTACAAGGGCAAAGCTTTCTTCTGAGTTGTTCCTTTAAGGAAAGAAAGCATTTGTGAAAGAGTTTCAATTACTTTCTTGTTTAATATTTCCTGTTTAACGTTAATTTATTCTATTGTTATTTCAGAATTGTGTTTAACATGCATTTCCTGCCACACTGAACTGAATTTCTTTTGTAGCTGATCCATGGTGATGTGAATATTGCTTTATACACTAATGTCATAAAGGTTTAATCTGATCTTTGTTGGCATGTCCCAGCACTCCCATTCTGCAGTTGCTATTTTCTCAAAAGATAGTCAGACCACGTAGCAGAAGTAGAATTTTGTTGAATTTCCTAAGCTGGGTAGAGGAAGGTATTGCTTCCTCCTCTGCAACGTTTTAACAAAAGAAGTTTGAATAAGTACTAAGAGAACTTGCAGAGGTACAAAGAGTTGCCCTGTTACTTATACATTGTTTTGTGCTAATTTTTCCCCAGAAGTTGAGTTCTTTCCTTCCTAAGGACCTTTCAGCATAAGACAAACTTATTTCATAACTATGGTTGCAAATTGTCTCCACAAATCGATCCAGAGCATAAGGCATCTTTTACAATATTTGCAGACATGGTTGTGAAGACATTAACAACTTTGCCTGCATCTGCCTGCAGCTTTTATTATTTTCTCCATCCAGGCAAAGTTTTTTTTGTATATATAGGTGTTTATCATACCTGGGGTGGGATGTAAATCGGACGTACAGCGGCCCTATAAATGAGATTAGCTGGAGCAACAGTGTTGGTAAAATTGTAGGAATTTCTCAGTAGTTGGGCCAGATTTAGGGGTAGATCAACTCACAGTTTGTGCATGAGCCCTTCCTCTAATTTAAATTGGGTAAGCTTTTCTCTGTATTTGTAAAAATGATGTACTTTCCTCAGAATTGCTGCTGGGTCATCCCAGGAGTGGATACACACTTGTGGTAGGGCTGAATTTTATATTTTTAAAGAGCATAAGATACTTTTGGATTCCACTATAGAGAATGTGCTAGATACATTTGCTACCTAAAGAGTTCAGAGGTCTAATAAACTCTAAATATGAACTTCCAGTATAATGATAAATGTGTTTCATATGACTTAAAGATATTTATTTTTGTATTATTTAAATTTATTTATTTTTTATTCAGTGTCGTAATTATTTTTGTCTGAAAGCTCAGTTTTGCCATGCCTGAACAGTATCTTGCTCTAGAAGGAACTTTAGGACCCCAGCTTGTGCAGGAGTTAAAGACAAGTTTATGGTGAGCATGTGCTCCAGTGAAAGATGTTCCCCTGAATCAAGCAGGACATGCACATTCCAGCATGCAGTGCTTAATTTAAATGCAGAATCTGAACCTAAGAGCAAATGGATCTCATTGGATTCAATGACAAAAGAGAACTGGAGCACTCTCTTTGTTCACCTGTATATAAAGCAGCTCATACAATTTGTGCTCTGTTTGGGATCACAGTGGTAGAGGAGTGAGTGGTCTTATTATGGATTAGAATTTTCAAGGTCAGCTTTGAATTGATTGGAAGGTTGTAGCCAGATGGTTCTAAAGATAATACTTTGCCACTGATGCTCAGGACAGAGTTTCTTCCTCTCCCTGTATTGAGGCTGAAAATTGATTATTATATAAAACTGAGATATATAACCTTGGTCTGATGTCATCAAAAGACAATGAATCTCTCACTTTGCTGTTCTAGAAATCTAAATGTTTTACAAATTTCAAATTATACTATTTTGTGATCTGGGCTTTGTCAAAGCACCAGCAGTATAAAACCTACTCAGTGTGATGAATGAGTAAGGAATATGACTCTGAAGGAAGACTTCTTTATTGCATTTTCAATATTTCATCCTCCTTGTTATATTAAGAAATTTCCTCTTTTTATGCATAAACATTAAACTAAATGTTTTTCAATGAAAATAGTGCCATCAAGAATAATAGCTATAAATGAGGATCTTTTATTATGAAACCTCTGTGTGCATTCAGAATGAGCTGCCAAGAAGCAAAATTCTATTTGAATTCACTGTCCATGACTTGAAGCAAGTAATTGACACAGTCTAAGACTCCACTTAGATAATGAGCTGACCTGGGCAGTAAGACTGAGAGTAAGAGAGTAATGAGAGCAATACTGTGTTTTGAAGTGATAGTGGAATTATGCAAAGCATGTGGATATGGAAATTTTTTATTTGTCATTTTCAGTCATAGATGAAGAATGACTATAAACCTTCTTCTTCAGACTTGGAAATCTGTTGACAATGAAGAAATATAAAGATTTAAAATGCATGAAGACACTCTTGAAATAGGAGATTTAAACAAATTTTTATGACAGAAGTGGAAAAAATAAAGTACTAAAAATGTAAGTTATGGTTGTGAGATGTTAGAAGAGAGTAGAGAGCATTTGTCCATGCAGGTGAATGCAACTGTAGCAAATTTTATTTCTAGACCTGTAATAAAAATGAAAAGAACCCAACCCAGTGAGTGATTTGTTAAAAATATTTATTACCCACAGCACAAGACTGCTGATAGCAGAAGATTTTTGGCTTTGTGGCATTGAAAGCGAAAGAGAAAATTGATGTGTCTTCATAAAAAGAGAGTGTGATTAATGAATGACAGGCACAATGATAGTGAACTGGATTCCTTGGTGGAACTTTTCTCTTGGCTGACAATGTCTTTTGGAGGTTGTCCCACCTCTTCTGTGCAGGGTGATCTTGGTCATGAGAAAAAATCTGAATAGCTGCTAAATGACCAGGCACTTATTTCTCCCCAAATTCGACATTATTCATTTTGTGTTTGTGTTTCTACCTCTTCTTCCCACCAGGGAACTTTCAGATACATCAATCTGCATCCCTCGGGAAAGCTGCTTTGGCATCTTTTTAGTCACATTTCCCACCTCAGGACGTCCCCATATGAGTTTCACCCTGGGTAAGAAGCTCTTAAAAAATGATGTTCACCGTAACACCAATTTCTCTTCTTCCCTCCTCCCAAGGAAGGTTTGCTCGGTTCCCTCCACATCTGTATTTTCCCAGGTTTCACAAGCAGTTCTCTGGCCCCAAGGTTAACTGCCTGAACTGGATTTTCTGGGGAGCTGCTGACGAGCACCTCCAGTATCATCACCAAGTTCTCGAGCCCTTGTGCATCCCACACTGACCTTTTTCTTATCTACACGCTTTGCTTTGCAGGATGGCTCATACTCTCCTTCACTTGGAACATGGTGCACATGGTGAGGGCTGTTTCTGTAACTGCCTGGAATGATCTTCAATTCCCCAGTTACACCTGTTTCACTTTGTAGCTGGGGGAGTGGGTCTCGGACCTGTAAGCCAGAGCAAAACCTTTTGAAATACAAAGGTTAGTTACAGATTGTCATGCTTTTGTTACTTCTGAACCTAAAGGGTGCTTCACCAGCTATAAACAATGAGCCTTTTCCAGCGCTAACTGCAGTTTTGTGTCTCACTTGGGTAGAAAAGAAAACCCATCTGGTTTGTTAGAGATCTATTCTGAGAGACACATTCAGTATCAAATCAGGTGACTGCAACAAATGAATGAAAGTTGCTGATAAAGGTTTGGTAGGCTCCCTGAGTCAGTAAGATGGTCATTGGTCTGTATTTTGGATGTAGCACCTAAAGGGAGTTTTAGGGGTAGATCTCTTAATCCTTGTGGAATATAGCTAATAAATTTGTGAAATATCAAGTAAACGCTGTGCTGACCAAAACCCGATGTTGTACAGGACATATTTCAGACGTAGATGGTGGATATATGTGTGGTACACAATACATTTTAAATTATATATAATATTTACATTGCATCAAGCGTAATTTTACATTAGTGAAAATATGAAACATTTAGGAAATAGGTATGCGAAGAAAATAGGTACAAAAATAGAGATGGGAAGACCTTTTTGGGTTCTAAAAAGGGCTACACAGAGGCTCAGCATCCTAAAATCAGAGGCTGTTGTGAAAGTCTTACTCTCTCTGCACAAATCTTGCAAACTATATCAAGGAAGGATTTTACCTTAGGGTTTTGCAGTCATGGAGGCAGTCTGCAACACTGAAAAGTGTTTCCCTGGAGCACCTGAAGATCCTCATTCCTGAGTTACAAACCATTATCTCAGACTGAGAGGTGGAGAACCTGCCTATGTGTCTGCAGTTCTGGTCCCCAAAGCTAAGGGAAGCTTTAGAGAAAGTGTAACAGGAGGAGAAAAAAAATGATTATGTATAAGTGACAGAAACTAAGGTGAGAGGGTGACAGGGTTAAGCAAAGTAGTCTAAAAGAGGAAAGGTCTGAGAGTAAATTATATCAGCCTATAAATAACTTTTAGGAAATAATAATGTAAATGAAGGAAGGGAGTTATTTGCACTCTCAGAAGGTGACGGAGTGAGAAATCAAAGCTGGAAGCTAAGGCAGGAAAAACTGGAATGGGACTTTCTGAACTACAGGAACATTCAGGCTTTGGAAGAGTTCTCAAGGGGAGAAGATGGGGCATGATTTACCAGATATTCAAGAATAGATTATTTAATCTACTAACAAAAATTGTTAACAATTGGCAATATTTCTAAACAGCCATTTTTAGTCCTGATATTTGGATTTCTGAGCATTTTCCTAATTTAAACCCTAGTAGTATCTCACCTTAGAATCTACCTTTGCTGCTGAAGCAATGAGTGCTGACCTTGCTGTACAGACAGCTGGATTGTTTACGCTGGAACTGCCTTCAAAAGACCCCTCACATAGTGAAACTTCACTTCTAATGAAGTGGTTTCAAAATCCAAAGTTGGTGCAATGCAGTGGCATGTGGAGATACCGGGTTAAGCTTTATTATGAAAGAAGAAGCTTTGCTTTCACAGTTATTAGATGAGCTTTTCGGAGAGGTATCATTCTGCAACACTTGCAGTTCAAGCTGAAATAAATAGCTGTAATTACTGCCATGGACAATTTGTTGAAATAAAATATTTTCAGCTGTGCTGTTGCGCTTTTGAAAATATGATAATAAATCTGGAATCCCAGAGTCATTAAATTAAAATACACCAAACAACCACAGGGAAATTACATGAGAAAATTACCTTCGGAAAAACATATATTAGTGGTTTGTGATCTACATTTTCATTCTTAGGAATTATATTTCTAATAGAGTTAAATTTACAAAGATACTAATAGACTTTTAGTGATACTGACCCAAAATAACTGAAATATGATTGCTATCTCAAAGCTTAGGTGCATTAATTATATAGAAATATATTTCTACTACTGAAGGTGTGTCCTATTAAGAAATAATTTCAAGTGTAATTTTTTGTGTATACGTGCTGTATTTATTCTTTCAGTTTGTTGGCAGTAGGATTGTAATCACATATAATGTCCTGATACTGGTCTATGCTTAATATTGTAGAACAAGAAATCACAGGCATGTATTAGATAAATTTCTGTTCTGTTTAGGGGATCAGACTCCTTCCTGCTGAAAATAGGTGCACACCTGCTTGGAAGTCCATGGTCTACCTCTCTTTCCAGTTTCTAATGTAAAAAAGGATCTTGTGTTTCCTTTGCCTTGCTCATCTCCCACCACAGCAGCCTCAGCAGCCTTGTTGGAGTTGCACCTGGTTAACAACACCCACAACAAGGAGTCTGGGTCTGTGGGGAAAGGGAAAGTAGGCAGAAGGGTGGGCTTCTTTCTTAGTAAAGGACGATATAAACCAGGAGCAACCCCACCAAAATCAGGGTACTGCTCTGAGACTGCGATAGAGATAAGAGGAGAAAATGTCTTTTCATTTTTATGGGACCCGAGAAATGTCAGATGTACTCACCACCATCTGGGAGCTGGCTCTCCAACTGATGTAAAAACCTAGACCTTGAGCTAAGAGGGTCCTTTTTTGCTGAGGAGACCTCCTGACTGCCCTAAAGATTTAACTTCACTGGTAGCACAAAGGTGAGGAAGGCTGAAGGCCACTTTGTTCCTGGCTTTGAGTGATTTTGGCATCCTCCATGTTCTTCATTATAGTCCTTAAAAGATGCACTTGACCTTCCCAGTGACCCACTGGAGTACACAGCTGAAGTGTCAGTCACAGCATGCTGGTGTTGTAAACAACACTCAAAGCTGTAAGAAATAAATACAAAACTTCCTAGAATATTTATTACTGAATTTTTTCAGCACGTTGGAGCTCAAACTGTAGGAGGATCTGAGTATGGTGATTAATGAACCTCAGAGGTCAGAGCAGTGGGAGAGTTCATTAACTACTATGATTTTGTAACTCACAGTGTAAAATTCAATTGTTTGTGTCCATCAATGTTTCCAACACGTTGTGTGTCAGTGCAATGTCCTGGAACTGCAATCACCAATGTTAGAGAAAATTTATGGAGCGAGCCTGTAAATAACTGTGTAAGTTCTCAAGTGGTGTTGCTGAGTTAATATGTTGTTAATATATAACACTGTGTTATGAAGCAGTAAAGAACCTCACTTACTGGCTGCACTTAACATCAGGGGACACTTTACTGTCACTGTGTTGGAACAACAGTGGTGATTATAATTTTTCTCTGCCATTTTTATTCCCCTAAACATATAACCAGATAGATGACATCATGAGTAGACTTTACTTTCTGCACTTTGTTATCTGAATGTGCTTTCAAATAAAGTAAGAGAATGGATCAGTGCTGTTACCTGTGGTTTTTTCTTGGGTTTTGATCACAAAATTTTATGTTTTCACATCAAGGCTGCTTTTGGTGACATTTAACTGCAATCCATAACCTGCATGTGTCTGCAGTAAAATGCTTTGTCCTGACTGAGTGTAGGTTTACATTAGATATTAGGAAGAAATTCTTCCCCCTGAGGGTGGTGAGGCCCTGGCACAGGGTGCCCAGAGAAGCTGTGGTTGCCCCATTGCTGGAAGTGTTCAAGGCCAGGCTGGATTGAAGCCTGGGATAGTGGAAGGTGTCCCTGCCCATGGCAGGAGATAGAACTGGATGATCTTTGAGATCCCTTCCAACCTGAGCCATTCCATGATTCTATGACTTGAGTGGCTGCAAAAAGTGTGTGAGGACCATTTCAGTCTAATGATAAACAAGCAAATCCTCCACTTGAGAAGTTATATGAGGATACTCTGATTAAAATGATTCTCTAAATAAAGAAAAAAATACACTGCCACCTATTTTCTCCCTGACCCTAAAAGACAGTTGACAGCTCTGGCTAAGGGATCCTACAAATCAAGATTTGGGAGTTGCCATGGTTGGGGCATCCTGACCCAGTGGAGTGTCATCTGGACAGGCTTTTAACATGCTCTTGCCTGAGAGGACATCAAAGTGAGAGGGTCTCCTTCTTACCAGCAGCTTTGTCCTGGTCTTTGAGACATCTGATGAGAATTGGAAACTGGGAAGAGGGATTTGTCTTCCTTTCTCTCTTCATGTGACAAGAGGTGCACAGTGGAAAACCCTGCCAGGCTGTGCTGGCAGCAGGTACAGAGTTACAGGCAGGTGGAGGGTTTTCCTCCCAGGCTCATCCTCTCCCCCTCATCCTTACCTGTCTGTAAAATGTGACCAGCCAAGGCTCAGAAACCACAGATTTCATCAGTGCAAACCTGAATTCTGGGTGGTATTGACTGGACTTGGCAGTGTTTCAATTCCATTTTATTCTGCCCACAAAGTGAGCTCAGCTTCAGCAAAAAACTTGGTAGGAGGAAGTGGGGTTGAGCCGGGAAATGGTGCCAGGCTGCTGCCAGGAGTCCTGGCACACCACATCTGCACCAGTCATGCACGGCTCCAACACGCTGTCCCAGGAAAGGGCAGAAGAGGGAAAGAACTGGTTAAGGGCAGCAAAACCTTGTTAAAAATCATGGAACAGCTTCTGTACAATGTCAGGTTAAATGGACTCACCTTGGAAGAGGGGGAATGTGATGGGATCTAGTAGGGGCCACAAGTAGCCAAGAAAAGATGAAAGGATCATATTTACAGGTTTTTTTTCATGAAGCAGGAGTTGGAAGGCACCAAATAAAATGTCTCAGTGTAAAACATCAGGCATAAGGCAAAGGGAAGAACAGGCTTTGTCCTGGCAGCACATCATTAAGTGGTGAGGGAGCATTGATCCAGCAGTGGAATTTGGGCTGCTGGCTGACTGTGCAGAGGCGCTTCGTGATCACACAAAGGCAAAGGCACAAAGTGACTTTTCTGTAGGAGCCACAGGAGTTCTTCCTGGCAGGGTCTTGTCCCACAGAGGTGACATAAAGAGTGTTACCTGAAAAAGCATTCAAGGATTCTCAGACAGACTGGTTTTAATGACCCCGGGGAGGGATGGTCCTGCCCACATCCTGTGAGTCCAGCAAAACAGAGCACTTTGATTTCTTAGAGGCAGGTTTAGATCCAATGACAGGCACTGAAGAAGGTGTTTTGTCTTTCTTTGAAGGTCATGCTTATAAATGGCTTAAAAATAGTCCTCTGAGTGAATCAGGTGTTATTTCTATTAGCTTTCTTCAAAGCCAGAATAAAAGAACTGTTTTTTTTTCCTTTCTTTCATAGACGTTACTCTGATATCCTGAAAAAGAAACTGGTGTTTTAAAATAAATTATGAGCAAATATTTATTTTTAGATCAGTAGGAAAACTGTAAGATCAGAGGGAGCACCATAACAGATGCACTCTCCATGGAGATTTGGAGATTAGTGAGGAGCTTTCTGCTTATGGTAAGCTTTTTCTGGAGTTGAAGCTGAAAATAAAAGAAGAATTAAATGAGGATTTGAAAAAAAGAAGTGTTTCTGGTGCATCTAACACCTACATGTGGATGTTAAAACAATCAGGGTTTGCAGTTAGAAATGAAACAGGGGTTTGAATGCCAATACGAATTACTGGTTTTACTGTTGTATTAAACTAAGATTTGTTCTTTATCTGATTTTGGTTTTCAGGTATAAAATACTGTGAACCAGGAGTACTTCTATGACGTGGTGCTGGAGCAGCTCTAGGTCTCACTGAGTCAGTTTGGACTACCCCTGAGATTTTAAAAGCCCAGTTTGGCTATAGCTGCACTCCCTGAGGGCACAGGGCTGTGGTTTGTGGGAATCTGGCTGGGCCAGAAATAGGCTCATAAAATTGATGTGTAACAAGAAAATAAATTTCTGTGAACCCATCTTTAGTTTTACTGCCATTTTTCCAGGCGTTCAGCATGTAGACAGGATGGTGGTGTGATAATGCAAGTTTTCTCCTAGGGACCTAATGTTTAAAGCAGATGGATATTCATCTTGTGGAAGGCAATTCCCTGTTACAATATTTCAGGGTGGTCAATAACAATTAAATTTTGTGTTAGATTTTTTTCCCCTCAATTCTTTCTCTTTCATTTTAACAGTCAAAAAGAACAAAAATGAAATCAGAAAGTAGAATGACTCAACTGGACAAAGTTTGAAGTGGGTTGCTCACTGATTTTGTTCCTCTGGATCATTATATTTTATATATTTACTTCTCTAATTTTGGTTTGGTGCTGATGGATAGGGACAACTTTTGATTCCAGCTATGCTGGTTAAAAATAACTTTTCAGAAATTTTTGACCAGAAGGAAATCTGTGGTGGACTTAAAGGCTGCACATATCCAGTGGGAGTCATATATCAGACTTTAGTCTAAATATCTCACCTAAATACCAAGTGTAATAATGATGTTTTCCCCGTTTTCTATTATGACTTTTGAAAGCTTTATTCAGGATCCAGCATGCTGAGTAGTGTAGGGTGCACACAGAGCAAGGGGATGATGGAGGTCCAAGCGTCCTTTCCCTCCCATTGGGAAAAGGGATTTTAATCAGAGTCTACTGTATTTCAAATAATCTCAGTCACATGCCTGCACCATTAGTTTCTCTATTTTTCTCTGGTCCAGTTGCTGTTCAACTGTTTAGACAAAGTGAGTTGCCCATCTGAAGAGACTGAGAAGGAGAAATTGAGATGCATATCCATATCTTTCCATTAAATATTTTTGTGCAACAAGGGCTCTTGTCCAAGGAACTAGACTGTAACCTTGAAAGCTGTATCCCAAACACCATACACAAACTTTTTTCATATGGATGTGAGACTCAATTTCTGCTTCTCTGAATGTTGTCTTTGCCGAATTCACTCTTAGGGACCAGTATCTTAAACTATGAAATCAGTCTTTGCTGGAATTATTTCCTAGAACAGTTCTTCCTTACCATGGCAAGAGAAAAGTCTTTTAGTGAGGGATTCATTCATTTAAATAGAGCAAAGGATTCATTCATTTAAATAGAGATGAATCTTGCCATACTTAGAATTTCTCCTGGAATAATTGTGTGGGTTTTGAAATCCCTTAGTGGAGTGCCTGGAAAGGTGTTTAGAGTTTTGTATAAATCAATAGCCACAGGATATAGTTTTGTGCCTATCTCAGGAACCAGCATGAACTACTACTATATGAAGAAGAAAATCAGCAGGAAAAGGAAAGAAGAATAAAGAAGGAAAAAATAAAGAAGAAAATTATACTCTAGGTGAAAGCAGTTTGCTGCTCTGTCTACATGTACAACAAGGTAGATTTGAGGATAACAGAAAAAAAAAAATTAAAGTCTTGATGATTATTGGAAGGAAGAGGAATAAAGGCTAAAGACATCATAAATGACAGAGATAAAACAGCTTTAAATATGAGAGCTTTAAACAAGAGAGTTTGAAGTTTTGTAGCTTTGAAGTTTTCTATTCCTGTTCCATTCTCATCCAATTCATAATCTTCCAGAGGTGCGAAATATGCACTATATTTTAGTAATGTGGAGTTTTGCATAGAAATTGATAGGAATTAGTGCTCTAATGAATCATAGTCATCTTTGAGCAGAAAGTGAGCCACGTTTCATTGGAAAAGAGAGGGAGAAAATGATGATGCCCACTTCCATGGTGTGTTGAACGAGACTTGAGGCTTAAAAGAGCAAAATGATATTACTTATCCACTGGTCACACCAAGCTCTCCTTCACGGTCTGCCAGTGGGGCACGAGTGCATGTGCAGAAGCTGCACACTCACTACCTGCCTCTTTCCTCTGATGCCCCACTGCTGGGGCACTGCACGAACAGAGAGACCTGGATATGGTCTGGCTGAACTCTGCTGAGCAGAAATAGAAGCACACCAAGCTGGCTTAACATCTGTTTTATTCTTGCCTTGTGCATAGAAGGGTGGGACAGCTTCATGCCATTGAAAACTCTTCCAAGGTGACTGTGACTCTCAAAGACAGGCAAGCAGAAATATCTGCAGCACACTAATATTCTGGCTCTACTCCAACACCCCCATTTTTTTTTTATTGGCTGCCATTTTCTCTGTCTCCTTAGGGAACTGCCTTTATTCCAAAGGTTCCTGTCAGTTTCAGTGCCAGTTTGACTTGTCTATATAGTGAGGTTGGGCAATAGTCCATTGGCTATGTTGTTGGGTAACTGTGCAGATTCCAATCACTCATTTCTCTTCCGTCTGTATAAAGAGATTGGGTTAAGACAAACAACCCTCCAAGGGTTCTGCTGGGATTGATGCCAGAAAGGGCTGCATGGCACCAAGGCATGGCATAGCATAATAAAAGTAGTGTTGAGTATCAGAAACTTCACCCACTTTTGGTGCCAGAGCCTGTTGCTTCCAGAGATTTTGCTTCAGGATTTGAAGGAACAGAAGGAAGAAATCAGCTTGCGGTGCTATTTCCAGAAAAGCTGTATCTCACCAAGGAACTACAGCAAGAGAAAGGTTTGCACCTGAGTGGCTGAATAGAAAGAGACATCATCAAGCAACAGATTTGTTTCCACACAGGTGGGCATATAGGGACCTGTATTAAGCACTGTCACAGCCCTGCTGGGAATATATTTTCAGTCTGCCACATTTATTGCTGCTAACACCAGTGGCAGGGATGCTTTCAGGGAGGTATTAAGCTCTGCTGTTTGAAACATGGATGCACCATTCTGTGGAAATACAATGGATATGTAACTGTGGTTAAGCCCTTTGAAGAAAAAGGGTTTAGTGGGCAGCTGACAAATCATTCAGGTTTGGCTTGGGGAATGCTTTCACAGAGGGTGCATTGAGATAAGAAGAGAAGCCATAAATTCCTGTAGTCAAACATGGCCTCTTCAGAAGGTTTTGCCTTGTTTTTCTCTAGCTCCACTTTCATTTTTCCCTTCTCTGGAAAATTCTCCCAGTTCTCATTTGTAGCAATATTTCATTCATTTTCTTATTCCCTGATCAGACACAAGCAAATAATGTTTTTATTACATTATAGTCTCATTTTTGAAATGTTGCTGTCAGCCTGGTTTTTGTAAATAGCTTATATGCTTTATTTAAATATTGCAAGCCTGTTAATGTCAGTAAGTAGCATTTTTCTGGCTTGGGTAAATGCTGAAAGATATACCAATGGGAAAAAAATGTTTCAGATAAATAAAAAGTGACAGGAGGTATCTTATGAAGAGCTGTTTATTAGAATTTCAGTCTTGAAGACTTACAGGAAGAAAAAAATAAAAAGAAGGTGCAGTTCATCTTCAAAGAGATTGGTTTATTATATTCGTTTACCTTCCTGTAAAGTTCCTTTACTTATTAAAGGATGACAACTGGATGAAAAGGAAGTTGAGGGGCAGCTAGGGAAGGACAGGGTGCTCTGTTTCCAAATACCAAATGAGCCTTGGGCTCCTGTGAGGTCAGGTTCAGCTCAAGTTAGGAATGGTGTGACACCTCTGATAGATTTGTATTAATAAAAGGATACTTGGCAAAGCAGTGTTTCTGCAAGAGAAAAATCTAGACTCCCAAGCCTGTGAAAGTGCTTGAGAATGGAAAGTTAATGTCCAGAGAAAAGTCCCCTTGCTAGTCACAACTAAATTTCCTTTCTCCTCTGCTGTTAATAGGGACCCTGAGTATGCCAGCAGCAAAGGAAGCATAAATAAACTTTGAAGAATATCACAGTGAAAATTATGTTCATTCAAGCATTGATATTAAAAAGTGTTCCCAACTAGGTGGAATCAAAGCTGAGTTGGAATACCCACATTTAATGTGCCTGTGATTACTAACAGTAGCCCCTTTAGGATGCTAGCTAGAAATTTGGAGTAATACCCAAATGAAGTGACACCAGTTCCCTGTAGATGTTTTCAGGGTCTCCATGAATGTGCCATTTCTGCTCTTGGGGTTTTGCTGTGATACCCACAGAGGCCGAAAAAGTCTCCCATGCTTTTGGGACTTCCAGAGTTGGACCCACTACCGATAGAGGAGGCCATGAACACATGTCCTGGGCACACCAATGCTCTTCAGCCAGTCTGAGCTGCCTCCTTGCTCTGGGCTGGGAAGATACCAACATACACCAGCAGGTTAAGCAATGGCAGCTGGCTCCTAACTTTAGGACAGGGTGGCAACAATCACCTTTTCCCAGGAGCAGCTGAGTCGGAGCATTTTTCCTCCATCCCAGAAAAAAAAATCATTGTGTCCGATTACAGAGTCCAGCAGATGTTTCAGAGGAGACTGAGTTTGCAGTATACAAATAGAGAGCATAAATAATAAATATAATAAATAATAAAAACTAGGATAATCTGTTTTAAGCACAGCTCTTGACTAAGGGCTGAAACAAATTATGATGGGAAGGGGTGGATTCCCCATTTCTTGATGTTTTTAGTTCAAACCTGGAATTTTTCGATGAGGAAAACTGTTTTTTGCTACAGAGCATCAAGAAGGGAAAGAATGACTTTTAAATGCTTTTTGTTAGGAGTAGTAATGAGAAAGCCTTCAAGGTTTCAGAAACTGGGGATTACGATTAGGAACAGAAGAGGTTTGCTGCCTTCTCCTCTAACTCAGTATCTCAGAAAAATTCAAAAAACAAGACCTGGGAAACAGTTAGGTAGGAAAAGCCTCAAACAGCAACAATAAAACTAATGATACAAGTAGAACAATGTAATTATCTGGAAAATAGAGATGCATATGGATCAGACCAGCTGAATGGAATATAACCTAGCATGCAGCAGGAATGAGATAAAGACATTCCTGAGGCCATGCACATTATTTTAGAGAGACAGAGAGGCAGAGAATTTGCCACAAAACTTAGGAGAAGACAAGGGAACAGCATTTTTCAAGGAGTGAGTGTGATGTTGCTTCTGCCTGTAGCAAATGCAACAAACTAAAAGGAAAAAAACCAAGGGCAAGATCTTGGATGCCATTTTTCCTGCTGTGCAATACCTGGCTCCTCAAACAGAAGTGTTGATGGTTGGAGGCTCTTCAAAATGTTGGGGTATTTTTTTTCTTTCAATTTTCTGCCGCAGAGTTTAATAAATCATCGTTATTCATCACTGCTTTTTCTGTGCAAAATTCTTGAAATTAACCTGTTGGTGTGACTATTCAACAGCTAGTGGATCAATACAGCCTCCAGCTCTGCTTTTAACAATGCAGCAATAGCAAATGTGCAGTTTGTATAGAATGTTAAATTGCTGAAAACACTTGTTTTCAGTAACTTACATTCTCAAATGTTCTAGTTTCTGTCTTAAGCTGAATCCTGGAAAGCAACAACTGATCACAGAGCCCAAGCCTTCAGGTGTGGTGTTGTAGCTGGCACAGCTGTTGGACTGCCTTGCATGTAGACAGGCAATCTGGGGGAAAGAGGTTTGCCACGTCTGAGATAAAAATAGATAATAACTGGAATATGGCAATGCTGGCTTGGATGGAATGAAAATTCAGGATTGAATACAAAAAATCTCTTTGGTTTTGGTGGATGTTTCAAAGACAATTTGTGCAATCTTCTAAAATCAGCCCAAATTCTAACGCCAGAAACTGATTGCATTGTCAAAGGAAGGTGGATGGTTTTCATCTGTAACTCCAAATTTCAGACAATATGCACTTTTCAACCTACATATTTAGCATTAAAAAGGAAGACAACCTCTGACTGAATTATGCTTTTAATAAGAACTTAGAAAGGCCAACTGAAAAGAAAAAGGAAAGAAAAGAATTCTTTCAAGTCACTGAACATTACTTTGTTTCTTTTTCCTTTGTGTCAGTAGTATTCCCTTTAGAAATTCCCAAAAGGCATGTGATTTGAAGACACACGCTCTGCCTCTTGGCTGCCAACTAATACATGGGATACACCCAGACTGACCCAGGGATGGGATAAAAGGAAATTTTCCATTCCATTACCCTCCATCCTGGCTCTTTAAAAGGTAGCACTGTTGACAATGTGCCAAATGTAGCCCATAATGAACCTTATGAATCACAGTCATTGTTCCTTGGCGGCAGAGGCCCAGTACAGAGGTTATTGTATATATTAACTACATCAGTGATTCAGGTCTTAATTAGGAAGGAAAAGACTTGAATGGTCACTTGGATGTGTGTCTTTTCATATACATATGAAAGAGTTTACAGACTCTTCAAGCACTGAAAGTGTTGTACACATGGTAGATCCAGCTGTGGTGGATCCAGCTCTCCCCCTGGGAAAGCCAATGAGAATTTACTGATCTCAGTAAGTGCAAAGAGGAAGACAGAGGAACACAGGAGAAGAACTTTACCATCTGTACTCACCACTGGTGAGGCAGCACCTCGAGTACTGTGGCCAGTCCTTGGCCTCCCACTTTGAGAAAGACACTGAGGGGCTGGAATGAATCCAGGGTAGGGCGACGGAGCTGGGGAAGGGCCTGGTGCACAAGTTGTCAGGTAGTGTAGATTTTATGTTTTAATACTTTATTTTAATATTGTAGACCTGCTCAGATTGTGCCAGTTGACTTCTGCAACAGAAAATGGTCCCTAACACTGTTTAATCCTTGTATGGATGGAGCTTTTCTGCTCAAAAAATTGGGCACTGGGTGCCAGAAGACTTTTTTCCTTCTGTGTCTTCTGTGACTATTCACAATGCCTATACATGGAACTATATACATATATAAAGTATAAATCTGCATCAATAAGCCTTTGTGTGGAACAGGAAGGGATTTTTAAATTATTAGGCAAGGCTTTTTCTATTTTTATTTCCCCCTGAAAAATTTTGATCATGATTAAAAGAAAGAGAAAAAAACCACAAAGGTTTTCATAACTGCTGCTTTCTATTTTAGGAAAAATTAAAAAGAATGAAAAAACCAGAATCTCACACTATCATCTTCTTGAATATTCAATGTATGTGACCAACTTCATCTAGAAAAAGTAATGAAAACTCTACTGTGTTTCTGACATTCCAGTTTTAATTGGATCAAGGTCAGCTAATTGGTATCAACAAACTATGGTATATCCAACAAATAATATCTCAATAGCAAACATAGAATAATTCCGAGTTATAAAAACATCTTTTCTATACTCCATTTTCATCTTATACACAAAGTGCCTTTCAGGACTTGAGTGTTCTGAGATCTCTTGCAGTTGATCCATTGACATACAGGCCCTGTGGTAAGAGAAGGAGAGCTTCAAACCCCTTCCAGAGAAGTCCTCTCCTTCATGGCGCAAGAACTGAGGAGAGAAATCCAATAAAGTGTCAGGTAGGTTAATGCACAAGTTATATGTGTGTAGTTATTTCTTTATTTTCAACAGAGTCAGCTTTGGAGACCACAGAATGACACAGAATCAAAGAATCTTTTAAGTTGGAAAAGACCTTCAAGATTAAGTCCTCCCTTTGACTGATCACCAACTTGACAACTTAGTGCCACATCCAGTTATTTCTTGAACACCTCCAGGGATGGTGACTCCACCACTTCCTTGAACAGTCCATTTCTATGTTAAACAACTCTTTACATCAAGAAATTACTCCTGATGTCCATCCTGACACTACCCTGACACAGCTTGAGGCCATGTCCTCTCATTCTGTCACTTGATGCTTGGGACAAGACACCAGCCCCCACCTGGCTACACCCTCCTTTCAGGGAGCTGTAGAGAGCAATCAGGTGGAAGTCAGGTAGTCCAAACCTCAAATAGGGCTCTCTTCAAGGCCAGGTGGGTTTCACAGGGCAGTTCCATGTCCAGCTGAGCTTGAGTGTATCCAAAATGGCAATTCCATGAATTCCCTGATCAGCTTGTTTCCATATTTCACTACCTTTATGGTGAAACCATTTTTACCTCGTATCTCATCAAAATTTCCTTTGTAATGCTTTATGCCCACTGTCACTTGTCCTCTCATTTTGCTTCTCTGGAAAAAGTCTGGTTTTATCTGTATTCAGTAGCCCAGATTAGACCATGGAAGTCTCCTGTGAGACCTGCCATGTGTCTTTCTTTTCAATCATCTGAAAAAACCCCACTCCCTCAGCATATCTGTGGATGCCATGTGCATCTCCAGCCTCCTGAACATCTCAGTGATCTTCAGCTGGAATCTCCCCAGTTTGGCAATGTCCTTGTTGTACTGGGAGGGGAGGTGTGTAATTCCATACTATACCAGAAAATTTGGACCAAATGCATCACATTTTTATCCCTGAGCCCACTTTATACCCATCACAGTGTGCAGCCATAGAACTCTCATGGTGCAGGTGTTTCAGGCAACGGGCTCTGCTACTACAAAGAGAAAAAAAAGAAAGCATTTTTCTGTCAGTTTGGGCCACTGCAGAATGTCAGCAAGTTTAATCCCAGGTTATGAAAGGTATGCGTGCTTTTTTCATGTAAACAGAAAACTTGTGAAATTTACCTTGGGGGTGATTTTTATGAAAAGTGATAGGTAAATAAATAAAACAATTGGTAAAAAATAGTTTAAAAATAAAACAATAGGTAAATAGGTAAAAATGGCTCTGATTTATCAACTGTGTGGCTCTACATATTGGGGCAGAAGGAAAATAATGAGTTAGTGAAAAAAAACCCCAACAACAATCTGGAAAGAAGGTTCATCTTCAGAGGTAAAAAGTATGGAATAAAAGGAAAAATTGGCCCCTAGATAAACGATAGAAACAAAGGAATGAAGGTGTTAAGAGAATTCCTTTTTCTTTATGTGGAGCCATTTTCAGGGTGGAATTATGGGTAGTATAGTCTCAGGGAGAAGTGGTGTTTTCCATTCTAAATTATTCTTTTTGTAAACACTTAACATAAAATATCGTTGGTTGATTTACCAGTCACCTTCACACTTCACTACTTGAGAACGTTTTGTTTGTGCTTAACAAAGGCAAAGAGCTCTCTGCTGTTTGGGCTGCCTGCTTTAAATGTAAATATGAAGACATATGTTTGCTTTTGGTTTTGACCTTTCTTGGTGGCTTCTGCAGCTGATGAATCTGAAGTGACAAGAGGCTCTCTTCCCAGCTGATATTTCTGCTAAAACTTTGGCTAATTGTAAAACATGAAGGAAAACAGAGGAGCTGGCTGTAAAATTGCTGTACTCAATAACCTCAGTATGGGCCATTGACGTCAAAACAGGATGATCAATTCCTGGAACAAAGATTTAAAGACCCACTAGAGAAGAATCTCAATTTTTAAGAGAGCAGAAAGCTATTTCTTACTAACTCAGGACTATTCTATATATACCAGGAAGAGAGTGCATATCTTGATCGGAAATTCATACTTATACATAATGCATAGCAGAAAAATGTGGATTTTAGGGTCCTTTGGAGATCCCAGAGAATTTAGTCATCACAGCAAAGCTGTGCTGAGCAATCTCATTGAACCAGTTTTTCATTTGCAACCCTTATTACTGAAGGCACTGTGATTTGATGTGCTGGAAACAAATGCTCTGTATCAATTTTCCCTACATTTACTAATGCTGACACTAATAAATGCAGACCACAGAGCATTGCATGAGGAGAGGATCCCATTTTGGAAGAACATACATTTCCATCAGTGTCTCAGCTGGCAGGGGAGTCTGGGCAATGGCTGTGTTGCTCTGTTCATCCCTTGGTCTCGTGTCCAACTCAGATCACAGATGAAGGATTGCAACCACTGCAAAATCCTTCCTCACCTACCATGATGCAAAGTGACTGACTTATAAAACTTCAAATAATTCAGATATGACTCTGTTTGGGAACTGTCCCCCATCGTTACACAGATGGGAACCAGTTCACTTGACTTAGGGACCAACTTAGGGAATTCATCACACCAAACTTTGCATGGGTTCTTTTGGACTCCTGCCTGGGTCTTTATGGAGCTGCAGCAGAGGTTAACTTCACATCAGCCATGGCACAGCTGCCTGATGAGAGAATTCATCCCACCCTTTGAGAACGTCTGTTCCCCACAGACAGAAGTCTGCTGGTTACAGTCACTGTGAAGATCCCAATAAAAATTCTCACCTTTATTCACATATAATCAAAGAAAGTTGGTGGGCTCTTTGCGAAACAGTGATCTGTGTGGGGTGAAAGCAAAGGCAAGAAAATCAAACAGGCAACATAGGAAGTACCAAAGCTCAAGTACTACAAAAAAATGACTGAAATAATGCTGATTTTCGAACATCATCTCATATTTTAGGGCTGCCGTAATTATCTTGTAGGTATTAATTTGGAAAAGGTGCCAGAAAACTGATCTTCAGCATTGCAGCTGAAGGCCCAGACAATGTGCTGTGACCATTGCTTAGTGCTGCTTTTACAGAGATGAGGGATAGTAGGTGTTCCAAAGTGGGGTTAATGGACTGTTTGTGTCTGCAAAGAGCTGCCTTTCACATGAGGCTGATCCTGTGTGTTTCAAAAATGATGTAAACAAGAGCAGAGAGAGGAAGGAAAAGTGAAACAAAAAATAGACAATGGGATTAACCTTTCTCTGAAAGGCCAAAAATGCCAGTGTGTCCAAGACTCCTAAAGTAAACGGGTCCTTCTGAAAAATACATTTCTGTCTCAGGAGTCACTGGAGTGAATTTTCTCTCCCTGTGAAATGGAAAAAAGAAATAGGAATTTGAGGGGGTTTTTTGATTAACATGATCCCATTGGAAGGCTTAGTTTCTGACATGGGTTGTCAGTGACTGATTTCGGGGTAGCAAAAGAGGAATCTACAGCACAAGGACAACGAGATTGTCAATGAAATCAAGTGGTGGCAAATTTCACACCCTGGAACAGGATATTTTTTTCAGATGATTTATGGTCTGTGGAATTCCTGCTCTCAGCAGTACTGTGTGGACGATAGTGACCTTCAAAGAGGGAGTGAGTTATTGCAAGGATAACAAGAATGGCAAGAGAAATTCTAATAAATAAGAACAAAAAAACCCTTTGCCTTTTTTAGGGGTTTTGAACCTTGTCTTCCAGACATTTAATATTTACCTTATGGGCATTCACTCTTTCTTGATGGCATTGACAAGTCCCTCCCACAGGAAAAATCTTGTGTGGCATGGCTGTGTTTTCAGTAGGACTTGATAAGGAATTTCGCCTCACTCATGGAAATCCCGAGCTTGGATTCATCCCATCTCTTATAGAGCAAAATTTGAAGCACAAACCTTGTCTCTGGTTTCTCTGGGCTGTCGGTGAAGGGAGATAAGGACAGGATAATCTGCCATGCACCAATGTAACAGTGATATAATCCCCTGGCACAGCTCTGCTGCTTTCAGAACATCAGGCACATGCATCAAAAAATGAGTAGGCTAAATTTGAAATTAATGCCAGGTTAATCATTTAGAGAGATGGCCCTGTTCTGTGTTTTATCCACATGCCCTGACAACCATTTTCAGTGCAGGGCAGTGGGAATGGATGTGCACAGAGCAAGGAAATGCATTGTCACAGCACTTTGCAAATGCAGCTCAACCATTTTATTTCAAATGACTGTCCCCCAAAGACAGAAAATTCATGCACACTTATTTTCTTTATTTGACAAATCTTTAATTAGAAAATCAGTCTTTTCTTTATTATAAAATTTCACAGGCTGATAAATCTTGGTAGGTTATAGAGAGAATATTTTTTCATGAACCTAATATAAAAGTTAAAATAAATAAAAGCATTCATCAGATTATCTCTCCCCCCTCCCACTATGTTCCCAATTACAAAAAAACCTTATAGTCATCAATTTTTATTTAAAAACCACAGATGTATATTGCAGCCTTTTATGACTTGAAGGGATGATATTAATATTTGATGATTTATTAATCATTTTCTGTGACTTAATGGCAGGAGTGGAAACACAGCAAGCTTAGATCTTAACCCATACATGGAATTTTAATGTTCTAAACTCAGCAAAACAACAACCTGCAGGGGAGCACATAGCTTGATGATTATAACATTGTCCTTTTAAAAAGAAAACTCCAAGCGCTAATTGGCATGAAAACATTGAATCAATTGCACAGTCGAGCTTGCAGTTTCACATGACAGATTTGGCACCGGGGTGCTGCTGATGTGGTGCTGGTGTGCTGTGCTGCCATGAGGTGTGGGCGTGCCTATGGATCGGGATGCTCCAGCGGAACGCGGCGGGCTCCATTCACACGGGACTGACACAAAGAGACTTTGACTGAAGGTGCAGGACTGAAACCTGGACATTTTTATAGAGCTGCATCAAATGACGTGACCGCTACTGAGCTCACCCATGCACCGACATGCGAGGGCACTTGGAAACGGCCCAAAGTTTGTTTACGGCATGTTTACAAAGCAGCTGCTTCCCTGGAAAGAAGAATCCAAGTGGTGGAATGAAATCTCATATGAAAAATGAATATACAGTATCTACATTGCCTTATGTTCCTCATTAAAATTATGAACAGTTTATCATTCATATCTAATTAATAGAACAGAGTCTAAAGTCTGGGATTTTGTACCTATTTTGCATAGTCCATTTAATACCCGGTATTTTCTCACTTGCATGATTAGTGTCTAAGAGAAACAGTTAAATAAATACACAGTCATTTACATAATGTCACAGTTTATTGAAAGCATTTTGAAGCTGAAATGATGAAAAGAGGACTGGGTAAATTACTTGGCAAACTGCACATAATTTATTACTACACTGAGCAAGTATATTGCACTGTCTAAAATAGTCACTGTTAAATTACCAACTTTTAGACACTGTCTAGATAATTTTCCGTGATTTTACCCCCCTCCCCCAGAGCTACAAATATACATACAGTTTTAAGTCTGGATTGTAATGGAAGCCCTACTGAAAATAATTAATTGTTGTCACCCCAAGGTTGGGATCAGCAATGAACATAGCAATGATGCAGATCTTCTTGGTGGACACCTCATTGCTGATTCCCCTGTACGTATCCAGACCTCTTCTGAGGTACATTTGTCAACACATTCTCAGATTGTTCTCTCAGCAGGCTTGTTCTAAAGCCCACTGATGCTCATAAAAATATCCTTAATTCTAGGCTTCAGGCAAGTCTCAGAATGTGCCTTACTCGATCTTTGTAGTTTTCCTGTCATTCCCTGGGAATAAGTTTGTTGATATTTGGCTGTACCCATTGTTCCATCTGTTGGCTGTCATCAGAGGAGGTTTACTCCACAAGAAATCCCTTCACAATCACACTCACCTCACCTCACCTCTGCATCTATGCATGAACTAGAACATCTGATAGTTCATCTGTGCATGAACTAGAGCTCCCAAGCTTCCTTCCTCATTGGCAGAAAGAAGAAGGTACTTTTAGGGCACAGTTAATTTCTCCTGGGTTTTTTTTACTTTTGTTATGACACAATGGATTGTGCCCAGGAAATGCCTGCTCCTGTCTTTTGGCCAAACATGGACTCTAGAAATGTCCCTATTTTGGCCAGAAATATCCCAGGCTCTCATGTTGGAGTCTTGGTTCATACCTGCATGCTTGGCTTGGAAGTTTTAAAAGCAGTCACCATTTACTGCTGTCAGCACTGATCAAGGTCAGACAAAGTTTAACTGCAGAAGCTATGAGGTTATTCATCTCAAGCATACTGAAAAGTCTGATTTTGACACTTTTCAGGAAGCTGCCACCCTGAAATTGCACAGAGGTTCCTAACCATGTGTTTTGCTGGAGGATGAATTTGTCTTAGCTAAGAAAACACAGCTGGATCAGAGATTCTATCAAAAAAAAATAGAATGAAATTGAGTTATCTTTTTTTTTTGTCACTAATAATCATCAAAAGAATCATCATTATGATGTGCAGGTGGTTTGGCTGAACACACGGATGCATTTCCAGCTCTTCCACATTTCAAAATGCTGAAGGTTTCATAACTGCAAGTACTGTAATACTTGAAAAATGTAAGAAAAAATTTACATATTCAAAATTCTGATGTTAATGAGACTGAAGTTTTGACTTTACTGAGCTGGTGCTCAATTCCAAACATGAAATTAAGTTCAGAAAGTAACGTCGTGAAACAAATGCCACACAGTCTCCCTTCCTAATTTATGTCCTGAAATTCAAAAACAACAAGGAAAGGTCAAAATGAAACAGCTCGCAAAGCATGGCATTATCTCCTCTTTGTTCTGAAAACATCATTAATAACTGAATGGATCCTGGGAAAGATTTAGACTAAAAATATAAGATTGCTATTACCCTGGGTA
The DNA here is from genome assembly GCA_013398115.1 of Falcunculus frontatus. Lineage (NCBI taxonomy): Eukaryota > Metazoa > Chordata > Aves > Passeriformes > Falcunculus > Falcunculus frontatus. The sequence goes on from VZRV01002112.1 coordinate 356,435, forward strand.
TTATTTAGCATCTATTCTTGTATTACTGCTACATCCATCAACCTCTGTATAAAAGGCTGCAGTCACTTATGTTCCAACCAAGTTATATCAACAATTTTGGAAAGAGCCTCCTCTTGTCCCCCTACAAACTGATGGAAAACCCTGCAGAAGTCAAAGGGAGCATTTCCAGCAGTTCCCGGAGGCTGTGGAACAGCCCTCAGTGCAAGGAAGTGAAATAGAGAATGAGCCCAAGTGGGAGCCTCTCTCCAAAGGGACTCAAGTCTCAAAAGCTGTCACAGAACAAATCCTCTCTTAAGCTTTTGCAGCTCTCGAAACCTTTGGCGTTCATCCACTCTAGTGATGACCATGGCACAAAGCATGCAAAGAGTGTCTCAAAGAGCTCTTCAGCAAACACGAGACACACTGCCCCTAGGAGAGCATAATCTAAATGATTTCACTAAAATGCTGTACAATTTAATGCTCAGTGGTAACTAATACTGGGAAGTACTCGAGCAAATAAGCAGAAAATGAGGAGTTTTCTGTTTGAAATGTACACAAGACATCACCCTTTGCAATGCATGTGCTGAGAAAGCAGAACCTTTTGCTGATTCATACTGTAAATTTTCATCCTCACAGACCATGAGCTAAACTCTGGGTAATGAGCTAGTAAAATTTGTTATTTGATTACAAACAGCTTTTAAAATATATATATACACACACATAAATTAATCATTTATTTACATTTGGCAATAAAACATGAGGTTGCTCATCTATTATTTATCCCTGCAGTGGAAAACAAGAATAGGGATGCAAAATTTCACTGAAACTTTTCCTCCTTGTGCTGTTCAACATTTTGTTCTGAACTAAAATCCCTGGAGTTCCTCCTCCCTTAAATTTTGATCCAGAGCAATAAGCAAAACTTCTGCACAGATGGCAAAACACATGGTACTCCTTGCCCAGGCTTTCAAGCAGAGAAGAAATGGCATCTTGCTCCTTTATTTTTGCTGCCTTTTTGGGTGGTTTTTTTTTTTTTTTCTGCAAATAATCTAATTCCACCTGCCACGAGAGAAAACCTAAGATAGTTATGAAAGTAAGAGGAAGATGTGAGGGCTGAATCTGTGCTTACTTTTTGGCAGAATAAATCCACTGTGAAACTGTTAAATTTTACCAGTAGCAGAGCAATATTACATAGGTAAGCTAGTGTAGGAATTTTTATAGGCAACTATCACCAGGACTTTCTCTTTTTTTTTTTTGGCCTAAATCTGTGTGTCTTTTTCCACCTCCCCTCCTCAGAGCTGTAGCAACCTGGGTGCAATCTTTGAGTATTTTTGTTTCAAGAGATCTTAGACATCAGAGCCCTGTGAATTCTACCTTGTCCTTAGAAAATGCTTTTTTATCCATACTTGCTCTTCTTCCAAATGGGACGAAAAGTTGGATTTTACTATTGGTTTTGACTATTTAGTAATTATTTTTATAATTAATTTTATTACTAAATCCTGAAAGAGATGGATTTATAAATTATTCATTTTTGTGTGTTTGAAATGGGATCAAGCATTTCAATATTTTTGCCTGAAAATATGTTTCTGTTTGTTGAACTTAAATTCCTTCAGTCCTTGTCCTTGGGAAATCAAACTCTATTTCCCTGTCATGGGATACTGTCTCCTCTCAGGCCTTAGAGTTCCAGCATCCTGACTGGTTCAAAGCTAGGCTGCCTCTCTTTCAATGCCAACACAATTCCCATGGGATTCAATGCTCCCATGGCCCCTTTCTTAGGGAGGTTCACAGATCCCCCACTTTGGCAGCCCATGGGGGGTGCTGTTTGGCTGTAGAGCCTGACCAATACACGGTGGAGAGATAGATCTTTGTACAAAAGCTCCTCAAAGTACTGAAAATCATCAGCAAACGGGGTCTGACATGGAGCTGATGCTGAGGAGTCAGTTTATGGCATGTGGCTTGGGAAATCTTACCAGCTCATGGTTAACAGCCTCCAGGAGAGCAGAAACTCCACTGCTGCCTTGAGAGCTTGACAACAGCTCAACCAAGGAGTCTTCCCACCTTCGGCTACTCAGTTGCTTGACATTTTTTCAAAATTTACACAGAGAAAACTTGATAGGTTTTGTTGCTGGGTTCAATGGGATCCTAAAATGGCTTGGGTTGGAAGGGACATGATGGTAAACTTCTCATACACAAAAAACTTAACTCTCAGCACCTCTTTACGCAAAGAATTGACCTTGGCCACGTGCAAACACACACACTAAATGTTTACGTGCCCCGCCCCTCTCAGGACAATAGATTTCCACACCACCAGCAGATAAATAACTGCATCCTTCTATGCAGAAAAAGAGTTTTTAACAGGTACCAAAGCAAACCTGCTTTGTCCAGGAGAAGCTTGTTTCAGAGCTAAGCAGAGTATTCAGGTACTTACAGCCATGCAAAAGCTTTCCCACAAAGGTAACACCATAGGCAACAGGCAAGAGCGGAGGGATGTGCACTCTGAGGAGCACATGAATGTCTTTCAAAGAGACAAAATCTCTGACAGGGCTAAATAATTCCGTGTACTTCAGCGCAATGCCTTATAGCGCCTTCAAGAAGCTGCTCATGCAGATTAATACATTAACAATGTCCTCTTTTTCTGTTCTTATCTACTGTATCTCCCCTCACCTCCTCAATACACTCTTCACTGCCTTATCTTGCATTTCATGCTTTATCTCTCTCTTGTGAAGGAATTATGTTTCTAGGAATGTCAGTCTGTCAGCTACTAAGATGACATAAAAAAGAAATTTCCCATATGCCATTATCTAAAGCCTCAGATCTGGCTCCTCACACACTCTAGAAATTTTGAAATCTTTTGTTCCTATTGATCTTAGAGAAATTAATGGTGTCTGGACATAATAATCCAAGAGCAATATACCATGTAACAAGTTTTCTCTCTGCCATTCATGATGACACCATGGATGTATTTATTGTGGCATCAAGTTTCTCCGTTCCATGTGATCTGCATGGTTCCATTTTTAAAAGGTTTTCATTTAGGATGCAGTAAAAATATATTCTTGACAGTGGCCCTCAGTGGAAAAATATTTTGTCTTTTCTGCCTGCTTTATCTCATTAAAAAGTTCCCATTTTGCTTTGCTCTACTTAAACTTTATTGAGTTTTGGGTCACAGTGAAAAACTTGCTCCATTTCTTGCCTTACTCAGCTGAAAGGTACTCAGTGACTTGACAATCTTTGTTCTGCTTTTATTTATGTGTTTTTCAGCTCCTGACAAAAAGCGTTCAGGTACAGCTGTTCCCAAACCTCCAAACAGAAGGCAGAGGTACAAACCATATCAGGGTGTGATTTTATACCAAATCCCAAAGGCTGTAGTGAGTAAAGCCAAATCCCCAGGTCCAGATTGTGTCCACTTGGAAATGACCTAAAATGACAGTATGTGTATGAATAATTTCTCAGATAAGCAACTCCGTCATTTCAAGGTGTAATCCAAAGATTACGGCTCATGCTGAATGCTCTGAAGTCAGCAGTGAGATCTCCGAAACAATTCCAGGTGACCTCAGACGCATCAGGACAGTGCAGGCCACCTGCAGGACAGAGGGGAGGAGGACGATGTGCTGCCTCAGTATTAAAAACCCTGGGTCTGTAGAGGTTCTCTGCTTCCTTCACAACTGTGTATGTCCCCTGCCTCTGCTCCAGCGACATCCAATTTCCACAGAACTGTCCAGCACATTTCCCAAAGTATTTTCTTTTTGAGCACTTAAACTGTGACATAATAAGGATTTAATTTTTGCTTGGATTTATCTTCTAGAATACAGACTTATTGTTTTTGAGGAGCTGATCATGCAAGTGGGTCAGCTTGGAAAGAGCTCTCTACAATGTGACTTATTTCACTGAGCCTCTGTCTGGATCTAGGGAGCAGAATTGAGGTTTTCCTTCCTGTTGATGAAGGTAGAGGGTTGAGACATCAAAGGGATTCTGGCAGGATTTTAGCAAAAGCTGCTTTAAGTTGACTTTACCTGCATGAATAATGGAACCTATATCTTACATTATTAAAAATGAATAACTTTTTAAAAGATTAGTGCATTTTTAACTGGTTTTGTTTCCCATTTCCTTCTACAATACACTCTTCAAAGCAGGGAAATTTATTTGCTCTATTTCAGGTCTATTTCTAGGCAATTTCACATTTTTTGGGTTCTCCCATTAACACTAGGATGACCAGGATATTTGATCACATCTGAAGATTTTTGAGTCCTTGATTAGATATCCCTTACTGAGTACAAAAGTGATGAAAGTACAAGCTCTGAAAAATGGCCTCCTTAAAGTTCTTCGTCTGGGGAGCTCCGCTAACAAGGCAATCTCAAAGCTGCTGTGCAGCCAGGCTTTTCAAAGCCTTTGCAATGATAAAAGCACATTTCTACCAGATTTTTAAAAAATCCTAAGGACTGAGCCTCAATAGGAGCCAGGCACCATCTTTAGGAATCTCTTAAAAATTCTACCTCGTTTCCGGACTTTTGTAGATGTTGGCCACCTTGGGTCATTAGTGCTTTGTGGAGGCTGCTTATGCTTTTGGCAGTGTTTCAAGGGGGTTTCTGTTACATTGGAACTTTTACTTTGATTCAGCCACATCTATTTTTAGCAAGTCAGCACATGAATCACGTTTTTCAGGAACCGGCTGTCAAGGGACTTCTTGTTAGATTTTATGAGCAGGAGATCCCTTACAGTTCTACGGTCTTAAAAGAGATATTCCTCTGGGAATTCCTATGAAGAACTAAAAATAGAAAGTTGGCTGATTGAGAACATAAGTGCAAATTTATGCTGAGGAGCTATTTATAACAGGATGGCCAAAATGATGTGGTAAAACTATTTAGAGAACTTGCTGTTTAGTGTCACAATGAAGTCTTAGGGAAAAACACCATTGTTTGAATGTCAGGGGTTGAATTAAATGCTTGAAAAATGAGAGAAAAATAACATACAGAAATACACAAAATTTATGTGCTACCAAGCTGTCAGTTGCTACCAATTACATTCTCTTTAAACTGAGGCTTTTCCATTATGGGGATGTCAAAAAAAGCAATGATGGGATAACCTCATTTGTATTCCATCCACGTACAAATTGATTTGGGGAAGATTTTTAATGTCACAGTGCAGAAATTGATACATTTCTATTTAGAAAGGTGTCTGTCATCTCCGTGGCTGAATATGGATAGAGAATACGTGCCAGTGTAACTGCATTTTTATGATCACAGTTATAATCTTAATTTACAGCAAAGGCAGAAACATTGCTGAGAGCAGGAAAAAGGATTTCAGTGAATGACTAATTATTTTGCATGGTGGATGTAGCACAGCACTTGGTCTGAACTGCCTGTAAATATAAAAACTTGAATTTAGCTTCTTTTGGAGCTCTCAGAGGTCAAACCCTGCTCTCCACTGATTTAAAAGCCAAGAGCAGTGTGGCTGAGCACAATCACCACTGATGACAGCACCTACCATTAGATCTGCTGCTGGTGCTGCCTTTCTTACTCCCAGTCATATTTCAGAACTGTCACTAGGAAGAAATTCTTGGCTGGGAGGGTGCTGAGACCCTGGCACAGGTTGCCCAGAGAAGCTGTGGATGCCCCATCCCTGGAAGTGTTCAAGGCCAGGTTGGATGGGGCTTGGAACAACCTGGTTCAGTGGAAGGTGTCCCTGCCTATGGCAGGGGACTGGAACTAGATGATCTTTAAGGTTCCTTCCAACCCAAACCATTCTGTGACTCCATGGTATGCCTTGGGAGAAAGAGAAAAAGGAGCCTGAGAGGTAAATGAAATGTGCAGCTCACCCCTGGAGACAGGACCTTCACATCTCCATCCATCACAAGGCTGTGGTGTTACCCAGAGGGTGTGGGGTCCATGTGGGAAAGGGTCACTTGATGAGTTTGGGGTGCTTGAACATCTGCGTAGGAAGGATTGGTAAGAAGGATGTAGAAGACACCAGGGAAGTGGAGATATGACAATGAGGACTACAGCCAAAGTGGGAATATATCCTGAAAATGCCTGTGGGAGACTTCTTGGTTTGAATCTGGAGAGAAGAGGGGACTTTCTTTGAGCCAGAGAAGCTGCTCCCTCCTGCCTGGAGGCTGTGCCTTTCACGTGCCTCATAGGTGAAAGAGGAGGATGCTGAAGAAATAGCTGAATTCTTTGTCGATTTCTTCTGCCAACAGAAATGACTGCAACCTCCAAAATATGGATAATTGCCAGGAAGGGAAAGGAAAAAAATTAAAGCTCTAAAAATAGATCTATTCCTATCTCAATTTATATTAACCTTTTTAATTTTTTTTTTTGACCAGTGTTAGATAGTATAAATGTAGGAGGAGAATGAATTTTCCCTTGCCTTCTGCTGTTGCAGATTTACTAATACTCTGAGGGCTGGGGAGTCCTTCAGAGATGCTCTCTTTTAAGATGTACTCTGAGAAAATGGTTAAGACTGCAAACTTCCAGCCATTTGTTAAGAGATATTTGCAAGCATCCTTGAAAGAAAATTCTGTATAACTCTGCAACTATTCTGAAAACACTGGAGCCTGGAGAGGTTTTCTAGAATAGAGCTCTATATTGCAACAGGTTCACAGTTTATTGGGTAGTCCTAAAAAGCAGATGTTTAGCAGTATTTTTCAGGGCTGTTTTTGCTTACCTCTACTAACACCATTACCTTCCCAAAGTCTCATGGTGCTTTGACCAAGAACTAAAGGAATCAGGTAAAATTTGAGCTGGTCCACAGACACTCAAGGGATTACATTTCATCAGCTACTTAGAAGAGACTGTGATCTGCACAGCACAACTGAACAGAGAGATATGAGCCATATTTACATTTACCTTATCTGAAGATAGAAGAAATAGCAGCCTTATCTATATGATCAGTCATAAGTCATAAGCTTCAAATTTACAATCATAACAACTCATTCTTTATATCTGACATTTCTTCAGCAAAAACCCCACCTTAGATACAAATTTTCAAGTCTATCTGAAAATCTGGTAAAACAGGCTACAGCATCATGTGAGCTGAAAAGAGGGTGCTTTAACAAACAGAAGCATTTAGTCTTCTAACAGGAAGCCAAGAAGAAGCAACAGCATGGTTATGCTATGGCAGCTTCCTTGCATCACTAAATTTAATTTTTAGCTTTGTAGCTTTTTTTCCTCAACCAAGAACAAAGCAAATCCCATTTGCAACTGGTTTTTATTCCTGCCTTAGAAGGAATTAAACACCCGGCTACTTACAGTTCAATAAAGTCTTCGAATCCTGTGTGAACTAAATGAACAAAGCTCATATAAGCACACGTTCTCTCCTACAGACACCAGCGGGATGGGAACATGTGCTGGGAAGGTATGGGTGAAAGTGGGAATATTTGGGCTTGTAAAGCTATTCCAGGCCATTGATACCAGAATTAGTTGCAGAGGATCTGAGCAAAGGTAGTGGTTTGATTTTGAAAATTCCATGGTTGTGCTGGTGTATGTTACTCACAGGACAGCCTTGTTTCAACACGGGAGGGACGAGATCAAGCTGACACAGCTCTGCATCTGTGCTTGCAAACTGCTTGCTCTCCCCACCACCACAGCACTACTCGGTGCAGAAAATCCCTCTGCAAAGCTGTAGGTTGGCACAGATTTGGAATTCAGCAAGTAAATTCCCTTGCACACTATAGGATGAATCCAAGTAAACTATGCTTACGTTAGTCAGTGAATTCTTCTACTTTATGCCCTGATTTTGCTATTTACAGCTTTTCCAAACTTGCATCAAAAGCCAAGGCATTGCAGCTAGAGTGATAAGCAGTAAATCCCTGGCCATGCAGCAAAGAGGATGTTTTGGGACCTTGGTGTCAAGCCTTGAACTGTTCAGAGTTACTCCAGGGAAATGTCAGTGCTGGAAAGCCCCTGAGAGCATCTACAGGAGCCTTCACCTTCACAAAGTGGTGGGGAAAAGCTGCTGTAGGCTGTGACACAGCATTGACTGCAAGCAGCAATGACTGCATGATGAGACTGAGCTCTTCTACTTGCTCCTGCAGCTCAAGGGAACCTTGAAAATCTCGGGGGAAGACTTTCCAGTCTGCATCAGTGATTATGCTTTCAAAATACCATGGATTTGGACACAGAGGAGCAATGATGAGAGGAATATGTTGCCTTGGCTTCTTCCTTCCAGCCCCTCAGTACTTGTATATCTGGTTCTCCCAAATCACAGAGCAAGGGCATCTGTAGGCTGAAAGAAAAGGGATTGTGCCCTGGATCCTGAACTCAGTATTTTTGTATTCCTTTGGAATCAGCTGGACACTGAATGTCTTCAGCTGAAGAGTAGAAGAGATTGCAGTGGTTCTGGATGAAAATGGCCAATATCAGCACAGTATCACACAGTAGATAACTTCCAGGATAGAGATGACCTCCTTGTCTATCATAGAGCAAGAAGCATTATGGGATTCCAATTTAATGTGATAAAATGTCATCACAAACATGAAATTTTAAAGCCATCACTCAATAATTATAATTAGCCTATGGCAAACTGCTCTGAATACTAAAGCAACTATAAAAGGTGAAAATTGTCTTAATTAGCAAAGATGCAGAAAATGTGTGAGACTGACTCACGTCAGGGAAGGCTTCAATTAACCTGGCCCAGATTGAGATAATTAAGAGGGCAGCTCCAATTGTGTAAAGGATGAAAAACTTCTGGTGTGTTATGAGGTTTTGTATTTTTCCATCCCTGGGCCTGTTCTTCAGTGCTACCTTCAGGCACATCATCTGTTTACATAAAATTGTTTCCTGAGCTGGCTGCTGAAAACCAGACCTAAATCCAGCAAGCCCTGAGGAAACTTTGCAAACCCTTTTGGTAATTAACTCTTTCAGTGAGTATTATCTGTTCAGCAAGCTTTCTGCCTGGATGCTACACACACCTGTTCAAGCTCTTGTTAAATACAGGGAAGCCTAGACCAGGAGGATTCATAAAATTACTACCCCAGACTAATAAAAATCAAGAAACCATTTCTCTCTATATAGTGGAATTTTGTGGATGCACCACCTCACAGTGGGTCTCTGATCATTGCATTGTAGCTGAAAAACTTCTTAGTCTGGACTGACCCTACACCTAAAAAATTCCATGGCTGCCTCTCATTGGAGAAGTGAATGGTCTTTGAACGGTCAATGGTGGTTAAACCATCAGTTGTCAAGGGCAGATCGTGCCAACTCCTTCAGGTCCAGATCACAGGAATTCTGTTCTGACCTGTCCTGCCCTGCTGATCACTGTACAAACCCAGGGTGCTACAACAGGTGTGGGAGCCAAAGGTTCATCCAGTTTTAAGAGCAATAGCAAAGTTACTACTGATAATGAGGGCAGCAGGGATTTCTGCATGGGCCATTCGCTCAGACTCTTACTCAGCTTCTCATAAATATTTTGTTTGTATCCTACACTCTAAAGCTCAGAAATGTCTGTGTGAGCTGCATCCGTATATCTGAGATATATGCTAGAAAAAGCACTGAGTAAAGGAGAAATGGAGAAAAAGGCACCAGCACAACTGCATCATTCCCAAGAGAAATGTAAATGACAGCTAGAAATCCAAAAGTGGTCATGAATGAAACGGCAGAATAAAATATGCTCAAGCTTTTCCAGTCTCTGATATTTCTACAGGCACCAAAATCGGCCAAAATACAGGTCATTTCTTGGCAGGTGGTGGGTTCTTACAGCACCAAGAATACCTCTGGTTCACTCCATTTGCTGTGAGAAGCTGTGCCAATCCTTTGAGCTGAGGAACATACACATTCCTTTTGTTGTACCATGAGCTCACAGAAACGTCAATCCTACCAACCACTGCATCCTTTGTCTGTCTGTGTGGTGCCAGGAAGGTGCCACCTGACTTTCACACTATTCATGGGTTTCTGAGGTGCATGAGAGAGAATCAGCAACTCAGAACAGATCTAACATCCGTCTGTCAAAACACCACCAAAATCCAGTAGTGAGAACAGGAAGGAGCTGTTTGCACAATAACAGCAATGAACATGGATTTTTTTTTGGAAGAACTAGAACTAAAATGTCAATTTGTATCTAAAAAATTAATTAATTGAAACTCTCATTAGCTGTGATAGTTTAACTTTATTAGGTCCAAAATTATGTATTTATGGGTACTTTTTCATATTTAAATCCATGCTACTTTTTATTTTATTTCTCACATTAAATTGATATGCATTTTATTTTAGTTTTTAAAAAACTACAAATAAAATTAACTGGGCCTATATAATTATTATTATTACTTTTAGACAAGAACTGGCTAAAATTCTGAATGAGAACTGCAGTTTCCAGTGCAAATTGAGCAGTCCAGAAATAAAATGCTACAGAAGTCTAGAATACAGGTTGGAAAAACAGTCTTTATCACTGGAGGGCAGCATAAGTACCAATATAAGCTACAATAGCAAAACCCCAGTATCTTACTTAAACTGTGACTTTTTCTGCCAGAACAGTAATTGCTGCTTTTTTATAGTGGCCAGCTACAAACAAGAGACACTGCAGCCAGCAGGTCACACCTGCCTCTGAAAGACAGATTTGTTGTCATTAATTTTAGTTCATTGTTGAAATTTTGCAGAACAAATACAGGCTGGGGGGGAGGGAAACTACCCATGGCCAGACAACTCCCGGCAGTGAAATTTGTTTGCAAAGCTCATATTAAACTTTTTTTCCCCCTAATTTTAATAGCAAATATATTTGCCAAAGCCCTCATCATGTTATGGCTACTACCAAACTTGCATGCAGTCTCAAGCCTTTGGGATCTCTCTCTGATAGCCAGACATAGACTACCCTGTTTCTAGGAGCTCAGCAGGTTTAGGGCCTTGCTGGTTGAAATGAGACTCTAATTTATTTGCAACATGCACAGAAAACTTGGTCAAAGTTTTCCACGTCCTTGGCAATGAAGAGGAGAGTTTCATGCCATAGTTCTGGGCTACCTTTTCTTATTCATAAGAATTTATGGAGTTTCTGAACTATTCCTTGGAATACAGTGAAAAAACCCTCTTCATTCTCTAGGGTACTTCTGTAACTTTGGGTCAAATCTGCATCCTCCCTGAGGAAAATGAAACTATCGCAGAATCAACACAAGCAGAAATGGCAGGACCTAGATCAGGACAGGAGAAATAGAATCATAGAATCATGGAATGGTTTGGGTGGGAGAGACCTTAAAAATCACCTGGTTCCAACCCCCCTGCCATGGGCAGGAACACCATCCACTGGACCAGGTTGCTTCAAGTCCCATCCAACCTGGCCTTGAACACTTCTGAAGCGTCACTGGCTCTCTGCTTCATTCACCTTGGCAGGTGTCAACACCATCTCCTGAGTAAAGCTGTGTTAGTACCTATGATGTAATAGAGGAAAATGCTTTTCCCCCTTGAAATAAATCTGTTAGAAGAAGAATAGAGATTTTCTACTTTATACCCACCTAGTTAAATGAAACAAAAATGGTTCAGTTTGGAAAGAACAACTGGAGGATATCTAGTCCAACCTCCCTCAACTGGGGTCCCTTAGAGCATATTACTCAGGATCATGTTCAGATGACTTTGGAGTATCTCCAGAGAAGGAGATTCCAAAACATCTCTCTGGACAATCTGTTTCAGTGCTCAGTCACCCACACAGTAAATAGGTTCTCCCCCACATTCTGGTGAAACTTGCTGTGTTCTGTTTTCTGCCTGTTTCCATTTGAAAGGAAACCAGGCACATAATCTTAACCAGAACTTTCCCTCTTGATGGGGTGCCACAGACCAGGACTTCAGGATGCAGACACTTGAAGGCAAAGCCCAAAGATTCCCGTTGCACTGGATGGAGGAAATGTGAGTGAATGTGTGAACGATTTCACGTGTCTTTAGAAGCTCACTGTTAACTCCAGGATCTGAGGGATGCTCATGCACCTGCACTTTCAAGAGCAAGAGAAGAGGTAGCACAGAGTCAGGGGCAGATCTCCAAGCCATGGCGCAGCTCTGGGTGCAATGTGGGCAGATCCCCTTGGTCTTCCCAGAGATGGTCAAGAAATACTGGGAAGGATATCCCCATGCCTTTGCACTGGAAGGGCTTGAAATTCTGAGTCTCCCACTGTGGGAAGAGGAGCTGAGAGCTGCCAGGGTTGTGAGGAGCAGGGAGAAGGCTGAACGAGAAAGCAAAAGAAATCTTGGTGAGAAAGAATCCGTTGGCAGGAGTGTTTGGAGAGGGATGGAGCTGGATTGTGTTCTGGGGAGACCATTATGTCGCCAGCTCCGTCTGGGAAATTGAAACATTTGGTTGCATTTCACACAGCTTCAGGGCACCTGTAAATTGCCTATCTGCAGATAATCAGTGAGGGACCATATGCCAGCTCAGGGTTGCCAATTCCCTGGCTCTGACCCGCTCTTCCCAAGTCCCGAAATGCCCTGTACCTCTTGTGAGGACACAAGTGCCAGTTCCTGCTGCTGCCCAAGGTCTTAGCTCCACATTTGCTCTTAAAAGAAACCTGGTCATTTCCTCTAAACCTAAATGCAAGACAAAAGGCACCTGACAAAACGGTCCTGTAAATGGATTAATACTGAATATCTTTCTATTGAAGAAAGGGGAAATTCTAATATTTACGAGTAACATATTTTATTGAAGATTTCAGTCTTTAAAAGATATAAGTATTTGGTATAGAATTTCAAGCCCAGCAAAAGGCTGTTATACAAATATGGTCATGGTAGAATCTTGAAATATGTTAACAGTTTTCAGCAACAAGGGAGCTTTACAAGGGAGGAAAATCAATATTGACTTATGCTGCTTATCTGTAGCATAGTAAAGTTGCCTACACCTGAGAAATCCCAGTAATTAAGCATCTAATCTAAAGTCACTAAAAAAAAAAAAAAAAGAGGTCAAGCAAATTCTGCAAGTTAAAGGGAGGTAGAAAAGCTGACCATCATGGGCAATAAAAATAAAGAACAAGCATTGCATTAAAATAAAGGGGCAAATGGAAATAAAGAATGGGAAAAAATGACCTGTATCTTCCTCAAATAAAGTGCTTAATTCAGCCCTTTTTGTAGTGACTCTTGGCTTCTCACAGCTGCCTTGTTTGTGCTGCTCCATCACTGAGCTGCCCTCCTGGAGCCCTAATGGCCCACCCTAACCCCCACCAAACAAAGAGAACAGTCAAACTGGTTACTGCCCATCACCCCAAAGCTACTTCTCAGCGTTTTCATTGCAGTTACAATGAAAAGAGATGCCTCAGAGGGATTAGCCTGACCCAATTTTATGCATGTGCCCTCAAGTTTATGAACTGGTTATGCCACACTATTCCCCAGCTCTGGCAGCTGCTGCCAGACTTGTGCAAGGGCCCTCATCCTAAAGTATCCATCTGAGCTCAAGGAATTGCAGTGCATGTTTCTCTGCTTTTACTGCAGCCTGGGAGGGGACACCTTTAATATCTGATTTTTACATGTCCCTTTCCATCTGGTCAAGTGCTTCCATAAAATACTGGCTACAGCCATTCCAGGGGAAGAGTTAGTTACTTCATGAAAGGACAGTTTGTCATTAGACTCTTAAATGCTTACAGAGCCTGTGTACCTACTGAGTCTATATTTTCAGGCAAAGTTTTTCAAAAAGGATTTTTCTTGGAAGAAACAGCGATTAGTCACACTGAACCTTTCTAAGGGTCTTGAGAAAATGTCTGGTGTAAGAACTTCTGTTTCCTTTTCAGATTAAAATATCCATATATCCCAGCCCTCAGACTGGCAAAGACTTACGTGCATATCTTTATGTGCATCCTGATGGCTCCACTGAAGCCAATGGGATTATTCACCATGTTTATGGCTTGGCAGTTGCATTTGTTTTTTGCACACGTAGGGACTTGACTTCTTCTCCTGGTGTACATAACTGTTCCTTACCAGATGCAGCCCCAGGATATGTGATTCTCCACTTCTGTCCTATTTATGTCACCATTCATATTTAATTTAATTAAAAAGCAACAGATGATGCCATGAAAAATTTTACACTAGGCACAAAGCCCACTTTTTTTTTTTGGTGGGGGTGTTATTATCTTTTTATTGGCAAAGCTGAATTTAACTTCATCGAGCAATTCCTGTCTTAGTCATAATAGAGGCATATCCAGCACTTCTCTAGTGTGTCACTTGAAAGAAATAATGAATTACATTAAATGAAAAGTTTCATTTTTTCTTTTAGAAATGAGCTTTAACATCACAAAATACTGTATTCTCATTCTGAGTCAAATATCTTGCTATTTTTTTTCCAGAAAAAGTGCTCAGCAAGGCTTTGTTCTTGCCTGAGTGTTGTATGACTGTAACAAATCACTAAAATGTCCCTGAGATGTCTTACATCAGGGAAATTGAAACCCTGAAAAATATATGTGCTTGGCACAGTTTTTTTACATATTGTGAAATCGCTACTATAATTGTAGAATTTAGTATGTTATGGGAAAAAAGGCCTTTTCTTTTAAGGCCTCTTTTTCTGCAAAGCTCCTATTTAACTTGAAGCACAGAGATAAGTGCATCCTTATTTAACTCAGTATTTAAACACATGCTTAAATTTAAAGATGTCCCAGTCCATGAGACTTTAGAATTTGATTAAACTAAATCATTTACTTGAGTACTTTGCCAGATGAAGATCTTCAGAACTAAAATACCACTATGAACATAGTCTGCATTGCTGTCTAAAGTTATAACTTTGAGGATAAATCAAGCAATTCCAGGATTGCTCTGCAGCCATGAAGGAGGCTGATGTGGTCTGTCACTGTCCATACTATAAAACACTCCTGTAGTCTAAAAATTGGGTAACTGTAAATAAGTTATCTGGTGGGAATTGTCCGTGGGCCATGCCAGCACCCAGACTGTGCTGGGGAGAGAGCTGGTTTTCTGGAGCAAAGCTGTGCCAGGGACTTCTCTAGATATTTAATAGCTTTGAAGATTAAATTCCAATACCTGTGTCATTGCAAAACCTGGAATCACCTGGTCTTAAGAAAGCACAACTCAAGTTCTGTGCTTCAGCTTTATCGTGCCCAGGACTTAGGACAAGCTCCATGGTGCTGTTCAGGAGCAGTGTGGCTCTCTGAGGTAGTGAGTAGAGAACAAATTCCTGTTCAGGGCATGATACTGTCCCTGTTTAAGCTTTCACAGCTGGATGAGCCCTCTTTGAAATTCTCACACAGGATCAATTACTGCAAGGCTGACTCCTCGGCCACTCCTTGCTTTTCCACCTCATGGTGAGTTCAGAACTGAACTTTGCAATGACCTCTTCTTTTTCTGTAGAGGCAAAATCACACATCCCACTAATCCTACATATTTAATATTTGGGTCTGCATGTTGGGAATGAGGGCTTCTGCCTGGGGAGGTACATACTAGCACCACTGCTGTCCAAATCCTGCAAAATCTCCCCTGGCATGGAGCTGAAACCAATGGGATTTCCTCCAAGAGAATGTCTGCTTCTGGCAGACAGGATGTTTTTGTAGGTCAGGGATTATCTTCAATGTGATAAGTGTGAAAAAAGTTCAGCCCTTATTGATGAAAGAAAATAAGATCAGAGAAGTATCAAATCAGAATTGCAAGATGTTGTGGACTAAGATTTCTCTATTCACGGAGACTTTTACTCGATTTGATTGACATCTCTATTCAAATTCACATGTAAAAAATGTCTATCCATGACTAAATCCAAAATATTTCATGTCCTATTCTCAAATGGCTTATGGACAGAAAAGTGATGCTTCTTGTCCTTAACAGAGGAACTCAGTGCAATATCCAGCACACAGACAGGAAGCTGAGAAGCAGTCTTAGAGCAGAGCCTTAGCCTGGGATATTTCCCTTCTCCAGCAAAAGCTGGGCTAATCTCTTCATGATTTTGCTACGTAAGCAGGGTAGGCTCTGATGTGCTGATATTGGCCACATGGTGAAGGAGACAATTATCAATCCATGTAAGGAATACTGCCTGGAGTATCCAGCAGGCTGATGCAGACAGGTTGAAATTAAGCAGGACACTGCTGAGGTACCAATCATTTTTTCTGTAGTTAAGGCTGTATCAGTATTTCCACTAGAATACTTGTTTCCAGAGGTTTGTACAATTAAGCCTGGAAAATGTGGTCTGGACAGAAATGTGACAAAAAATTGTTCCAAGAAGGGCAATAATTTCTTTTTGAGGGCATGAAGAAATGTCCATTTATTTTTGTTGAGACAGAAAAGCAGAGAAAAACTAGGCATTTCTGTGATAAAACTGTGCTGAAAAATAAATGCCTAAAGTAAAGGAATCACAAGAAATAGAAGTTTATGAGATAAAAACCTAATAAAAATGGAAATATAGGCTTATTTTTTTCCTGAGTTTTCTTACAGACACTTTTCTGTCTGAAGAAAGTATTTAGCTATTTGGACTCTGTTAGAAATTAGCTAGGTCTGTACCACTGCACTTTGAAGCATGGAAACATCTTCCATTTATTTCAACAGAGTTATGCTCTCAGAATTTTCAAAAATAAATAGGAAAATTTTGAAGAGGTTGAGAGCACACGGAGAAGAATAAAGTATAAAATAAGTTGAGCTGCAAAAGGAAGATAGCCTCAGGGAGCAGGAAAGAGAAACTCTGTTTTAATGAGGAAGCAGGAAAAAAATGAAAATAGTGTTGTGGACACACTGGTATGTCAGAGAGGAAACAAAGAGAGCTAGGAAAGATGAACTGCTTCACATTTACTTGTTTTCAGCAGGATTTGATTGTCTGTGGGCAAGAAAGCTAGCTCTTTGTGTTTGACCTGAACATCCATAACCCACCTCAAATTTGTGGTTAATGATGTTTTGCATCTCTAGGGGTAGGATGAGCATCCAAGTTTCACATTGGATCCTTTGCTTTTAAACCATGAAGGAGGTAGAAGGAGATGGAGAAATGATTGAGGAAAAAAAAGACTGCATTTGGGAAAAGCCTCTAGGATTAAAAAGAAAAGCTTCCAGAAAATTTTCTTTTACCTGACTGCCATATCAGAAAAAGAATTTACACCTCTCCGTTGTTGGGCAGGTGAGGTGATGTGTGGGGCTCTGTAGTGAGAAGTGGGAATCTCTCAAAGAACACCTCTTAAAAAAGCTCCTAAAATCTTGGTCGGAGGTGTATCAGCTTGTGTCAGCCTGTGAGCCAGTGCTGTGATCACAAATTCCAAGTTACTCCTGGGGAAGTTATGAATTCCAGCACTCAGCATGGGGTTGGTACCAGGGATTCATGGTATTGCTGCTCATGAGAAGGCAGAGAGAGAACAACTGGGGCATGAAATACCTGTGCTTGCATATTTCATCTCTCACCCACACAGCTCTGTCAGGTAAGGACACAGTTCTGAACCTTCTCCTCAGGGGTTTGTGAAAACAAACATGGAATCCCTCCCTTGCTGTCCATGGAAAACAGGCCATGGAGAGGCCCATGCTGAGGTGGAACAACCTGTACTAACTTGGTCTGTGGCAGGGTTTATGCAAGACTACAGTGAAAAGAATAATTTTGGGTGATGGATGAGCTGCTTTCCATATCCAGTTTGCTTTCTTGTTCAAATGCTTTTTGCCTGTGTGAGAAGTTATGAAAGAAGAATAAAAGTCTTATCTGTCTACAATAATTTGGTTACAATACCCTCCAAACAACGTTTCACTTGGTTTCCACTTCACCTTAATTTTCTCAGATATCCTGAGCATCAGTGTTTGTTTAGAGCCTTGTTGGAGGAGACGCTGCCTCTTTGTGGAAAATCCCTTTTCCCCAACAATACAACATGTCTTTTGCTCACTGACTGCCTAACTTTGCTTCCTTACAATGTTTCCTAGGAGATCAAATGAGAGCTTGAAGTACTCAAAAACCTAGTGTTGCAATGAAAAATAACTTATTAAAGTTTATAATTACTGAAAAATTAATCAGAGACTTAGCATGGTACTTGCATAAAGACAATAAGCCAAGCTCTTGTCATAGTGAAATATGGAATAACTACATTGAAATAAATCTTAATTATGCTAGAGTTACTACTCAGTGTGACTTAATTAAGAGTAGAGCAGTGAAAGCCTTTGGGGAAAAAAAGAACGCTGATTACACAACCACTTAACTGCATATTCTTCCTTCCCCCCGGTTCTTTTCCTTCCCATCAGAGAAAATTTCAAAACTAGAGTTGTTAAAGGAACTTCAGTGGACATTAATGTGGCAGGTTACATTCTAAATAGAAATTGTTTGAAGCAAAAAGTTGAGAATGATAACCCTGAAGATAATCTCTTTAAATTATGCATGCAAGGTGCCGTGCATCCATATCTACCTTGACCTTAAAAAGTGCATTGCTTTGTTAGGCAATAAATTTGTGAAACATTGAATGGTTTGAGTTGGAAGGTACCTTAAAGACCATCTAGTTCCAACCACCTGCAATGGGCAGCACATTGTGCATGGCTCCAAGCCCTGTCCAACCTGGCCTGGGACACAACCAGGGATGGAGCAGCCACAGCTTCTCTGGGCAACCTGTGCCAGGGCCTCACCACCCTCACTGTAAACAATATTTTCCTAAAATCTAATTTAAACCTACATCAAGTATGAACTACAGAGGAGAAGACTTAACTCTAATAAAAAAATAAAACAGCCCACAGAACAAAGTGTAAAGAAACAGACTTTCACTGCAGCCCCCCGAGTGCAGCATGCAACTATGGCTGTAGAGTACAGACAGATATATTGTTCAACAAGCACACCAGCAATGTAAGAGGCTCATTTGTCATGGTTTCACCTCTTACCAGACGGAAGACATGCAAAGTCAAATATATAATGGCAATAAATCTGTTGACTTCAACAGAGTTATCTCAACAATGAATTCAAAGCAATATACTTTGAGGGAATGAAACCAAACCAAGCAGGAGGTGCACATAGGGTTCTTGGAAGATTATCTAGATGTTATATAAAATCAGCCATGAAAGGAATATGCACAGTATTGCAGGGGATTTATGGTAACTGGGGAAAAAGGTGTGTAATGAAGATCCAGTATGCAGCACGTATCAGAGTGTCAAATTGCTTGGCATGAGCTATGTGCTTTCTTCACAGGTGCTTATGCAGCTCCACTTGAGCTGAAAAGGTGCTGTAGAAAAAGGTATAATGTACTGAAAAGAATCAAAATAAGCAAAAACAAGTGAAGGGAATTAAAAAATGTGGACTCCATCCCAAAATTATTCCAGTTTTTCCTTGTTCCACAGAGACTGATGTATCTGCAGAAGTAACAGCTGCACTGGTCTTTTTTGGATGTGGAAATTGGTTGAAAAAAATAACAAAATTACATCCATGGAAGATGTGGTTTGTTTTCTGCTTCACTCTTGCATCGACAGAGATATAAAAACCTTCTAGTTCCTGTGTGTGATCTATATATTTGGTGCCTGTTATACAAGTGTGATTGCACATGCATGACACTGAGAGGGGTTGGTTTGACACCTCATCAAACTCTAGTTCATTTGTGTGAGCCCACCTTTAATACTGACATCTTCTGATGTCTTGGCTCACTATCCTCTGCTAAGGGAATTCCAGATTTTAAAACAATCTGTTTTGCATAAAACTTCATAAGCAAAACATAAAATTTGAGCTGAGTTATTCCTGGGATTTATCCCTAAAATTGAAGCTGGGGAGGCATGTTCATAATCTTTTCTCTTTCTCTTGATATTTTGTCATTTTAAGTGGGGTTAATCTCCCCAGGTCTGGACGAGTCTGCATTGCTGATGTCTGTGTTTGGACTGATTGTGCTGAGCTTCCTTGATCACCAATGGACAGAAATCTCCATTTTAAAATATGTGATTCATTTACTCCTAATACACAACTGTAAAATGGATCAGAAGTGTCTGTCACTCTCTTATGGCCATAAAGGAAGTTCAGATATAAATATCTGCATTGCTAATATCTGAAGTTAGATGAGATGAATCCTGGCTTTGATGGCTTTGGAAAGTGCTATTTCCCTCAATACAATGCATGACAGACATCCCTGGGATACATCTGAGCACTACAAGAGAAGACCAGGAATTTCCCAGGTGACACCTCCAGAAGCGATAACCAAGGGTCACAGTGCTGCAACAGCCCAGGTTTTGTGTGGGCAGTGGAGGAAATCTAAAAAGAGGCATGGAAAGCTAGACATTCACAAAGGAATTTTTAAAATAGGATGGATATTGCAAAATGCCATCAAGATGCAAATCAAGGTCAGTAAAAACTTCCCAACTAGAGACACATCTGAGCCATAACCCAACACTAAAACATCCCCTGCTCCTAAACCTTACTGAACTACTTAGATCTCAGTCCTGTGTCTGGCTCTTGAATATTTTGGGTCAAACCAGCAACCTTGATCTAGCTACCCCTGAAGTTTAGGTCTAGATTCAAACTTTGGAAGCTTTGCCTGTCTAGAAAGTTTCTCTCTCTCTAAGACGTTGCACTCAAAGGTTTCCTTGAACAATCAAGAGGTTTGACCACTCCTAAAACACAGAGGTCATTTTTGGCAAATGATAAATGGCAAAGTACAGAAAGTATAGAGAAGAGGTGAAATTGCATTCCTTGGAAACAGAAGCAGCTCATGAACATTAGAACTGGCATTCAAATGGCTTTTTTTTTATACTGCAGGCGAATTTTTCTGGCTCTCCGTAACCATGAAACAGTGGGAAAAGGTGAGACATGTCACATAGCAAAGAATTAACATCTTGCAGAGAGCTTTTTAGTAAAACATAAGTACATACCCTCGTCAGCAAACTCTGCAGGTTTGAGACTGAATTATCAGCCACAAATAGACATGTATACACATTTTGGAAGGCAAACAGCTTCCAGATTATCTTTTAAATGTACCCACAAGTAATACAAAGTAGACATAGACACTCCATATAGGGATATCTTTACATAGTGTCCTCATGGATACTATAGGTTCAGGAAGACATTGCTCATGGAGGTGATGCTATACCATATTCCAGAGAGTAGAAAGCAAGCCCTTTGAAAATACTGAAAGGAGAGATCAACACGGCAAGCTCCAGCGCAGAACTGGGCCAAGAGCAAGCTGAAATGGCTGCATCTGTTTTCATCCCTTCCCTTGGGCTACTAAGCTGAATAGTTTACAAAGCAGAGAAAGTCATTCATAGTCCTTTACAGTACAATTTCTAGTGCCACATAGTAACTTCTGATTTACTGCACTCTCCTGTGAAATTTCAACTGCCATAACAAAGCTTTATGTTGCAGATGATCAACACTCAAATATTTAGGAATAATAATAACAGTAAAAAAGATATTTCACCCTCCCCTCCCCTTCCCACAGGGGACCAGTCTGTCTTCTTACAACTAGGGGTTGATCCAGCCCCATGCAAACCTTTACAAGGTGGTTTTTTTTTAGTGTGTGGCAAGTTTTTTGAATAATGTTTTGCTTAAAGAAGGGGAAAATCCCACTTCCTGCAGCATATTGCAGGGACCAGCAAACATATCCCTTCGTCCCTTGGACCAAATATATAATGATAATACTGTGCAGGTGCTCCAGAGCTGACTCAGCTGCTACACGGTCACGTTGTGCCTGTGAAATGCAATCCATCATTACGTTTAAAGCTCCTGCTTGATTAATATTCAGTATTTAATGTCAACAACGATAAATTAGGATTCAGAAGAGTTACACTGCAGGAACTGCAAACAGTGCTGCAGTGGCGATGGCCTGGGTTAGTTTTGTGAGATCTGTTAATTCAAGGGGAAATTCATAATTCAGAAATACTAAAATATATGTATGGTATCAACTACCAGCTGTGACCTCTTGGGATAACAGTGATATGTCCCATTTAAAGGAACTAAGTGTTAAATTTCCAAATGGCTATGATTATTTCTTCTCCTATATAAACAGTACCTCCATCCCTTTGCCATCCATATTTGCAATAATGCTCTAATTGTGGTGTTACAGATATACAAGGTATACTGGATTTGGGAAGTACTTTGGCTTAGATACTTTCAAACATTTACTTCCCAAGTGCATAGGTTTCATCTTAACTAACTTGCTCAAGAAAATAAAAAATTACCATGGCATTTTTAATCTCTCTTGGTCTTGTAACCTTTTCTCATTTGATATATTGTTTCTTTCTCTTCCATGGACCATTTTTTTCCAAACAAATCTGCCCTTTTCTGTAATGTTTACTTAATGGTAACTTTTTTTCACCTTTGCTTCAGTCCTACATATGACATATTAAGCAATTCCCATTAGAGCTACAGTTGAGACTCAGAAACACAATGGCCAACAGACTCTTCCCTGGTGGAGAATGAGGATTCAAAGGAAACATCTGAGATTATTTCACTTTCATTATTTTTGTTAAAAAAAAGTTTGCACCTTGAGGTGTCATGAATACCCCTTCTTGATCTTCCTTTGCCTTGTCAGACCTGGCCAGCACAAGCAGCTGAGATCTTTGCTCTATTTTCCCTGCATCTCTGTGCAACACTTTTTTAAAAAGAGAATATACTATTATATTTTTCTAAGCCTTTCAGACTGCTGTAACATGATCAGGATTCTCCTGAATCTCTATGCATTCGATCTCTTCTCGTTCCTTCCTTTTGGCCCGTTTCTTTTTCTTGTGGTGCTTTTTGGAAGGTGGGAAAAAGGTTAGAAAGACAGGCAAAATAACAAAACAGTGCAGAAGTGTGCAACTGCCGGCAAGCAGCAAGCATTTGAACAGTGTGAAGGTCAAGTTTGAAGGCACAAAGAGAAGGGGGACCAACCCAATAAGAAAGGAAGAAACGTTCTGCAAAATGGCTGTCCCATGCTCTTGGAGGGAGTTCTTTATACACTGAGTTCGGGTGTGCTCAGTAGCTAATACAAATGTATAAAGCAGGGGTGCAC
The DNA here is from genome assembly GCA_013398115.1 of Falcunculus frontatus. Taxonomy (NCBI): domain Eukaryota; kingdom Metazoa; phylum Chordata; class Aves; order Passeriformes; genus Falcunculus; species Falcunculus frontatus. The sequence continues at coordinate 379,200 of VZRV01002112.1, forward strand.
AGTGATCTATGGCAAAATTCAAAGTGTAGATAAGGCACAGTATAGAAATGCAATCCATGTCTACATTCCATAAGGTCATCAAGCCAAGGACACCCAGCTCTATTGAGGTGACACTGAGAATTAACCAGAAATTTCCCAGAGGGTGGATAACCAGGAAAAAGGTCAGTATTAACACCAGCAGGATGCCAAAACCAGAAATCAGGACAGGCATAGTTACTGATAAACCATAGTGGTCCATGAAAACAAAAGTAGGGTTGAACACAATGAACTTGATGCTCTGTATAAGAGAGAGTGGCCTCAGCTTCTCCAGCAATTCCACCGCTTCCCTCTGTGTGTTTTCACTAGTCCTGGCCACAAGGTACAAACGAGAAGCAATTATGTTGTTCTCATCTCCAGCTTTGGAGAAAATTATGTCATTTTTGAAGTGCTGGAATTCTGGCTTTTTTAAAAAGGAGCTCTGGAGGATGCTGATAAAGTCACTTTTGTTGGTTGCACTGATGTTACCCACTCGAAGGTATTGGTAATACTGTTCAATCCAGGACACGGTGTTGAACCCCTGGCTGAGTGTTTTTAGGTCTTCTTGCACAGTACCATTCCAGTACTCCAGAGGTTCGTAGATGTAGAAGCCTATCACGGGGCTGTAGTTGCTGAAATACTTTTGCTGTATGAGGGCATAGGAGACGCTTGGGGACTCACTGGCAAGAAGGTTGATGATGTTGGCTCCGTCATTAATCTGTAAGCACCCCATAAAGGAGAAAGAGGCATAGATGAGATACAGTATCACCACAAATGGCTTGACGTAGATGTTGGTAATCCACTCATTGTAGTGCTCTCGGAGGAAATGCTGGATAAAGTGGTGCTGGTACGGGTTGGTCTCATGGTGAGAAGTGTGCTGATGGCCGTCGTTCATCATGGTCTGGAACCACACAGGTTTCCGGTCCAGATATTCTGCTGAGGGGATTTTACAGCAGAAGATGCTGTGGTACCGGTTCTGCTCCAGCTGGCCAGCAAACACCAGGCAGGAGCCAAAGAAAGAGAAGATGTAGAAGTAGTTCAACAGGATGGAGACACACATGTTCTGGCAGAAGACTTTCACAGCTTCGATATTGGTGAAAGGGCTTGCACCCATGCCAAAGGCTATGAAATACAAGGAGCTTGTCATCGTGTAGGAGACCATGACATCTGAGTAGGCATCTGCTACTCTGTCCTTGAATGGCAGATTCTCTCTGGTCCGACGCCACCCTGAAAGAAGTTCAAACACTCCTTTGGTTCCATGACCTGAAATGAGAAAACAAAGTTTATATGTGTGCATATATCAAGGGGGTCAAATCCTCCCCCAGGTGTTTCATCCTCCAGCAGTACAAAAATTTTGTCAGCTGAAACTTGTTATGTTTTTGTCACCAGCTAAACAAATAGAAAATTGTGAAGTGTCTATCTAAAGCTAAATACCAGATTCATCTGTGGGTGCTTAAACTAACAGGCTTGATATTCCGAGATTCTGCGTGCCCAGAAAAAAAAAAATGAAGACACAAATTGATTTTAATGGACATTGAATTAGTTCCCAAATGGACGGCAAATACAGGAGAACTTGAAGTTTGGGTCAAGTCTGGGATTCATTCTAGAAATTCCTTGTGTCATCCTACTACATCTTTCAAGGTTTAAGGGATTCAACTTTAAACATTTCAAAATACAAGTAACATTTTCTTCCAAAGAGTATAAATTAAAGGAATTATTTGAGAAATGAATGGGTGTGATGAAGAACGGGACGACTTGGTTCTTCATACAGGATAAAGGAGAAAATATGCTGTAAGTACAAATAACCAGAATAATTTTTTTCATGATTCTCTGCCTACTGAGTGAAATTGGAACTTCTCAGTGATGGTACACAACTTTGCACACTGTATGAAAATTGGCGTTGGTGGAAGTGATGGAGAGGAGAATACTGGCTAAGCCATTGTTCCACATCAATTGTCTAGAAAATGTATGGGTTTATTTTCTCTAATTATATCTGGGTCTCTTTCTCTTTACTATCCGGAGCTCCTCCTGGTGACGAGGAATTCCCTTAGCTCATGTGAGAGGACACTTGGAAAAGTCAGATGTGACACTCAGAAGTCAGATGTGCTCAGTGTTCCGACTTCGTATTCCACTCCTAAGTATTTAAGGGGCATGATTTTTTAATAAACTAAAATGTAATAGAGACTCATTTTCATTTTACTTGTCACAGTGTATTGGTTTGGCACAGCCTGGGTTTGGGTAGCAGGAGGGGCACAACGATGGCTCCTGTGAGAAGCTGCTGGAAGCTTCCCACCCTGTCCGGCAGAGCCAATGGCTGATGGCTCTGAAGATGGACATGCTGCTGGCCAGAACTGGGCCAATGAGAGAGGCTGGTAACACCTCTGTGATGACATATTTAAGAAGAAAATCAAAACAAAGTCACAGGTTTTGGGTTCTAGTCAGAGAAGAGGAGGAGGTGAGAACATGTGAGGGAAAACAACATGGAGACACCAAGGTCAGTGGAGAAGGAGGGGGAGGAGGTGCTCCAGGCACCAGAGCCAAGGTTCCTCTGCAGGCCTTAGTGAAGACCATGGTGAAGCAGCTGTGCCCCTGCAGCCCACGGGGATCCATGGGGGATGCAGAGATCCACCTGCAGCCCGCTGGGGAGATGTCCATGCTGGAGCGGGTGGATGCCTGGAGCAGGCTCCAGTGGGAGACCCGGTGGAGAGAGGGGGCCCTGCTTCCAGGCTGGAGCAGCCTGTCCTTGGAGGACTGCACCCCGTGGGAAGAGAGACCCATGTCACAGCAGTTTTGGGAGG